>VDFB02358134.1:186532242-187060342 GCA_007258455.2 Sequoia sempervirens | reverse complement strand
GTGTTGATGAGTTCGACCAAGCATCCACAACATCCATCAAGTGACAACCGTCTCCACTATAGCACTCTCATCATCCATCATGACTAATCATAAAAGATAAGAAGCCACAAGCAAGATCACACTTTGAATGGTATGCTTCAACTTGAACATATACATTGAATTCCATATCCTCCACAATAGGATCAAGTATCTACCAAATATTCATGACAACTAAAATTGTAACCATCTCATGTCACTAACTCATCCAATTAACCATACCTCAAAAAATAGGGTACATATATCACAAGTAGACGGTCTATTGTCAATATAACCATTTTAATTAATAATTACAAGTCCTTGTATATTCACTATCCTTATTGTATCATCCTAAGTTTAAATTTTTGGCATAATTCATCTAGACCTTGAATCTATATTTATTGCCAATATTTGGTTTTATTTTTAATACATCATTTTTTTGGTACATAAGAAGAAACTACAAAAGTAAGGGAAGAAGTTTGTAGTAAGTAATAATATTAGGAAAAAGGGGTATTAATGGTAAATAAGGTAATGATGAGAGAAAGCAACAACGCATACTAGATGGTAACCCTTGGTGAGGGGTTGGGTGCCTAGGGACAATGATGGAATGGGGGGGCATCTAAAAAGGCATGACTATTGAGACAAATTTAGTACACACTTAGAGATGAATAAAAATGGATTAAATATGGATAAAAATTAATTTTTTTTATTGCAAAGGATGATAGCAAGAGAAAAAGATATTTTTTATTGAGACCAAGATGGGTTTGGAAGAGAATAATAAAATGATCATGATAGAAAAGAAGAAAGAAGAATAGATGAGCTTGAAACAAACCCAAAAAAGAGAGGATAAATATTTTAAAAAATAGATAAAATATAAGGGGCATCAAGAGAAATTTTTGAGAGGTAGATATAACTAAGGAAAATCCTCATATTAAGGCAGTTTTCTGCTCAATGGATATGGAACTTACTAATATTGAAGAACCAAAGTGGTTGGTAGCCCTAATTCAAACCAAAAAGAAAAACCTAACCAAAATAATGAAGTGGTGAAAAGAATACGAGGTGGCAATGACTAAATAAATTGAAACATTTGGTGAGAGGCACTATAGATGTGATGGAAAGGGAAATGGTAAAAATTAGTAGTGCTCAACTTATAAATTGGATAACCCATGGATTAATTTCCAATGAAATATATTACTACATAAATGATGGGGTTGCTTACATAAATCTTACTGTTGACCATTGGAATATTAAACTAAGTTGGTATGATGAGACTCAAAAAGGGAAGGATTAAAGAAAATAATATATGGTAAAGATGATATTTAAAAATAAAATGATGTTAAGAGATATTAGTAATAACTTTGAATTTTCCATGGAGATTGTAGAAATGTTTGGAGAATATCATCCTGATGATAAGGAAGTAGATAACACATGCATTAAAATATAATTTATTTACAAGTGAAGAATTACCAAAAAAACACATACCTAATGTCAAAGAGACACAATGAGGAATTGAACCCTCAAAGCAGGAGTCATTCCCCATGCCAAAAATGATAACAAAAGACTCTAAAGAAGTGAGACCAAGAATTTAATAATTGATTAGGCTAGAAGAAGTGAGACCATGAGTTGAATGTATAAGATACTTTGAGGAGACATTAAGAAGAAAATTCTTTGATATATAGTTGCCAAGAGATAAAGACAAAGGAGAAATGCTAGTAAAATAACAAAAGAGCGAAATCAAGAAAATGAAGCCTAAAGAAAAGAGGAAAGAGGAGCCAAGAATTAAAAAATATTATGAGAAAGGGTAAGCCCTAATAGATAAAAATATAAATAAAAATAACTTCACCTCCAATGAAAATGGCCAAGACACCAAATATGCTAGTGAGCATCTATTATCTTAGAATCTTTTCGAGTTGAACTATTGATGATGACTAAACTAGATTATATGAATTTATATAAATTCATAGGGATGAGGCCCATAGGAAGTATATAAATGAATTTCCTAACTTCTACTTCTATGTGAAAAATCATTGGAATTTCTTAGTGCCTCGTTTTTGACAATTTTCCACTCCTTAGATATACCAACATAAAGTGTAAGAAAAAAGTGAGAGACGACACAGGGTAAAATAAATCAATGAAGGATTAAGACCAATGCATTAAAATTGTGGCCATAATATTGGAAAAACCCTTGATAGAAAATAAATGAATTGATTGGGTTATATCAAGGTTGACCCCATACATTAGGGTGGTAGTTTCTAATGTCCTTGCCCAAAATAATAATGTAAATTTGATTCTTAACCTTCAACTGCAATGTCGTGTAATGGCATAAATTTGCACCCTATGTAATTTCCCATTAATTTACCTTCATTTTATCCTTACAAGTCTGATAATGCAAAAGCCCACCACTTTTGCTCCGCCTTTCCCGTGTGTCCTTATTGTGTAGCATTGGTGAAGGGAATTTCTCTCAAGGACACGCATGCACTACATTAGTGTCCTAACAAGATTCTCATGTCAAGAAGTTGTAGAAACATTACTATTCCTAGCCACCTACGAATGTAACATCCCCCTACTGAATCTTGACCATCGAGAACAACTATTCACCTCCAATTTTTCCTTTTGAGCTCAATTCTTTCATTTTCTCAGGCTCTCTCTCAATTATATCACTCATTCTCACTCTCTAACACTTCTTGCTTCATTATTTCTCTCTCTTGCTACTACCAGCTCCATACTTTGCTTCTACAGTATCTCTTTGCTTCAACACCATTGTTATTGTAAGTTCATGTAGCTCTACCTCCTTGGCGTGGTGATATTGCTCTTCATCTTCCTCTATCGACCTTGACCACTTGTAGAAGGGAAGGTGATATTGTGTCTATTTGAATGTTTGCATTATCATTCTTGTAGAGTAGCATCTAGGTTGTCACTGCTCTCTACTATATCGTGTCTTTTCTATCTACTTCTTTATCACTTTTCTATATCTCGTTGTCTATTGGCTATCCACAGAGGTGGGAACACCAAAATGAGGACTTGAATAAGGTAAGTTCCAAATACAACCCCAACATTTTTCTTGTTATTGTGTGTGTAGGTATTATTCATTCTCTTGGAGCTAGATGGAAAACTGGACCTTGAGTAAGTTGGCATTCCTCTTTCTTTATTATTTTGCTATTAGAGTAGCTTTCATAGTATTCTTGTTGTTGTACTTTACATTGTCGTACATTTTTATCAAACTATAAAGATAGAGCATTTGAGTTGTCAATAAACCCTGTGTGTTTCTAGCTACTACTTGACCCTTTGTTCGTATAGGATGCCAATGTGTCTCTAAGACTCCAGTGTGACACGTTGAAGTCCAACCCCCGCATTGTCATCCTTTGGTAAAGAGTCATCTGGTCTACAGTTTGAGACCTCTATGGTCAGCTCACCTGGTTCTAGATAACATCTTTCATAAGCAAAATGGAAATAGAGTCCTATTTTCCTTTCTTTCATCCTTTCCTTTCCTTCTAAATTTATTAGGTAGTCTGAGGTAGTTTAAGGCAGTTCACTCCCTTAGGCTCTTCCATGACCTGAGAGTCATGGGGGTAGTGAATCCCCCTTCTCTACATTTTGGTGAACCCAACATGAACTATCTTCTTTCGTTTGTGTCAAAAATATTTCTCTTGTGTCTTGGTCATGTCGTAGATTCATGTATCATAAGGCGTTTAGCTTTGCGATCCAATCTATGACCTTCAGACATGACATTGGAAGAATCCTTTGTCATATAGGAATGAAATCTAGATAGGTCACTACTTGCTAATCCAGTCTTCTACATCCTCTGAGCTAGTCCCATTTGAGTATGTGAACATGGTCTTGTTCACGCGTATTCCTTCTACTAAGAATTCAAGAGCTATGCCTGACATAACTTTTATCTCACATGATTTTCCACTAAACAGGGAGCCTTCCCCGTTGTACATTCTCACTCGAATCAATGGTAATGTCATGATGAGTGTCATGGTCGATCCAATGAGTCGAGTGAATGTGATAATGAAGGAAACCTTCTACATAAACTGTTTACATATGGAGGAATATAAAGAGTCGCAAGCCACTCTTCGTACTCACGATGAACTATCTATTGCCCCTATGGGCACTATTTCTTTGTCAATCTTGGTAGGACCCAAGGCTATTGATGTGTCATTTGTTGTGATCCTAGAGTCTGACCTGTTCAAAGTTAGGCTAGGAATTCCATGGTTAGCTTCTATGATGTTAGAATTCAGCATGCTTTGATATCATGTTGAAATGATGGATGTTGAATCATCCAATGAAGCTACGCACACTTCAATGGATCTTTCCTAGAGAAATTACACCACATAGAAAGTGTTGCAACTAAGGGCTACAAAGAGAGATTGCTATTGATCTACAACATTATATCATAGATTGATATTTGATTGATATGATATAAATTAACAAGTTGCCTGATTATATAGGTAAGAGAGAAAACCTAAAAAGCATGAGATGTTGCCATGTGTCATGATCTAACAACATGTGACAACATGTGAACCCTATCTAGGAAATTATTAAATTTTGAGATAAGTTCTAGAAGGACAACTCATCTTCTAGAAGGAATCTTATCCCTACAAACATGAAAGGGGACATTACCCCATTATTAAATGATTTATTAAAAATGCAACCTAGGACTAAATTATGCAAGAACTAAGTTAACTTATGATAGTGTAATAATTAATTAATTACACTAACACCCCCCCATAAGTTCAACTTAGGGAGGAAAATGCAATGATTGTGCAAGATGATGAGATGATGGGTCCTGGCTACGAGGCCATGTTAGGTATCCATTTACATGAAGAAGATGCAAAAAATCTCCCACAACCGGAGAAAAGGGGAGAACCCAGTGGGAACAAAACCCCTCTCCAAAAAGGAGATGAAAATGAAAAAATGTGAGATAGGACGGGAAGGATGGAGGACTCCCAAATACCCCCCAAGTACACCATCTGTCACATGGATACAATATAATAGCCCCCCCATAGGTGGGAAAAAGAGAGACTATATAGCCCCCCCAGAAGATGTGATCACCTACAAGAATCGTAAGTGTCTGAAGACAAAACAAGATCTAATGTCGACAAACAACTTGTCTCCCTTTCAAAAGAAACAAAACCAAATGCAAGTGAAGAGATGCTTCCCATTCCGGATAGGAATTGAAGAAGGATGAATGTGGATGTTGATGGTGTCTTTGAACTCTACTCAAATGTCTCCTTGCATGAAGATGAAGATGCCACAATCAATGAAGAGGGTGACAAACCAGGATGATGTGGAAACTGATGCTGAACAATATCCAAAGATGGTGATAGAATGAATATGATGGAGACTTGATAGCCCCCCCTAAATGAAGTGTCTTCAAAACCACTGAAAGAATTCTAAAGCAAATCCAATGGTAGATGCTGAAGAAACCTCAAGTCCTGAATGGAATGACAGGGAAGAAGTATCATACATGAAATCTCTAAAGAGTAACCAAGTGCCTCCAAGATAGTCTCTAGATTCCCAATCAAGGTCGAGACAAAGGGATGAGGAGACTCAAGAAAACTCTCCAAAGTGGAATCTGAATAGAGGAGTGATATCCCCTCAAGAATGTCCTCCAAACCTGTAGAAGTAGCCAAGTCAGTGATACCTGAAATGAATCCATCTTGTGATGTCAAGTCTGGAAAACTGAAGATGTCCTAATGATTGATGATAGTGGAAGCCTCAATCAATGAATCTGGACAAGGAATCACTGAATGTGAAGGGATACCAACTTTCTCTGATGGAGAAGAAGCATCTGAGGGAACCTTGTCAACCTCTTTAGAAGATTCAAGGCAATCAACCTCCTGCACAACAATATCATCATGGGGTACTTGATCTGAGGAATGACATTCTGAATCTTGACCATTGAGGAAGGGTGGAGTGCCTGATCCTCCATATATCTCCCAAAGCTTAGTCCAAAGGATGTGAGGACAATCACAATGATCAATAGATCTCAAAACATCACAATCAACTTGCATTTCAATGATCTCCAAGACAGTGTATCTGCTGCAACTCCAAGCAAGTTCACGAATACCTTCACTTGGATGGGGAACTATACCATATAGATGTGGCAATAAATCAAGTGATTGGAGATGGCAGCTGATCCCATCCCACCATTATTGATAGTCACCCTTGTGCAACATAGTCATAGAAGGAGAAAATGCAAACCCCATAATGTATAATGAAATTTCTCCAAAAACACAAAGACACCAACCTTCAACAACAAATAGAAACTTCTAAAGATGATGTGCAACTAAAGTGATGCTACCCAGATCAAAAAATATTTTCCTAGGCTTCAGGATATCCAAGTTATTGAATAAATGCACCAAACTAAAAAAATCAATGCAAGAGTACCTGGAGTTGAAACTAATCAAGGGGTTTGGACTGATGAAAAAATCTCTATAAATACTTCCTAATGCCACTGGAATCATTGAAATTCGATGAACAGTTGTGAAGTTGCGAGCCTTTGAGTCCAGATTAGGGTTTTGTCTTCAGTTGGCTGTAAAAATTTTTGTGAGAAAAATTTCACAGAACTAATGTCACCATTGGAAAGTGCTCAAAATTACCTTTCCGACGGTATCTCGTTTGCCAAATTTTGATACCTTGGTGAAAAGTTATGATAAAACAAAAAAAATGCCTAGATGTGGCACTTGGCAAGCTAACGAGGAGCAAAAAATAAGCCCCTTTGGGCTGGCACCTAGTCCTTGATGTGACCGCGGTTGTAGGTAAGGAAAAAAAAGAGCGCTCCACCAAAAGTGGCATTGGAGCGAACAGATTGGCTAAGCAATGGTGGTGCAGCCTGTAGTGATGGTGGCACTGCTTGTTTGAGGGGACCCTTCGGTTGTTGATAGGACTGGGGTCAAGGCTAATAGTAGTGATCACCGGCGAGGGTGGGAATCCAGCCAAAGATGGGGGCTCAGTTCATGGGAGCCGACAGGAACACAAGATTCAGTGGCAAAGTCGGCGATGAAGTTGACGAGCCGACTAGGAGATGAGTCAACGCCGGTGATCGAGCTAGTGAGCGAACAACAACGATATGGGGCAGGTTGAAGCCTACGGGAATAGCCGGTGAAGGGCACAATGATGGTACGGGTGACAGATGGAGCTTATACAATGTTTGCAGACCAATAAAGCGACCCAAAAAAAAAATTGTTTTGGTTTTTAATATTGTCAATGGCAATTAAAAACCAAAAGAAAATTTTAATGTATTTATCAACCGCAGAAAAAATAAATAAATATGCCCTTTGATTTATAAAAATCAAACCCTATGCTCTATGCAGATAGATTAAAAATAAAATCCCACAATGCTGACGTAGATTTAAAATGAAGTCGCTCAAATTTATTTTTCTGCCAACTATAGAAAGACTATAGCCCGAATATAGTATGATTTTTTTTTGCCAAACAAATATGTAGATAAAGCCCAATTTTTTCTAAAAAAGAAAAAGTGCCTGTGACTAAAAAATTTTTGCCTCAAAGGACAATTGATCGGGATAATTTTTTACTACAAATTATATGGATAGTATAGTTGATTTTGCAAACCCTAAAATACCTTTGATGGGTCCCAGGTTGATGTATCTGATTTTGATGAATGGATAGGAGATCCTAGGGTTTCGAGGCCTTCTGAAGACAATGGTGAGCTCAAATCTAACTCTATCTACTTTAGAAATTAGCTTGATCCCTGGGTGGAAACAAGTAGCCTTTAATGGAAACCTTCAAGCCTGTAAGAATCTCTCCAGCCCAGCTTTCTTGATCATGTGATGAACTCTCAATGGAATGGCTCTGTTACCATGTTAGAATTCAACATGCTCTAATATCATGTTAGAATTCAACATGCTTTGATATCATGTTGAAATGATGGATGTTGAATCATCCAATGAAGCTACACACACTTGAAAGGATCTTGCCAAGAGAAATTACACCACACAGAAAGTGTTGCAACCGAGGGTTGCAAAGAGAGATTGTTATTGATCTACAACATTAGATCATAGATTGATATTTGATTGATATGATATAAATGAACAAGTTGCCTGATTATATAGGCAAGAGAGAAAACCTAAAAAGCACAAGATGTTGCCATGTGTCATGATCTAACAACATGTGACAACATGTGAACTCTATCTAGGAAATTATTAAATGTTGAGATAAGTTCTAGAAGGACAACTCATCTTCTAGAAGGAATCTTATCCCTACAAACATGGAAGGGGATATTACCCCATTATTAAATGATTTATTAAAAATGCAACCTAGGACTAAATTATGCAAGACCTAAGTTAAATTATGCTAGTGTAATAATTAATTAATTCCACTAACATGTGACTGGTGTTTCCTTTATAATCCATAAATGCTTAAAGTTCCCCCATGAGGGTGCTATGCATGTGGTTTACGATATGGGCTACAAGCCACTAGTGTCACGTGGGGGCTTCTCTTTGGATCACTTTTGGCCCACCGCAGTTTGACCTCTCCCTCCAAGGGGAAATTTATTGTATCAATCTTATGTTAAATTTAAGATATGGGGCTCAACGTTGAAGGTTAGTTTTCCTATGCCTCCTTATGTTGTTGCTATGAAGGCCTCTATTGTAGAGCATCAGAGAGTTGTTTCTTCTGCCCCATCAAAAGGGAAGGAGAAGCTCGCTTGCACTCTAGAGCCTTATCCTTCTACATCTTTTGCTCCACCTGCTTCTACCTCCTTACCCATGGTGGCATCCTCAATTCCCACTCATGTTCCTATGTGGCAGAAGGTGAAGTGTCAGGCTTTTCAATTACATGTTCTGCCCATGGTTCCTCGACCACTGTCTATGGAAAGGGGAAGCATTCCCGTGGGGCTATTATTTTGCCTTGGCCTTCACAGCCTCTGATCGTTCTTCCACCTACCCTTGGGTAGAGAACAGGAAGAGGCCCGCCACTAAGACTCTAGTGTCTATTCCTCCTCTTGTTGTTGTTTATGCTCCTATGCCTCCTCCTTATCTTGCTCAGGAGACCACCCTTTCGTTGGAAATGGTTGTGAAAGATGCTCATGTAGTTGAGCAATAGCCCCAGGCCTCTTCTCAAGTTGTGTCCTCCAATGCTCATAGTTGACGTAACTAGCTTGCATGTGAGAACAAGCGCAAGTGAAAGGATCTAGCCATGGAGTAGGCCACCTCACAGAAGATGGAGGGGGAGCCAGTTGTGATAGGCCAAAACTGGGGTAAAGAATAAGAAGGATTTAATGTTTAATAACAAGATTCAACTTGGTCTAAGTGTCAATCTGGGGGCGTAAACTTGCAAAAATTGTTGTGACTATATGCATAAGGGCTACAAATAGTGAGGTGAGTGGAGATGAAAATGCATTCCTAAACTCAATCAAATACCTAAGCTAAAAATAAAATTAATGTTTCTATTTTGCTTTTGTGATAGGGAAATTAAACTCACAACTGTAAATAATATGAACAATCATTAACAAACATAATCATTAGATCCCACAATTAAATCATAAGCAATAAATAGTAAATAGATTCATACAATAACAAAAAAAACACACTGCTAGAAATAAACACACTTACTATGAAAGCTACAAAAATCACCAAGCATTCCAAGAAGGGGGCACCCTTCCTCCTCAGTCTTCCTAGTGCTAAAATGAAATTCCTTTATGCTAGTTGAGTCACCTAAAGATGTTTTATTTATCAAAAATAATACAAAGTGTATATATCCCTTTTCTTCTCACATAACTCATATTTATAATAAATATGTGTGCAAGTTGTTTCCTATTTTTATGCCACCTTTCTATTATTTTGTGGCTTATATTTAGTTGTTTGATTTGTTGAAATAACTCACCCTAAAATGTAGGAGCTTATTTAGCTCACGGTTATAATCAATAAAATAGAATATTATTTTTAATGTGAGGACATTCTCCTCCCTCAAATTAAAACTAAATAATAATTGGTTATAACTAAATAACCAAATTATTTTATGAGAAAATAATTTTATGGTTGGAATTAATTTTCTAATATGTGTACCCATGGGCAACATGAAGTCTGCATTCTTCTTCCTCAATCAACATGTTGAAAAATATATTTTCTTAACATAATTGAAGTAAATACTAGTAAATACAATCTAATAATTATTATTCACTTATTTTATCTAAAAACTAAATTAAATATTACTTATTTATAATTAACCATATGCAACAAAAGGTGGTAACATGGTATGATAATGTATGGAGATGGAATATGAAATGGGTTAAATGGTATAGGAAAAAATACTAAAATATGGTATAAAATGGAGTGTGAATGGCTCTCATCATTCCCTCCAACTTAGCATATTGCACATCCTTGTGTAATCTTTAATTTCTGAGAGGTGTTGATTTGAACTGGTAGTCTTTGGATTTATGACTTGTGTCTTCTTTACCCTTGATGATTACAACTCATGGTCAATCACATTTTCTTTCAGTTTATCTATCACTCCTCTTCATAGCAAGCTTCGTGGCTTTGATTTTTTCAATATTCATTCATCTTCCAACTTTTTATTTTTTCATTTTTTTATTTTTCAAATTTTTCTCTTCTTGTCAATTCTTCCATAGCATTATTTTTTGAAATGTTGTATATAGGAAGTATCATGAAAAATTATCTTCACATTCTTGATCTATCTGAAAGATGGATGAAATGATAGACAAATAAATGGTTATGATGGGATAAGATAAAGGAAATGATGGGTGAAAAGATAGGTAATAAGGATAATGAACTTCCCCCTCAACTTAAAGGGTTGACTATCCTTGGGAAAAAAGGAGAGGGTTGATGGGAATGCTACTTTATATGATTAATATAATAAGAGATATTAATCAAGTGAAAAGATAAAATAACAAAAAAAAAATTGATTGTTTTACCAACTTGCATGCCCATGTATGCCAAGGCTTGGTAGCCAAAATATCTCAACAGTTGATTCTTAATCTCCAACAAGTACTGTCGCACATGAAAGATTTCCCTCGCAATGAAGCACTATGGATCATACTAAAGGTAGCTGATTCTATCTTCACTTTTTCTAACACCTCAACTGAATGTGTAACGTGTGCTACAATTGATCAAAGTTATGCTGACCATGATAAATTAGAGCACATCTACACAAGTGAGCAATAGGAGGTGCTAGAGGTACTCAGAGAACCATCGAAGCAATAAAGTGTACCTAGAAAATGATTAGCCCATAGAAAGAACCAAAATAATTTTTATTTTAATCATTTTTTCATATTTTCCCATTTTTTCATTTTTCTCATTTTTTTTCATTTTTTTCTTTTTTCA
This sequence comes from Sequoia sempervirens, assembly GCA_007258455.2. Lineage (NCBI taxonomy): Eukaryota > Viridiplantae > Streptophyta > Pinopsida > Cupressales > Cupressaceae > Sequoia > Sequoia sempervirens. Next base: position 187,049,021 of record VDFB02358134.1, on the reverse strand, counting down.
ATTTTGATAACGACAAGTGCTTGTTGGCAAGCCAATTTTCAATCACTTACCACTTAGTGGCATTGTGAAAACAATTTACACCACTAAGAATTTTATTCAAATACAATCTACTAGAAACTAGTTTTTCAAATTGTAGTTGTCTAACAATGCCTAAATTTTTTCATTATTTTTTATTAATAGAAAAATAGGTTTTGATGGGACCCGAAACCCATTACAAGAAGGTTTTGAAGGGACCTAAAAAACTTTACAAGATAAAGAAGCTACTAGAAAAATAATCACCATACCAACTGCAACCCATCAACAACAACTATACACCAATATTCAAATCAACTCAAGCTGAAACAAACATGTTTTGAAGGGACCTTAAACCCTTTACAACCAAGAATTGACCTACTTATATGATCAAAGACACTGAAAACAATCAGGTTTTTTTAGGGATTGACAACCCAACAGTCTGCAACCACTAGACCATAGCAAACCAACCACTCAATGTAAGTATCACTAAGCCAGAACAAAGAGGGCAACAAGAGCTCATTTTTAGAACCAACAACCCATAAGGAAAGATAGAGTACATAGAAGCATTAAAACACATGTCAAGCTAGAAATCCAACTAAATCTACACCTCAAAAGGAGAGATCTCCCCTCTATTGGAGAGGATGTCACAATCAACTTTTCCATTGTATCTTGAAAACTTCAACAACCTCAGCCTCCACCTCCATAGGAGAAGCGTCCACCTCAAAAGGATCAAAAATTGAGGAAACCAAAAAAATTCAACCCCCAACTCCACCTCAATAAGATTTGAAGATAAATCCAACACTTCAACAAAACAAGCAATCATACCATCCTTTGGCAAGCCCAACAACATAAAGGTTGCCAACATCTCCCCAAACAATAGGGGCATAAATAAGCACAACCCATCCAAAATAGAGAACAACCCTTCCAAAATAAGCTCAAGAAGAGTAGCAAGGAGAACCTTCAAGGAACCACTAAGAAATATTAAGCAGATATAAATCAGCCTAACTTCTAATAAGCAAACCATCTACTGGTCATTAGCCACCGAAGTCCACAAGGAAAAAGAGCAAGGGTAAACAATGTAGGAAAAAATTAAGTAGCAAACCACATAGTTAAGCACACCATTAGCCCCAACACGTCGGTTAGAGCCATAAAAAATTTGCTCCATAGACAAAATCCAATAGGAGACCTAAAGTACACACCAAGAGAGTTCAAACAAAGAATAAACAACAACAAAACTACTGATGGAACTCCACAAAACAACAACCAAAAAACTATAGCAAAGAAAGGAGCCAAAACAACACAAAGCAAAACAACCCCCAACTGAACAATTAGTAGAGAAGGCATACCTTAAGGAAAAGGAGAACCCAAACAAGGGGGAGACGAGGAGAAAGATAGAAAGATAAGTACACCAATTGACCCAACTTGTTGGTTAGAGCCAAAGATAAGCCACTCCAAATACAAAACCCCAACAAGGGGCCCACAACCCAAACCAAGATAACACCCTCACAGAACAAGCAACAGGAAAATAAGGCTCCTAAATAGAAATAACAAGCTGCCAGAAAAAACCAATAGCATAGCTTCCACCAGCTGCCCAACATCAGCAACCAACAACACTAATAAGAAAGCAACAACCAAAGAAAAAACATCAAAATCCACACGAGCTGCCCAAAAACCCTACAAGCAAATAGGGCCTCAATAGTGACAAAAAACCCCTTATCACCAACAACAAACAACTCCAACCATACAAAAGAAAATGTTGCAGCCTCCCAATCAATAACTCCAAAGCTTGTAAACAACACCTCAATAACATAGGAAAACTAGGTGCAAACCTCAAATAGCAACACATTTGTAACTAGACCACGTGACTCACCATAAGAAAACCCAAAAATGTTTCAACCATTGAAAATAAGCATAGCCATAAGCCGAGCAACTGCCACTGAAATAAGAAGCTCCTCATTTGCATCCTCTACAAACCCACAAATGTTCTAGTCATTGAAAATAAGCATAGTCATAAGCTGAGTAACCTCCACTGAAACAAGAAGCTCGCCATCCACATCCTCTGCAAACCCACAAATATTCCTGTTGTCTCCTAGTAGTGCACCCTTACTGAGTAAACTCAACCTATTGGTAAAACATTGGAAAGCTTCCCTGATTGTGGGCTTATATTTTGGAAGCTAACCTCCAGAGTAAGCTAGCTCTTATGGTACTCACCTAAAAACTACTTCTTTTTGGGAAAAGGGTAAGAAAAATTGCATAAAACAAAACCTATGACTAAGGGTGATGCACCAAATTTGATTACCTAAAAATTACACAATTGATTATACACACAGTTTCAACCAACAACAATGCTTGATATGCATAGCTCAATACCTATATGATTTTGCATAAATATTTCATAAGAAGGCTTTAATGCTTACAATCCTAGAAGGAAGACATACACTCTTCACAACTTGAATCACTTGCATTTCAACACAACCTACAACCTGCAATATACATATTTTCAGCAAAAATGTGCTACTAATGAGACACAACAACAAGGAATGAGACAAATTCATAAGTAATTGCATCAATCATTCAAATGCACACAATAAAACATAAATTGAGAAGGGAAAAATTGCTTATCTTCATTGATTTCCAAGGTGTAAATTGCTATACATGTCTGTAAAAGAGAGTTACAAATATTGTCTTCTACTGAAAAGGACCTCAAAAGTCACAATGTAGCATGAGAATGAAAAGAACTAACTTAAAAAATGAATTTTGAAGTTACTTTATGCTTTTCCAAGTGGTTGCACAAAAATAGGGACTACAAACCCCCTTGGTCGTGCATAACCAAAAAGCCTAAAATCTAGCCCCTAAACCCACTCCAAAAAAGCTCAAAGGTGAAGTAAAGGTCAATCCTTGACCTCATCTATCATAAAGGCATCATAAACTGCCCCTAGATGCTCTCATTTCCCTCCAAAAACAAGTCAAAACAACCCCTATATTCTTGGTACTTGTCTATCAACTTCCTCCAACCTCACCTATATGCTTGGCACAACTCATCAATCTTCAACTATCCCCCCTTGACTCATACTTAGAAAAAAATGCCTTTATCTCCTTTTTGCATAGATAAATAACATTAATTAAAAGGGTTTATAAGCTACCATTTCAATAATTCTTTACATTATACCTTTGGTGCAAAAATAAAGGCATCATGACTCGACCAACTTGGGAGTCAATGCAAAAATTCACAAGTCCTAAAGGGGACCCTTAGACACTTAGCATGATGACATAACACAAAGCGGAATTAATTTTTATTGCAATGTTTAAAAGAAAAGGAAAAAAAAATTCCCTTATGGTGTCGGCACTCTTAGTTTAGGGTTGAGACCCTAAACACGAAAACCGCAGGCAAACACACAATGCATTCTCATTTTTACTTGCAACTTTCTGGAAACTATGAGGGCACCGACAAAGAGTTTCAATGGAGGTTCTTATGGAAAACTTGAAGCTCTCATGAAGATTTTATGCTAGAAATTCTTGAGATCGAGCTTGGGTAAGCCATTTTTTGTAGAAACATTGGGCATTCTTTCATTTCTGTGAATGAAAACCTGAAATGCAGGAAAAAGATGAATATGTTTTGTTTTCTATATATTTTCCATATGTTCGACCTATGAAAGAAATAATGGAAGTTTTTGTACTCTATTTTGTTGCAATTTCCAACTTCATTATTTTGGAATGGGTTTACTTTTTCTTGTCCTAGGCTCACTCTTGCATACACTTAAGGATTTCATTTTGCATTGTGGTCGAGACTTACATTTACTGCATTTTGTGTTTCATTTTTTCCTTGCCTATATACGAGGGTTCTATCCTCTTGTTCTTTCTAAAAAACAGAGACCCCTTCACTCTAGGCTCGGCCTCACATCTTCCTAGGCATGACTATGAATGCTTTTAAAAAAAATCCATCTCTCAAACTTGCATGATCATTTGGAACTATGCCACTGTACATGAATGTTATTGTCCTTTCATACCATGTTGTTGCCTATGAAAGTCATCATATAGACTATTTTGTGGTGCTGAAATGATTGTTTTTCTACCACCTTTAGAGTTTATGGCTCGGCCTATACATCCTAACCTGAATAAAATTTTGATATATTTCATGGCTAGAATATCCATGCATCTATTTATTCTTATCGTACAAACGGTGACTGTTTAATGTAACAATGTGAATTGTCTTCGAAGGTAATGTTGTTTCTCTATATAACAGGGACTGACCTCTCCAAAATTTATTCATTGCATTCATTGGATTGTGACTGCCATTCCTCCTGATCTCTAACATGTCACTTGTAATGTTGAGTGTCATCATCTTGGGATTGTTCTATTCATGACTCTACATCATCCTAGTAAAGTGATTACAATATTTTAATATTCCTTCCTTGAGTTTGAAATTGTTTCTTTAATCACCACTTTGGAAACATGCATACAAGAGCTTTTGACTGAGCATTTATACTTTGAAATTTAACCTTTTATCTTGCTCATTTGATTTCTAATCAAGTCTCATGCTCTTGTATTACTTTGTTTCCATGGACACAATGTTTGCCTTTATGACAATACACACATGGGTGCTCTTGAAATATGTCATGTCTATGTCCATAGAAGGCATCCAATCATGAATACCTTTTCCATTATGACTATCCACTCAAATGATGAAGTTGATCCTTAATGTGAATGCAAGTGCAAGACTCTGTGAGCTGCTACTCCATGATAGAGATCTATGCACATAATGACTGCCCATGAATGATTAGTCATTGTTGAGCTTTGTAAAACTACTTCCTTGCTCATGGTGAATCAATTGAGTAGATACTTGTCATTTAGGACAGTGATCTACCAACTCACTCTCATGAGTGATGAATACCTGCTTGATGCAGACAAGTGAGATGAGTAACATTTTTATCCCTCTTAAAACACAAGAGGGCAGCATGCTGGGCTCAACCCTTATGGGAGCCCATTTTACTCCACATGCTATGATGTCAAATGAAAATAATCTAGCAATGTTCACCTATAGTTGCAAAGTGAAAAAACATGTTAGATTAAAAACAATGAAGCTAAAAGCTTCCAATGATGCTTCATGATAATTGATGATACTCTTCTGCTTTCTAGACATCTGTGATACTACAAAAACTATTTCAATTCCTTATAAGGGTAGACTATATATTTGTTGATGTAGTAGATGCAGAGAATATGGATCCTGAGTTCTAATAGAACCTTTCTAATCTCTTGCAGGTATTTTTGGAACAATTAGGCAACTTTTGAAGCAACCAAGTGAGAGGGACTGAAGCAAAGATGCAATAGTTCAACTTGGGGTTCATCATTCAGGCAATGACAGATCCCTACTCTTTCCATATGCTATTTCTTTTCTATTTCTTCAAATGTATAGTTTATGTCTTATATTGTATTGAAATAGTTATTCCCATGGCTTGTGTGGGACACCGTACATTTGTAATTATCAATAAAAGACAACATTTATGCAAAAATTGTGCAATCTTTCTCTTGTATACATTTGCATAATAAAATGCAATTTATTCGATAACTACTTCTGTGCATATGAATGGAACTTAGTAGAATTGAATGTGTACCTTTATCTTTATTTTGCAAAAACTATCTCAGCTCTACCTGATTGAGCTGGAAGCTAAATTAGGTAATAGTTCCAGCCGCCAAAAATAAGCATAGCCGTAAGTCGAGCAATCGCCACTAAAACAAGTAGCTCCCCATCCGCGTCCTCTGAATCCCTTCTCCATCATCCTCCTCCTTTGAAGATTTGAAACCTACAGCTCCTCTCCTGTTCTTGCCGCTTGCCATGTCCCTACTCATTTTTTTTCATCGTTGCCTTTTGTGTCGAAGGTTTTCATTGTAATAATTTATTGATTTTTTTCATTTTTTTCATTTTTTTTTTCAAACAATCTGCATATAATGAACAAAGAGAAGGAAATTATCATATAGATGATGAAATTTTATCATCCAAATCCTAGAGTTTCATTTGAATCCCTTCAATGAAATTCATTGTCAAAATCAGTTGCTTGTAGTACTTGAAATGATGATCAGTAATAACTGGATCACAATCTAGCACATAAAACTATTGCTACAAATGATTTGGATCTCATTGATCTCAGACCACTATAACATAAATATTCCTATAAAACATTAGAATACATTCCCAATCACTTGAAAGAATCACTTACAATAGCAACAATCTTCCAAAGATAAGGTTGCATAGTTGAAGACCAATGGTAGTCTCCAAATTTATCTAAAATGTCCATGTAGGTTTAGATAGATGGATGAATTAATCCTTATGATGAAGTGCAAGAATGTGTCCAAGTTCTTCATTCATGTCCCCAAGTTTTCTTTGGATGTGTGGCTTGTGAAGATTCAACCAAGAATGTTGTATTACAAGAATCATGTTTCTCATACACTGATTTGTATGTTGTCCTTCACATGATTTGGCATCAAAGCTGGTATAGAAGAGAAGTTCTACCCATGAATGGTGAAAACGTTGTGCAATAATTCTCTTGTGATCTTCAAGAGAAAAGTACAAAGGAATTTTTTTGTTCACCATACAACTAGTAAGGCCAATAAAATGTGTATTTGGATGCACATTACTGACTGGTACTTAGTGCAAAAGTGTTGGGTCGCCAAGATAAGAAACTTGCAACCATATTCTCATGACCAAGCATATCAAGTATAGTAATGTTAAATTTGTGCAACATCATCCATTTAATATCTCCCCCATTAATAACTAGTTTATGCATTAGAAAAATGGTAAAGTTATTAAAACGAACAAATACTTGATTAAAAAAATGGATGAATGATATATACTATTATAATGAATGCTTGTGAAGGAACAATATGATTCAATTATAGCTAACAAAAGAATGCATACCTTGATTTGTTCCAAATCTTAATTACATGGTTATTATGAGAAGCATTAAACCAACAATTAATGAAGGTTTTATTAATATTCAACCAAAGATCTCCAAAATTCAAGGGATTTTCCTCCCATCTTAACTTTTAATTACAAGATCAAGAGATCATTAATAATGATAAGTTAAATACTAACTTGGATCTTGTTTAATGAATGAACATCTATTTGTAGCATGTTTTGTGTAGTTTTCCATTCTTTATCTTCCATAATTCTTGAATGATTAATATATAAAGTAGATCACCTCTTAGTGAATGATAAATTTCAACACACATTTATGAGTTCAATGATAAAATAAAACTCAAATTGAAATATTTCCTTATGTATGTGATTCATCAATTTGAAGCACATTAAGAGAATGCAAAGGGATCCTTGAAATAACATTATTATATGCAATTTGAACCACCTTATTATGTAATGTTTTATTACACATTTTAATTTCCCTTGAAGTGGATGATGGGTGATATGAATGGGATAATGAAAATGGTAAATTTTTTTGTGGATATAGAATGGTTAGGATTAATTAGGATGGGTATAATGGTAATGATGGATGTTTTGGTTGTTGTGAGAATTCATTTTCCATTCTTGGTAGTATGGGGATTGTTGCCATTCACCATACATACTAGATGGAGAAGCATTTTATGAAGAAACATATTGTATTTCTAATAGAATTATAAGACATATCAAAATCATAATGCATACCTCGATCTTCCCAATTTGATGTGTGAAGTTGTCCCTGAGTTACCAAAAAAAACTCACTTCCACCTTTTTTTTTAGGCTATGACTTGGGTCTCTCTCACCATGCCCTCTTAAACAACTTGGCATATGCACTTAGTTTCTTCCTTGCATCAATTAGAACACAAAATGGTCAAATCTTCATTTTCGAAAATCCATTGTCCTAAAAATTCATCAATTATTTATTCTTTTTGTAATAGGAATAACATTTGTATATGCTTGTGACAATGGTAATGGGAGATCATGATAAGATAAGTTGCATTCTTTAGGTATATGGGGTATAAAAACATCACTTTGTGTTACCACAATTTCCTCTTTGTTTTTTTTTTAAATTTGAAAGCGGGGATCTAGGGGCAGCAACCCCCAGCGAGATCAAGGGGTCATGCTCCTTGTAGGGTCCCGAGGCAGTGCTCGTGATATAGGGTGGGGTCGAGGGATAGAGCCCTTGCCACCAAGCATATTTTCCTTCTTCAGTGGCATTCAGATTCTTCATTATTGAAGAAGATTTCTGTAATTTTTCTTATGTTCTGCCCATTCTCAAAATGTTGTTTGGTTGAGGGGTAGAGCCCTTGCCACCAAGCATATTTTCCTTCTTCAGTGGCATTCAGATTCTTCATTATTGAAGAAGATTTATGTAATTTTTCCTATGTTCCGCCCATTCTCAAAATGTTGTTTTTCTCCCTTTTTAAAGTGTTTTCCTCCATTTGCAACATTTGTAAATTTACCAACCATTGTATGGCATTTTCCTCATATTTTATCATGTGAGAATATTTTCTACATGCAAGTTATTATTTTCAATCAGTGTGTTACAACTTAATGCATGTCGTTTATCTCTATCAAAAACTATAATAATAGTTATTTTTAAAATATAATGATTTCTTAGAAAGAATTCCTTAATGATGTACCAAGTTATTTCTACAAATGAGGCAATTATCATGGATTGCGCATCTCCCCTAATAGCTGCACAATTTTCTCCTTCATACATGCCTCTTCCAGTTAGATATTCATTTTTAATAGGCATGAGAATTTGAGAAAGATATATTAATACATGTAGTTCTTTCTTATCAATGCGTTCAGTTACAACTCACTTATTTTCATCAATATGTGTAAAATGATTTGTTGCATATTGATTTCCTCCATTCATGGCATGTACCCATTCCCAATTCATGCAATCAATATTTTCAATTTGTCCTAGTGCATTTCTAATTGCTACAAAAATTTCTCGTATAATCGTATGCATATAGATTTCTTTAGGAGATGTCATTCTTACTGTTGCGGGTTTATCAATAGATGGATACCTGACCATTGATTTTTCTTCAAAAAACATAGAAATATTTGAAGTCATAGGCACAAAAGGTATTATGGAAGCTTCTTCAATTGATCCTTTCTCATCAACGAGTGTAAATACATATGCTATAGAAAGTTTCTTCTCACCAAAATGCGAAATATCAATGGTTGTAGGTTGATCTCTAAAAGTGTATTTCCAGTCCTCAATAAGAAATACATGAGAAATAGCTTCATATGTAACAAAAAATGCTATAGACTACTACTCATCTTTACTCATCTTTCTCAGATACCTCCTCTTTTTCCTCCATGAATGTTGAAGTGACTGCTGTAGGTATATTTCCATTAGCAATTGCAAGGGAAACTACTATCTAGTGCTTCTCCTCATCAACAGTTGTATGTTATTCTTCCTCATCAATAGAGGTAGAAACCACTGTTGCAGGCGTGACCTCTTTTTAAAATTTTCATTCCTCAATTGTTGTTGGTAACTCTTCAAATAAATTAGATGCTATAGGTAGCATTCTCTTGCTATGATCAAGGGATGGAAAGATATCTACATACTAGTCTAGACAAGAAGATGCATACCTTTCAATCTCTTGGAACTAAATGTTTACCAATAGAGGCATACAATATTATACTTGGGGCTACTATAGGATGATTCTCACCATTAAATGCATGAGAAGCAGCTACAGATTGATCTTGGTTTTCCTTAATTTCCATGCCACTTACTACATGAATTTTTATAGAAGGCATTGTTCTCAATTTTCCTTCTTCATATACAAGCCCAAATATTTTTGCAGGAGAAATATGCAATATTCCATCATCCACGTATTTTGTATTCACCAAACTTCCCTTTTGTAGATCTTTTATCATTGATTTAAGGAATGCTATCTCTGGTTGTGCAACAATCAACTATGTATTTTTTAGACACATTGGAGAAGGATTAGTTGGTATTGAATATTGTTGTTGCAAGTGTTGAAGATTGCTATTCTATTCAAGCCATGGTTGATATCCTATCCATGGGTGTTGAGATGGGAACCACCGATGCTTCATTTCATGTGGTCGCCATGGATAGTTTTGAAATTGTTGCAAATTGGTCTCCCTTCCTTGAGCAACATGGCATCTACACAATTCTTTCTTCCTAAAACAATTTGGGTAACACAACCAAAAAAAAATCTTTTTCTTCTTTCCTTTTGTTGCAAGTCCTCTTCATCATAGTTTGAGAGTAATTTCTACACAAAATGGAAATGTGATCAAATGGCATTTTTGAAACATCTCTAGTACACACAAGAGCTAAAGCTTCTACACTTTCTTCAGTCATACCTTTCAAAAAGATCATTTTGATGCCATCTTGGTTCAACCTATTGTATTTAGATTTTTGTAGGTTGAACAAGAAACATTCCATATAGTCTTCCAGCATTTCATCCTCACTCTGTGATATCTAGGAGATGCCATCTTCTCTATAGTAACCCTTGTACTTGAAGAGAAGTTGCTCCTTCATCTCTTTCTAGCTTGGAATCTTATTCTTTCCCAACCTCATAAACCATTTGAGGGTTGCATCTTTTAAAGTGTCTGAAAATAATTTGAGCCTTTGGCCATCCTAATTGTAGTCATAACTCTGACACAATATCTCAAATTCAAAAAGAAAGATGTCAGGGTCCTCACTCACCATTCCTCTAAAATTGGGCAATGTAGAAGGGTGAATATTCCTCATAGGTGCAATACCCATGAGGATGTCAATAGGAAATTCAAAATTAGAATAATCACCTTGAAGATCTCCCTTCATGTATTCATTCACATAATTACCAATTGAAACTCCCTCAAATTCCTTTAATTTAGCCATTGTTTGATTTGCATAGGGGTAGTTCTTTTTTTCTTTTGTGGTTTGAATTTTTTTAGATTTTTGCTTGATTAGTACTATATCACACAAAGATGAATAAAGGTATGAGCTAATCTTACAACATTTTTTGTGTTTTTTTGTTGTTTCTTTAAAATTACTTATTCACTTATCAATTGACTCACAACAAGTGGTGATATATAAATAGTTTTAACTTCTAAGGTTCACCTACAAATTCTAATCATGCATCTGTATGATTTAAACAACACAAATTAGGATTAATAACTTAGGCAAGACTGACAGTTGCACGAGCTTTCATCCTAGTTCGCATTGGTCCTAACTCATCTCTTCAAGATAACAAGCCTTTGACACCTTTCCCCGACAATGATGCCAAAATGATAGGCCAAAATTGGGGTAAAGAATAAGAAGGATTTAGTGTTTAATAATAAGATTTAGCTTGGTCTAAGTGTCAATCCAGGGGCATAAACTTGCGAAAGATGTTGGGACTATATGCACAAGGGTTGCAAGTAGTGAGGTGAGTGGGGATGAAAATGCATTTCTAAACTCAATCTAATACCTAAGCTGAAAATCAAATTAATATTTTTGTTTTGCTTCTGTGGTAGGGAAATTAAAATCACAACTGTAAATAATATGAACAATGATTAACAAAAATAATCATTAGATCCCACAATTAAATCATAAGCAATAAACAGTAAACAAATTCAAACAATAACAAAAATAAACACACTGCTAGAAATAAACACACTGTGGGAAATAAACACGCTTACTATGAAAGCTACAAAAATCATCAAGCATTCCAAGATGGGGTTTCCCTTCCTCCTCAGTCCGCCTGGTGCTGAAATGAAATTCCTTTACGTTGATTGAGTCATGTGAAGATGTTTTATTCATCAAAAATAATACAAAGTCTATATATCCCTTTTCTTCTCACACAACTCATATTTATAATAAATACGTGTGCAAGTTGTTTCCTATTTTTATGCCACCTTTCTATTATTTTGTGGCTCATATTTAGCTGTTTGATTTGTTGAAAAAAATCACCCTAAAATGTAGGATCTTATTTAGCTCATGGTTATAATAAAAAAATAGAATATTATTTTTAATGTGAGGACATTCTCCTCCCTCAAATTAAAACTAATTAATAATTAGTTATAACTAAATAACCAAACTATTTTATGAGAAAATAATTTTATGGTTGGAATTAATTTGTTAATATGTGTACCCATGGGCGATAGGAAGGTGACAAAAAGTCTACACTCTTCTTCTTCAATCAACATGCTAGAAAATATATTTTCTTAACATAATGGAAGCAAATACTAGTAAATATAATAAAATAATTATTATTCACTTATTTTATCTAAAAATTGAATTAAATATTACTTATTTATATTTAAACATATGCAACAAAAGGTGGTAAAATGGTATGATAATGAAATATGAAATGGGTTAAATGGTATAGGAAAAAAGCCAAAATGTGGTATAAAATGGAGTGTGAATGACTCTCATCAAGTTGCATCTATTTTTGCATCTTTTGTTTCTCTTCTTTGTTCTTTTGTTCCTGCTTCAATTCCCCTCACTTTTGTTTTGCTTCCAGCTCCTCTAACAGGTCCTAATGATGCTCACCCCAAAAGGGTGCAGGTCTTCATTGCTCCCTCCATCCAGAGCCTCCTCTTTTGATGTCCCTTGCATAAATACCTAATTTCTTGCATCCCATTAACATGCCTCATACGAAGGTGGTGTCTTATGTGGTTGCCTCTAGTTTATCCTTTGCTTCTGCTTCCTCAATGGGGATCTCAAATCCTTTGCTAAAGCGTAAGTCAGAGGATGAACTCATCACACATGATGGTCACAAGAGAGGTTCCCCTCCTTTAGAGGCTAGTTCTGTCTTGGCTTGTGTTGTCCTTGTGATGGAGGTAGCCCCCACTTCCCCAGAGTTTGTCACCAATCCTTTTGTTAAGGTTGATAGTGACTCTCGAGTGCCTTGTCTTTCTCCTGCTAAGTTGAAACAAGGCACTCTTGAGAAGTGCATGTTCAACTCGATGGATGATATCCTAGCCTTGTCCTCATTTTTTGTGAAATCAATGACCTTTGCTTCATAGGAACTTGGTTAAAAAGACCTCAAGGGGCCTTCTTCCTTGGCTCTTGTTGTAGGCAAGTCAGAGGGTACTTCTCTTGCTATTCTGCCCTTGCAAGATCTTCCTCCCTCCCGTTATAATGATCTAGATCGGGAGGAGGATGACTTTTTGGTTGATGAGGACTAAGGTGGCGCCTCTTCTAGTTTTGTAGATTAGATTTGTTTGTGTGTTTATGTTCCTCGTGCTTTTCCTTTTATGTTTATGATCTTTCTTGGAGGACCCTTGCTACCCTTGTAGGTACTCGGATACAGGTGCAACAATCTATCATGAATTTCTTCTATTTGTGTCATCATTCTTCTATGTGTCATAATATTGCTTCTCGATATTGGGGACAATGCAAAGCGTTGGGGGCATGTAGGCATTCTTCCATGTTGACCTAATTTTTATTTTTACTTTGTCTTCATGTTCTGAGAAATTTGGGGATTGTTAATAGTTCATACATATACTATATTAATCTATCTATTAATATTTATGAATAGTTTTGACCCTGAATTCTCAAATCCCACAATCTCTTGATTTCTTCATCTTTGTATGTATACTTCTTGATGTTGTGGTTTAAATGTGTTGTCCCTCATGTGCATGACAACATACCATGGATACATCTCATCATGTGTTGCATGCTACAACATCTTTGCCTCTCCTTTCTCTCCTTAGGATGCCATGTGCTCCTTGGTGTAGTACAAATCATCATAAGGGGGGGCTACCATGCTTTTCTAATTTTTAACATGGCCAATTCTTTCAAAAGGATTCCTTGGTGTCAAATTTATTTACAATGAATTCCTTGGAAAAATAATCCATTGTTGAAAATCATCATTTTCCAAAAAGATGTATTCTCTCAAGACTCCTAGATGAAATTTTCTTTCGAAAAGGATCCTATAAGTTAAAGAGTGAAAATTTTCCTTTTGAAAAAGGAGCACTTTTTCTAAAATGAAAAGATATGAAAATTTTCCTTTGAAAAAGGAGCATTCTTTCCAATGGATTCCTTGATGAAAGATCTTTCAAAAGGATTCCTTCATGATAGAATAAATTTCAGATATTAAGTGTCTTTCAAATGGTGTGTTCCTTCAAAAGGGCCCCTTGGTGTCTTGATGTCTTGAAGGGTTCCTTGCTAAAAGAACCCCTTTCTAAAAATTGCTTTGTAAAAAAGGATTCCTTAGTGTCTTGATGTCTTGAGGAGGATTCCTTTGTTTCTTTTATTTGATATTTGATGTCACATGTCTTGGTGTTAGACATCTTATATCTTAGTTTCTAGCTTTGGGGCAACCTGACTAGAACCATCTTTTTTGTGACTGTCCTGCAACATAGTTTGTAGCAATCACAAGCTTATCTATCTTATCAATGTGTGTCTTGTGTCTTATCTGATCAGACTGTGTCTTATTTGATCAGACTGTGTCTTATCTGATTAGATTGTGTCTTATTATGCTAGCTTGTGTCTTCTTATGTCTTATGAAATGATGTCTATTATGATTTTCTTTTTCACCTAACATGTTTTTTTGCATCCTAACATGTTTATGGTGAGATCACAACTAGCTTTGTAGGATCAGAGACTCGTGTCATCTTCGCATCTTGGTGGAGCTCCCTTTGTCACATAGAGGTATGCTAGATAGAAGATCTGCTTCCTCGATGATTTTAGTATATTCTCTTCAACCTCTTTCTACTTTAGCTCACATACGCATTGACATGTATGCTATCTAAAGTGGGGGAAAATGTAATGACATAAATTTTAGCCTTGTACAATTTCCCATTAATTTACCTTTATTTTAGCCTTACAAGTTTGATAATACAAAAACTCACCACTTTTTCTCTACCTTTCCCACATGTCCCTATTGTCTGGTATCAGTAAAGGGAATTTTGGTTGGGATGTGTATGCACCACGTGGACATTTGTGGATTGCGCTAGCATCTTGACAATATTCCTATGTTAGGAAGTTGCAAAAATGTTATGATTCTTGGCCACCTGCAAACGTAGTATCCCTCGGTCAAATCTTGACTGTCGGTAACAACTATTTGCCTCCAATTTTACCTTTTGAACTCAATTATTTCATTCTCTTAGGCTCTCTCTCAATTCTATCACTCGTTCTAAATCTCTAACATTTATTCTCACTCCATCCTTACTCTCTCTTGTTGCCACTAGGTCCATACTTTGCTTTTATAGTCTCTCTTTGCTTCAACACCATTGCTATTAGAGGTTCACGCAGCTCTACCTCCTTGGCATGGTGATATTGTTCTTCTTCTTACTTTATCAACCTTGAGTTCTTGTAGAAGGGAAGTTGATATCATGTCTATATGAATATTTGAATTATTGTTCTTATAGAGTAGCATCCAGGTTGTTATTTCTCTCTAGTATATCATGTCTTTTTTATCTACTTCTTTATCACTTTTTTGTATCTTGTTGTTTATTAGCTATCCATGGAGGTGGGAACACTGAAATAGGGACTTGACTAAGGAAATCTCCAAAATACTTTCTCAACATTTTTCTTTTTATTGTGTGTGTAGGTGTTATTCATTCGCTTAGAACTATCTAGAGAACTGGACCTTGAGTAAGTTGGCATTCTTCTTCTTTCTTTATCATTTTTCTATTAGAGTAGCTTTCATATTATTCTTCTTGTTGTACTTTACATTATCATATATTTTTATCAAACTATAAAACCAGAGCATTCAGGTTGTCACTAGAACCTATGTGTTTTTGGTTGCTACTTGACCCTATGTCTGTACAGGATGCCAACACATATCTGAGACTCTAGCACAACACACTGAAGTTTGACCCCATGCTGTTGTCCTTTAGTAGAGAGTTGTTTGGTCTACAGTCTGAGACCTTTTTGGTTGGATCACTCAGTTCTAGAAAGCATCTGGCATAAGCAGAAGGGAAACTAAGTCATATTTTCCCTTCCTTTTCAGCCCATCCTTTCCTTCTAAACTTATTAGGTAGTCTAAGGTAGTTTAAGGTAGTTCGCTCCCTTAGTCTCTTCTGTGACTTGAGAGTCCCAAGGGATTGAATCCTCCTTCTCTACATATCGTAAACTATTACTGCCCATTATTTCACACTAGGTTTAGCACCCTCTTTAGTGCATGTGTCTAATTATGTTCCTGATGTACCCATTTTTATTGTCATTTTAAGAAGCTTAAGTAAGTCCTTAATTTTTAAAATTTTGAAGAGAAAAAATTGCTTGGATCTAGGCACCTAACACCCCTATCCTAACTATTTGTGCCCAAAAATTTAAATTTGATTATCGAAATTAATATTTTTAAGAATTCAAATTCATTTTTTGGCCTACCTGAACAATTGAAGTGAATTATATATATGCATATATAATATATATAATTTATTCCATCCTTTTTAACTCTTAAGCACTCTTTAATCAATTCTAATTACTCTAGCAATCTAAAGGCAATTAATGCAATATCAAGAGCAAAATAAGTAGAAGATCAATAACATAGTTATAGTCAATTACAATATGCAAACCCATCAACAATTTCATGTTCATGTAGTGTAATATGTTTACTGTTTATGTTTATTATCATTTGTATAGTCATAAAATTGCACCCCTCACAATTTCACATACATTCTTGCATTCGCTTTAGTGTCCACTCCCTTAGCATCTTGAGTAGGGTCATTTTAGCCCTTGCATCAGCCTTTTTCCCCTCTCAGGATGCTCTAGCACCCATTTTCAGTAGCTACCCTCACATGTTAGCTTGCATCAAACTTTGCGCTTCTTCCATTTTCATTGTTTTGTAGCATGACGTGTTCGGACACTAGCACGCCGCACGAATGTTTGAGCGCTGTGCTAGCATCCTGCAATGTTTCAATGCTCAAACAACTGTCTCCGAGCATGTTTGCCACTTGTTAGCAAGTTTCGTCAATGGTAACGACCGAGGATGCCCATAAACAGCTCAAGAAGCTTCTTTTCCCTCATTAAAAGTAGTCTTTTCAATCCATTTGGTCTTCTAAGTTCTTCTAGCCTCTTCCTCTAGCTTCTAGCTCCATTCTTCCAAGTGCTTCTACTCTCCAACTCTTGCTTGCACAACTCTTGTTTGTTATAACAACTTTCAATAGAATTTTGAATCTCTCATAGTACTCTTTGAAACTCCTTTCACTCTTGTAGCTTCATCTCCCTCATTTTATTCATCCTAAGATTGCATACCCTTCCTATTGCATCTCATACTTTGTGATACAGGTTCTCCTCCTTGAGTGGGGATTGCTTTTATCACCTCTTTTGTGAATACAAGTTCTCCTCCTCGAGCGGGGTTTTCTTTTATCACTCACACTTGGTGGTATGGGTTCTACTCCTGAGTGGGTTTTGCTTTCACCACACACTTCTTCCATTTTGGTTAATCTCTCTCTCTTTCTATCTAGCTATTCGTAGAGGTGGGAACACCAAAACAGGGGTTTGATTGAGACAAACCCCTATATAGCCCGAACATTCTCTCCAGATATTACGCATGTAGGTTTTGAAGACATTTACATGCTGGAGACCTCATCACTTGCATGGTTGTAAGCATTTACTTTCTTCTCTTTATCTTTATCATTTATTTTTTACTTTAATTTAGTTCCATTACATTTTGTTATTTCCCTATGTTCTGTAAGTTCTCAGAAATCAGAGTAGTCATTTAGCTATTTTATGTGATGAACTCACTTTCTGGTTTGTATGAGATGCTAGCGTGCTTCTGAGACTCCAACATGCCGCGCTGTCGTCCGTATCCCACATTGCCATCCTTTAGCTGAGAGCTTGTCAGTTTATCCAGAAAATCTCTATGACCCGCTCTTTCAAATTTTAAAACTCTCGCCATTATTCCTTGAGGTAGTTTAGGGCAGTTCGCCCCGTGAGGCTCTCTGAATGAAGAGAACTCGTGAGTAGCGAATCCCCCTATTCTACATTTTGGTGAACCCGATGTGAAGAGGGTACTTTTTGAAAAAAAAACTAGGAATTTATTTACCCATACTTGTCGGGGTCATAACTTTTGACTCAAAGCTCAGAATTTAGAACCATTTGCACCATTGGAAAGGTCTCCTAGAGAACTAGTTCAATCCCTAAAACACTAGTGCCTTTGGTAGTCAAATTTTAGGGACCAATGCAAGTTCCAACCTCAAATTCCACTCCGAAGACCTTCAAATACGTGAATTACAAGAATATAGAAAATACCGAAAAAATCATAATGAGTTTAATATCTTCTTTTATTAGTTCAATATCTAATTTTGTTTAAAATGCTAATGATATTCCATTTCATGCATGTGACAGTGACTTGGCTTTACCCATGTTAGTTGATATCTTTGATCCTTCTCACAAAATTCCTCTTGCTTAAGAGGATATTTTGTTGCAAGAAGATGAAATCATTGATACCTTTCTTAATGTTACTCTACCTTGTATTCATTCCAATGCAATCTCTTTTGGAGATGATTCATTTGTGAATGATGAATCTACCCTTCATTCCAATGCACTCTCTCCTAGAGATGATGCATTTGTGAATAATGAAACTTGTCTCTATTCCAATGCACTCTCTTCTAGAGATGTTGCATTTGTGAATGATTAACCTCCTTCCACATCTAATTCTCCCTAGATTGATGTTGAGAATGTTTCTTCAAATAATTATTCCACATTTGATCTTGTTTGGATCGATGTTGAGAATATGTATTCAAATAATTATTCCACTAGTTGTGATGATTCAATAAATGTAATATTTGTGTCTGCTACCCCTTAAAGGCCTAAGAGACTAGTCATTTATGTGACTCGAGCTAGTCCTCCTAAAAGGATTTGTTCTATTGATGGTATTCTATTGGATAAAGATTCTCCTAATCTTTCTAAGGTTCCCTCTTATAGAGCGGTATCTTGGATACTTATGAGAATAGTATGAATAAACAACCAATCCTTCCTCAAGCACCTAAACCTATGACTAAAGTACCTAGTGATTGCGATCTTGTCAAGCAACTCCAAATTTCTCCGGCTAAGATCTCACTGTGGGACTTGCTTCAGTCTACTCTAGTTTACCAAGGTATGCTTTAGGAAGCCTTGCAAAATATCCTCTTTCCTTTTTCCGCTAGGCCGATAGATGTTGATGCATTGATAGCTTATATTCATGCAGATTCGCCGAAGATTACATTCTATCTGCAGGAGCTCTCGCCTCCGGATGTAAAGAAGAAAGAAGACCCTCTAATGATTATAGTTAATATTAATAAAATTGGCATTAGATGTACTCTCGTTGATGTTGGTTCAACATTAAATGTGGATAGTATTGATTTATTGCCTAAGATTAATATTGACCCATCTACTATTAATGCTTCTTTTGTTGTTATTCGTGGGTTTGATAATGTTGGGCGACAAGCTTTAGGTACTGTTGTGCATTTTTTTGCACACACACCCCGCTAAAAGTAGGGACCCTCTTTTGATTTCATTTTTGGTGTTTTGGCCCTTGGTTTTCTTTGAGGTTTTGTTGCCTTAACACATGCTTAAATGATTATCCTATTCGTGCAAATTCCCCCTTCTAGGAAGCACTTTGAAAATCTAATGTTTTGAACTCCTTTCAGGTTTTTGGCTCTTTTCGGGAAAATTCCCTCTAGACGGAATTCCCTAGATGCTTTGAAAACCCGGTGGTTGATGTTGTGCACTGCTTTCTAGAGATTTTGGTCCCTCATGAAATTCCGCATGGATCAGATTTTCCCAAAATTTTGTTTCTTTGTCAGATTCCCGAATTGCGTTTGGCCTGTCTTGTTGTTGGCATTAATGCTTGGTGGTACGATTCTTGCAGCCAGTATTTAGTGGGTTTTGGATTATTTCTTGTTGTCATTTTCCTTGCATTGCTATTAAGGATTTTGATGTTGAGTGCTTAATTGATTTTCTGGCTCGAGTGATTGATTCAAGGATTTATTGGCGGATTTCTTGCATCTCCAATTGCTTGCTAGGGCATTGAAGTTTGTTTCCAGCCATTGTTACAGTTAAATTCACTTCATTCGAGTATGTGGATCTGGCCTTGCTTGTGTTTCTTGAATATAAATCATGCTTTAACGTTTTCAAAGCATTTCAAATTTAGGTTTTGCATATTTTGGTGACTGGCATTCAAATTAGGGTTTGGTCTATTGTTTTATGAATATTGATGGCCCAATCGTTGTATTCTCTTGTTGATCGATGAGTTTAATGGTGCCTAGCATTCTCATGTTGCATTTTCGAACTCAACCCCGTGTGCATGGTTATTTCTGTTTTGGTTGGTTTTATGGTTTTTTGAGCTTGTGTGATTGCCGGCCTTGAGTGAGTTCGCGAGCCTGTTTTTGATTTCATCTAGGTGAAGCTCACTTGTGTCTCCTTTGAATAACCCATCCTCGGGCTTAGTAAGAATGGCAATCGAGATCTGAGCTAACTCCCCTGCGTTAATGGAAAATTTTAGGGTTTAAGCTTAGAAAATTGATAATTAAATTTAGGGCATCACCGTCCCTCACCAATTTGCCTCTGAGAATGTTGGGAACCAATGGATAACTGATAGGAGAAATGAAAAAAATTGGATTCGAGCCCAAGCGCCTTCAATTTGTGATCATTCATTTATTCTGGGCGAAATCGGGAGAAACAACAATTCTCGAGATTTCGTAGTCTTCAGGGAATTCCCGCACCTTCGGATTTTCCTGATTTTTCCTTTGTTTGCTTGTTTTCCTGGATGTATGCAAAAGCCCAAAATTTCATATACTTCACGGATTTCCTTCTTGGGTGGATTTTCTCGAAATTGTCTCACAGTATGGAGAATTCTGAGGATAATGAGTTCAATGATTATGGATTGTGCATCTCATGCTTGATATTAATAATTTAAAGGATGTTACGTTCTTTTCTTCCATTTTATGATGACTGATTCTTGATATTCATGCTTAATCGTTAAAATACGCCTAGCAGGGATTTTCCTGGGTTTCCTCCCTGGCTTGATTTCCCTGGATGACTCAAAATCCCAGATTTCTCAGTAATGGTGCTTCATTTTAAATTTAAGGGATTTTGATCTTTGCTTTGAGTTGGTTGATTATGATTGTATTGTCTGGGGTTGGTTAAACTTCTATGTTGATATTATAAAGGTGAATTTATTGTGGTTCCTTGTTGGATGCAGGTTGAATCGAGTAGAGAGATGGCTAGCAAGACAATGGGCAAGCTGAAAGATTCAAGTGTTGAAGGATCCTCGCTCTCAGAAGCAGAAATAATTAAGCTGGACATAAAGAGTAAAGTTCCTAAGTCTAAGTTGTCATCCACTTGGTCTAAAATTGGTGACACCAATGTAGGCAGATGGGATTATGAGGAATTCAAGGCAAGAATGGCACAACCGAACCCTCCATTGTTGGCCAAAAGATTGATAGAATCAGGGTTGGCTCATGTGGCTGGTTTTCCCCCTATAGTTCAATGCTATGAGCTGGTGTTAGAATGTGCCAGGCACTATGATAGGGGCACACAAAGGGTGATTGGTCCTCAAGGTAGGGTGTTGGCCAACTTCTCTCCTGTGTCTATGGCACAGACTTTTGACATGCCAGACAGATCTCATGTGGTGGCTCTAGACCTGAATGTCGCCAAGAGTTATTTTGAGGATGATACAAGCAAGGCTCTATAGGTGGTCAACTCTTGGTTGGAAAAACCCAAGCCCCACATCTCAAAGCTGCCAAAACAATTGTACAGGGAAAAGTTTAAACCAAAGTACCATGATGCCATCACACTCCTTAGCAGGGTGATAGGTTTGAAGAGTGTTGGAGTCTTTGAGAATTGGATGTTATTTGTTATAGTGAGAATGGAGGAGAAAAATGATTATCATTGGGCAGGCATCATAAGTGCCATGATACATGATTAGTTGTGCATTGTGCTACAAACAAAGAGCTTCACTATGACTTCTTATTTAGTTTATGCACTTGCAAGGTTCCACCCATATAAAGGACTGAGTACCAGAGGCACCTTTGGGTAGGATGTAATAAATGAAGTCTATCCACAGCTACACCTAGGTAGCTCCAGCTATAGGAGGGTGAATGATGCATTCACCATGTACATCACGAGGCTACTTCAAGGTGCAGAGCATGTTCGAATATTTGACCATGCTAAGGAATTGATAAAGAAGTATGGATCCTAGTTTATACAGTTCCCCACCTTTTCTTACATCAGGATAGATGGTTGCCAAAGAGCCCCTTATAGACTTCCAAGGTATCCTACTGATCACCTCATACTCTTGGAAGTTACAAGGAAAATATGTGACTTTGATGCTATAGTGAAGAAGGAGAAGCACAAAACAAGATTTGGAAATGACTTTCCCCTCAGGGTAGGTGGCAATGAGGCATGTCCTTCTATACAGACGACACATTTTTTTGAAGAAGAGATGAGCACTCTGGGTCTATCCTTCCATTCTAAAAGGTCGAGATTTGATAGGACTGGTGAAGCTTAGAAGAAGGCTAGTAGGGAATACAACCAAAAAGTTGATATTGAAGACTACTGGGCCAACTGCAAGGATGAATTTGAGATTAAAAGAAGGAAATTCTCTAGGCTACCAGTTGATTTAATTAGACTATACAATGTTAAGGTCATTCTGGACTAGATAGATGATGATGGGGATGTGATTCAAGGCCATGATTATGAAGCTATGAAAGATAAATCAATTGGTGAAATAGACTGGTTGGAGGAAGAAAAGACAAAATTGGAACAAGTCATGGCTCCGGTGATGAAGTATACAAAGTTGTGGCTTAAACACAAGATTTGGGAATTAGAAAGTGAAGGTGTGCAATGCACCTATGACCTAATGGGTGACTTGGAGTCCCATTCTACCTCAAAAATGTTAGTTGAGCAGGACCCTAAGGGTAAGGCTAAGGTAGATTCTCCTTTTAAGATCAAGATCAAGGGTGCTCAGGCAGAAGTTGAGAAGGAAAAGAAAAGGAAGCCTAGTGCTAAGAGGAGGAATGTTGTTTCTAGGGAGAAGGTATCTGCTCAAGGAGAGGAACTTGTGGAGAAGGGAGTTGAAGGTGGTGCTTCTGTGCCTAAGAGAAGAAGGATAGTAAGATTGTCTCAAAAGAAGAAGGAATCTTCTAAGGAAAAGGATGAAGTTGAAACACCAATAGTGAATGTGGAGAGTTCAGGGGAAAAAACACAAGTGTACACAAGAAGATCAAGAACTCCTTCTCCGAAGGATAATGTGCCAGGAAAGGAAGTCCCCTTAGCTACTCCTGTTGTAGAGCAACATGATGGTGCCCATCCTCATGAAACTCATAATGTACTAGATGAACCCAAAGATGTTGAGGGTCATCAAGATCAGGAAGAGGAAGAATTCCAAGAGGGTGAACTCTACAGTGCTGAGGAAAAGATAGAAAAGGTGTTGCAATCCCCCTTAGTGACATATGAGGACTCACCTATCGGTGATGATGGAAATAGATCTCTTGAGAAAGTAAAGATACCTAAAAGGACTCCTTCACCAATGCATAAGGAACAAGAACATGATACAGAAAAGGATGAAAATCTAGGAAATAAGGAGGAAGAGGGGGATAAAGTTGAAGAATTTTTTGTTGGACAAAATTTGAATGTGGATTCCTCCAAGGACCAGCATGACAAAGATAAGCAAGGTGAGCAGCAGTTAGATTCCGCTACTCCTAGCTGGCTTAGTGACAAGTTGAGGAGTAAACAGATTATAGTGGAGGACACTCTCCCAAACTGAGATGATTTGTTGGACAAAATTGGGAAAGGTAAGACAAAAAAGAAGGCCAGGGTTATTTCAGAGATTGAAAGAGATGAGGCGAATAACAAAGTGGTTCATGTTGCTACTCTTGCTCCTGATAATAACAAGGATAATGTGACTAGTGATGATTATAGTATACAAACTATCAACTTAGGGCCTACCTCCATGGAGCAGGAAATTGAGGAATATGAAGGCTCTAGTGTTGAAATCTTGGGTAGATTGAGGAAAGAAGCACAAACTAAGTAGGAGTTGAAGAAGGAGAATGAGAAATTGAAGAAGTATTTGCAGGATTTTATGAAACCTCTGCAATCGATCAGCCAAATCAAGTCTTCATCATCTGTAGTAAATTTCTTGCCAGAAGAAACCATAACTGAGTTGGAGAAGATGAAAACTACCACACATGCCACACTAAATTGGTTGCAAAAGGTAGGAGCCAAGGGTGATGATGCAATCAAGGATATTCTGTCAACTAGTGGAAATGCCATTAGATCTATTGAGTGGTTGAAAAATGTGTTAGCTCAGGATAAGGAAGATATTGACCTCCTGCTATAGAAAACTAGAACTATCATGGAGTACACTGAAGAAAAGCTGGTTAGTGATGGAATCCTTCCTTCTTCTAAAGCTGCAGAACCTTGGGAATGGTGTGAGGTTTTGCAAATCAGGTAGAAGGTGTTGAAGAAAGTGCATAAGCAAGGAAAGAAAATAGAGGGCACCTTGAATGATATTTATAAACAATGTATCTTTTTCTTTGAGATCACGATAGGGAGGAAAAGGTTTACACCAAAACATTTAAATCTAGAACAACTTAGGAGATGGTGGCGAGATGTATATTCCCCAGTCATTGATGGCCTGGTTACCAAACGTCAGCTAGAAGATGCAGCCACTTACATTGTCGTTATGGAAAAATACCAAGCCCTTAGGATTGATTGGGATAAAGTCGTCAATCAATCAAGGGATGAGATTAAATCTATGGAGAGGAAATTTAAAGTGTTGGTTACTCCCTTGGCCGACTTAGATAGAATCTTCTTGAAGGTGCAAGATCAAATAGATAAAGATAGGGGAAAAAGTAGTTAATACAATGCTACATCAAAATTTGTGCTTCCCCATTATTTCCCTTCTCCTTCACATGCATTGGTCTAGATTATGTTGGAAATCCCAGGCCAACCTGGATGGTGTACATGCATTTAATGCTTATGTTACTTTATTTTGAATTCCTCTTGGCCGACTTGTTTTGTGGCCGTTTTTATTGTAAACACTAGTTGGGCCGACATATCTTGGGGGGTTTCTATAAGTATGGCATTCTGCCTCATTTGTAAGGGCTAGATAGTTTTGATATTGAAGCTAATTAAGCAATATAGCAAGAGTTAGAGTTATAAGTTAGTTCATTTTTGAGCAAGTGCTATAACATAGAACACTGGAATTGTTGTTGTTATTGGGTGATTCAATATAATTGAAGACATTGTGCTCTTGGTGAATTCTCTTGAGTTGATTTATCTTGCATGGTTCTTGCTGTTCTATCTTTTGAGATTTCTTGAGAAATAGTAGATATATGTTAGATTTAGAATTAGATAGTATTCAATGGTGTTTATGGTTTTATGCTTGAAGTGTTTGTAGCAATCCTTGTCCATACTTTTTGTAGCTAGCTGACTGTTAGTTGCTTTGCAAAGTTAGCCTGGACTTTACATTCATTGTGCTTAGTTCAATTGTGAAGGTTTATTCATTTCAATCGCAATAGGGTTGTTTTGGATGAATGTTCATGATTTGAAAATCTTTAATGCCTTAGAAGATTGCACTATTTCTGTAAGATTGTAGATCCATCTGGGTCAAGCAAGAATTAGTTTATGAGGGATTGGTCCATTTCAAGTATTTCATCATTTGCATTGTTAATCTTAGGAGTGGTTTTAATCTTAGAAGTCTCTTGAAACCCTTATCTTTTGCTATTTCTTTATCATTCAAGTTAGATTTAGGATCTGAAGTATCACCATATTGCTAGATTTGATAAATTTAAGATTCAGTATTTGCTTGTCGTAAGGTCCCTTTGTGATTACCAACATTTTCACATTTATCATTGAGTTGTTTATGCATTGTCAAGACCTGACATTAGAGACCTTGGGGTTATCTCTTGAGGCTTGCTGATAGAGATTTACCTTTCAAGAGAGATATGATTTTCATATTCTCTTTGAGTTGTTGCTGTGCAGAAAACACCATCAATAGGTACAATAGTATTACCTTTGCAGCTTGGACCTATTATCATACCTACCCTTGTATATGCTATGTCATAAAATTTACCATATAACCTTCTTCTTGGTAGATTGTGGATTCATGCTATTGGTGTAGTCCCATCTACCTTGAATGAATCTATTAAGTTCATCGCTAACAACAAAGTAGTCACAGTCAAGGCTGACCTTGAGGCTATGCACTTATGTGAGATGGTAGCTGCTAGTTGAGCTTTGGTTGTGCCTAGTCTTATTCCTTTAGTGTCTTCCAATGTGTTGATGTTTACTCCAGCAGTACCTACTACAAAGGGTATTCTTGAGATAAATGTCCTTGAGGAAGATCCTTCTAAAGAAAGAAATCCTAAGTCTACTCCTTCTACCTCTTCTCAAAAGAATGCATGTCCTGGTGATGATTGGGGTTCTTTAGAATTTACAAACTCCATTGGGGAATATAAAGTCGACCCGATCCACCCAAACCTTCCAATAAGATCATCCACACCCGCTATCGAAGATGATTACTCTTCTATATCACGGGATAAGGTGAATGCAAATTGCAACATTTTTAGTGTTGATCCTCCTAAGGAAGATGATCACACTTATGTTAAGGAGGTTAATATTGGTAGTCCTATCAAGAAAGATGATTTTGATCTCGTAGAGGAGTATAATCCCCATTTCTGGAATAATACTCTCCATGTAGATCCTCCATTGTCTGCTACCTTCGTATCTTCTTCTTGTGAGCAGTCAAACTTTTCTCCTCAAGAGAAAGGGTTGCTTCCTACTCCCCATTCTTTGTCTAAGCAAGAGTGCATTTTTCTGCAGCTTCTAAAAGCCTGCTTAATCACTCTTCCTTCTCCTACATGCAAGAAATATGATGAACATGATAAACATTCTTTTTGTGCATACCATTAAGTGCTTAGCCATTCCACTAGTGAATGCAAGGCTTAAAAGATAAAATACAACAACTTTGTGAGTCAGGTGCCATCAAACTCTCATTTTATTGACGCGCCTGCCTTTACTTCGCATGACAAGTGATATTGAGGTCTACCTCTATCCTATATGTGCTAAGTGTCTTGCATGGTTCTCCTCCCTTGTATGTTGGGGGCAGTGATAACTCATTTTGAAGATGCGTGTCCTTCTTAAGGACCCCCTATCTTCTCCGTATCTTTCAATTGAAGCATCCCTTGATTGGACCCCATTTATTTTGAAGGGTTCCCAAGGGAGCCCATTTGAAAGTTTTCATCTCAAATGAATTCTATTTGCATCCTGACTAGACCTTGACTTTCAAACAACGCGTTCATTGAGTGGACCCCTCTTCTTTTGAAGGGTTCCCGAGGGACCCCTTTGAAAGCTTTCTAATCTATTGACTGTCTGTGTGACTATCTGCTTCCTTGTTTGTGTGGCCTCTTTTTGACATGTTCTATCTATGGGTAAACATGTCGCTTTACACGTGCATCTGTGAAGCCACTTTCCTACTTTACGGAGTCTCATTCCTTTGGTTTCCTCCATGTGAGAGATCTTGGGGGATACCTCCCTGCAGGTTTGAGAGCCTATAGGGAACTTCCTTTGATATTCCTCCATGTGAGAGATCTTGGGGGTGGATCCTTTGCAAGTCTATGAGCCTAGAGGGCGCTTCTAGGGGCTTCCTTCATGTGATCGATCTTAGGGGTTGCCTCCTTGCAGGTCAAGGGGCCTGTAAGATGCTTTTCTTGATTTCCTTCATGTAAGGGATTATGGAGGAGACCTTCCTTGTAGGTCTGCGGGCCTATGAGGTGTTTACATTCTTAAATTCTCTTTCTTCTCAATTGTATATACCGGATCAAAGATCTATATCTTCTTCATCCTGAGTATATGCCCTTCCTCTCTTCATTTTAAAATTCTTCTAAGTATGTTATTTCTTAATTTGGGGATGACGCATAACACTGAGACAACCTTCTACATCAAGGTCTCTTTACTTTGCTGACTTGAATCCTTTAAGCTTTTTTGTGTTCTAACATTTCTATTTGGTGCAGGTTTTTCTTGTCTAAAGCATTGGTTTTCTAGGTCTTCAGTTTGCGGGCATGCTTCCGTGGTTCAAAAAAATTTCTGCTTCCTCTATAGTATTCTTTTGGCATATTATGTTATTTATTTTTAGTATATTTCCTTTAGAGTGCATATTAACGTAGATTCATATGCTCGCTAAAGTGGAGGGAAAATATATAGTCGTAAAATTGCACCCCTTGCAATTTCACATACATTCTTGCATCCGCTTTAGTGTCCACTCCCTTAGCATCTTGAGTAGGGTCATTTTAGCCCTTGCATCATCCTTTTTCCCTTCTCAGGATGCTCCAACACCCTTTTTAGCAGCTACCCTCACATGTTAGCTTGCATCAAACTTTGTGCTTCTTCCATTTTTGTTGTTTTGTAGCATGATGTGTCCAAACATTAACACGCCGCGCGGATGTCTGTGCGCCGTGCTAGCATCCTACGATGTTTCAATGCTCAAATAACTATCTCCGAGCATGTTTTCCACTTGTCAGCAAGTTTTTCCGGTGGTAACGATTGAGGATGCCCATAAACAGCTCAAGAAGCTTCTTTTCCCTCCTTAAAAGTAGTATTTTCAATCCATTTGGTCTTCTAAGTTCTTCTAGCCTCTTCCTCTAACTTCTAGCTCCATTCTTCCAAGTGCTTCTACTCTCCAACTCTTGCTTGCACAACTCTTGTTTGTTATAGTAGCTTTCAATAACATTCTCAATCTCTCATAGCACCCTTTGCAACTCTTTTCACTCTTGCAACTTCATTTCCCTCATTTTATGCTTGTGAGCATCCCGGGATTGCATATCCCCTTCTTATTGCATGTCATACTTCATGATATGGGTTCTTCTCCTTGAGTGGGGATTGCTTTTATCACCTCTTTTGTGAATACAGGTTCTCCTCCTCGAGCGGGGTTTGCTTTTATCACTCACACTTGGTGGTGCATGTTCTACTCCTGAGTGGGTTTTTCTTTCACCAAATGCTTCTTCCATTTTGATTCATCTCTCTCTTTCTAACTAGCTGTCTGTGGAGGTGGGAACACCAAAACGAGGGTTTGAATGAGGAAAACCCCTATACAACCCCAAAATTCTCTCCAGATATTATGCATGTAGGTTTTGAAGATATTCACGTGTTGGAGGCCTCATCAATTACATGGTTGTAAGAATTTACTTTCTTCTCTTTGTCTTTATCATTTATTCTTTACTTTACTTCAGTTCCATTACATTCTATTATTTCCCTATGTTTTGTAAGTTCTCAAAAATCTGAGTAGAAGTAGTCATTTAGCTATTTTCTATGACGAACTCGCTTTCTAGTCCATATGAGATGCTAGCACGCTTCTGAGACTTCAGCATGCCACACTGTCATCCATATTTTGTGCTACCATCCTTTGGATGAGAGCTTGTCAGTTTATCCAAAAAATCTATGTGACCTGCTCTTTCAGATTCTAAAACTCTCGCCGCTGTTCCTTGAGGTAGTTTAGGGAAGTTCGCCTTGTGAGGCTCTTTGAATGAAGATAACTCATGAGTAGTGAATCCCCCTATTCTGTCATTATATGCACTAACACTTGTAGGATCTCAAATTATCTTCCTCTTCCTCCTTGTGTCTGATGAGCAATGTGACCTCAATCCAACAAGGGTTTCAAATTTGAGTGATAAGCCCCTTTTGTGTTCATTATATCATTCACATTTAATATTTTTCCTCTCCTCCCTTGAGAGTGTAGATTCTAAGTTAATGTATTGTAAACTTGGTAGAATCTACTCAATTTAGAGGTTTAATTGGCTGAACAATCCACTTTACATTTCTTAAGACCACATTAAATTGTCAACCCAAGGCTTGTAAGGTTATGATGGTGCAACATTATATATGTCTTCATGGAATTAAAGCTACCTAAACTACCCTACTTAAGTTATTCTACTTGCTAAAACTTCACAAAACTACAAAACACTAAAAGCATAAACCAAAACTAGTTGCTACGGGTACCTACAGTAAAGACTGTAACTAAATTGCTGCTAATAAAATAATACCGTATCAATTGAAAACTTAATAAAAACTAATGACTCAACTAAACTATCCTCCAGAGCACTACTAATAACCTTTATGTGCATATTCACAAGCATTCATTCATAATAATCAAGAGATGCAATTTAAATTAACTTGCATATGATTCATGAACAATGATAAAATAATAACTATTAACAAAAATAAATAACTGAAAGGTGAAGTGAAGAAAAATACCTTGAGTGGCCTGATCAAGTAATTGTTCCCACTTTAAGTGAACTCAATCTAAATAATAGATTCTACACATCCCATAAGATTAACTCCATTCATTACATACTGCAAAAGATTACAGAAGATCTTTCCATAAATTGGACTCAATCATTTGGAATATTTTTCATGTCTTGAAATTGAAAGTAACTGGTAACATAAAATTGACAAAAACTAACAAACTATCCTACGGATTCAACCAACAACTATATACAAGTTGAGGCAATCTTTATTGAAAGCAACAACTAACTAAAATCATTAACTCCACTCCCATGTAATAGAGCATAAAATTAAGACTTGAGTTATTCAATCTATAATTGAAAAAGGAAAGAGAATCCTATTAGAACTAGAACTCTGTCAAAATAGAACTATATGTAAACATACAACCACCTGTCAGAATTCCATAGGTGAAGGAGATCTCTTCTTCAATGTTTATTAAACTAGTTATAATAATGCACATCCAACCTTCATTAAGTGCCTCTGATCAACGATCACCATGTTTAGCTTATCTTGGAGCTTCCCCTACTTCGATGTCCAGTCATTCCTTTCGCTAAGGGTTCATCCCACAACTACTGCGCCATGGTTCCTCTTTAGCTGCAAACAAGTTAATTTCACAAAACATGTATACGAGGATAAATATCATAATTAATTCATAGCATTCAATCAACATTCCATACATTTATTCATATAAACCATATAATACTAATATAGTATAACCATAATTCCATCATCATATTTAAGATTCAAGTCTACATAATGGATATAAAAGGATAGCATAACGTAGGAACATTGCCTAGAGAATATGTTTAAAACTATCTTGAAACATGTATAAAAGCAACATAAAATAAACCATTATCTAGACCTATCACTCCCCCCAACTAGATTTTTGCTTGTCCCAAAGAAAAACACTAGGGATCTTGATTGTACTTCTGAGAAATTTATCTTAGGTCCATAACTATGCTAACACCCTGAATCTTCCTTAGATAAAAACCTTGATGTATTGAAAGTTGCCTCATCCAGATAGTTCCTGCTCTCTCACATTCATCACTTTTCACCCCTATCCAATGTGGGATCGGATAAAGGAGAATAGGTGGATGAAAAGTGAGTGGCATCCAATGAATTCCCTTGCTGATACCGATTTCCATGTAATTATGTTCTCTTTGAAGCATAGCAATGAAATTATGCATGGAATGTGGCTGTTTCTTCTGCAGTTCAGGTGTTAAACTATTTCATCTATCCTACACATAATTATAACACTGTTGTCCTACTCCCATAGCTAAAATTTTCATTCTATCATAGTTTTCCTCTCTAAGCTTCATGATTTTATTACCTACTCCCTTATGTGTAAGAAGTATCATCCATTCATGAATTATTGTATCTAGATCCTTAGCCTCTCTTTTGACTGGGAGTGCAATAGATTTTTCTTTCTCTTCATACTCTTCCATAATCTCACCTCTAAGCTATTCATTCCTGTAGTAAGAGGCAAGTGCCCTGATCTAAATATCCCCCACAAAGATTATAGGGTTCCATTCTATTTCATCAGGTATCACAAAGTTGTGCAAATAGAATTCACACAACCGATCCTAGTCTTCAGGTGTGGATGCAACAAAAACCTCAAGAAACTTGGAAGTTTGACTCATGCTAATTGAATGCTTGCTAACTAATCTATTGAACTAAAAACATAAAAAAAATTCTTATAAAAATAATGCATAAGTTCTCGGTGGAGGCCTACACCTGACTATTTATGTAGCCTTATCTGCTATCTCCTCCAACCAAACTACTATTTTATTCAGTTCCATATCTCTTTTCTCCAATTCTTGTTCATATTTTTCCTTTTCCTTTCTCCACTTCTCCTTTTCCTTTGAAAAATTATCAATTACTTTCCACAATTGCTATTGAAGTGAGCATGTTGTATGATAATTAGGAGTTTTGAGAGGAAGGGGTTTCTCATTTGACATTGCCAATTCCTTATCCCCTTTCTTAGTAACAACCAACTACTCTAACACATCTAGTTTAGTGCCATGACCATATAGCTGCATTTTTTCCTCCATCTCCTTCATTTTTTCCTCTCTTTCTTTATCCTTTTGCTCATAATTCTATACCAATTCCTTTAGGTGTTTAATTTTGTCTAGTACCTCCTGGAGTTCCTTTCTTACATCTCTGTCTTCAATGTAAACTTCCTCTGCATTCTCAAACTGCTCATTACTTTTTTCGTAATCTTTAGGAATGGGAAAGGTTTTTGTCCACAATTTCTTGGAATTAAATATTTATTTGATTCAGAATCAAAAGTTGTCATTACATACCTTCTCTTTTTCACTGGTATATTCTCATCACTAGGAACATTCCCTTCTAATTCAGGGTCAATTTCTACAATCAAGAAATTTTCCTAAGGTTGTTCTTTTTGATGTTGTTCTTCCTGAGGTTGTTCTATACCCATCTCCCCTTTAGGTTCCTGCATATTTTCTTTTGTAGCACTTTGTTTCCTGAGCCTACTAGAGCATCTAGGTTTTAATACTTCTTCCTCAATTTTCCCCGTTTCCTTTTTAACACTCTTTTTTTTTCTTAGGAACATCCTCCTTTTTCTGCTTTTGAGTATCCCTTTGTTTCTTTGAAATATCTTCTTCTAGTTTCAAGGGTGTAGTGGAGGTAGATACATTTCCTCTCCGGCTCTTAGATTTCTGTGACTTAGAAGAAGACGGTAATTCCTCATTTATGGGCAGCCTAGACTCTAGCTCTATAGGTTCTTCATGCTTGCCTTGGCTATGGGTAGGTGAGGCCACAAGCGAAACATGTGTTTTTTCCTCTTCAGGCTCATTTTGGGGCTCATTTTAGTTTTTTATATCCTTAGGAACTACAGGTACATCCAGTTAACTATTAATTTCCATGCATTCCTTAGCCCTAAAATCCCCCCACTTAACTTGTGGGTATTGAATTCTTAGACTCCTTTTTATCAGTAAAGTAACTAAACAATGATGAGAGAGAGAAGTATCACATTACCTTTTTTGGTATTCCGAGGCCATTCGTTTCAACAAGTTATAAAGAAAATTTGGTACATTTACTACCCTATTATGCCTAAGATGACTTAACAATTTGAAATGGGCCATATACAAAAGGTTTTTTCTACCATCACAGGTAATGTATCTAATAATGTAAGAGGCACATCTTTCCCACAACCAATGGAGAGAAGGTCTCTTCATACCTTGTGATGAGGAATCCATTTCCTCTCCTCTTATGTAGAATTCTTCCCAAGTTGTAACTATATTAGACTAAGTTGGGAATTCTATTCTTGTCCTTAGTAGTAATGTAACTTATGTAATGGCAATTTCAGATGCATGTATAAAAAGTCCATTTACCATGGATTCATTGTATTGAAGTTTTTTTGTAAATCTTCTTGTTAAGTCATCACTAAATTCCATTAATTTCAAAAAGTAGTCAAGCCAACCAGCCCTTGTAAAGATGGGTAGGATTGTCACATCCTCCAAAATTTATTGGTGAGTCGTTGGCTCTCTTCCTATAACATCTCCTCCCATCCTTGTTTTCTTCTCTGCTTAATATACCAAATTCAGCTTCAGAAATTCAATTCAATCTTCCCACCACATTTGAACTGCTCTACCACTTCAAAACCTCTGTTTCCTCATATATCCTTACTACTATACCATACTGCAACTGCAAATTCCCTTTTAAGTTCAGCTCTAGTCTAACTAAGTTGAAGTTCTCATAAACTCTCAGGGTTTCAAGTTTTAGCAATTTTGAAAATGGTAGTGGAAATAGAAACAAAAAAATAAAAAATAAACATAACTGAGGGTTTTGCATGTCATAATATTCATTAAATTTGGTTTCGAGTGGCAGATTTAAAAGGACTACAAAAAGACCGAGTAAAGTGTACCCTATCCCCAACTTAATTGATGAAGTGACTTCACTTCACGTTTATGACTTGGAGGTGGTGTAATGTGAAATAATGGTAATTAAGGATATAATATTTCACATGCATGGAATTAAATGAAAAAGTGCATGAAAGTTTAAAGAAAACTAGATTATTCATAACAACATACCTTAAGTACTGCCTTGTAGAAATAACCATCTTTTGCATGTGGAAAGTGAAAGAATATATTTGTTTGTTGATTTGATGTGATACATATTAATTGCAAGATAATGAATAGTGGGTGGCGAGTGTATATGATGGGACAGAGATGACGGGCATGAGTAGGTGATTTGACAACGCAAGTAATTGAAATGAGAGTGGGAAATAAAAGAATTATGTTGCTTTATTTTGCATGAAATGATGGATATGATACGTGAATATATTTGAAATGAATGGAAATGAACTTGTAAATATGGTGCCAAGTGATTTAAATATTCTTTTGACTGCTAGGCGTTGCTACAGACACCTGTAATGTTAGGTCCCATTTTGAACGTTAATAGTGTGAAGCTACAGGTCCCTTTGGCATTAGGACCCTTGTGAATATTGATAACAGGTCCCTTGGAAGATATTCTGAACATATTATAACGTGTAGTGTATACTTGTGAGAAAAAAAAAGTTAGTGCCAAGGGAGCTCATGGACTGAGTTGTGTAACTCAATCTTTAGGCCACTAGAAGTGTTGGGTATGTCCCATATTACTGAAGTAGGACTCTGTGTATTTGATTTTGTATCAAGTTCACTAAGAGCACCATATTGTTGGATTAGTGAAAATAGAAATTCATCCTTTTATAATGGATTTTTATACAACTTTAGTCTATGGCCATTGACAAGAAGGGAAAATTGGACTGCATCAATGGTGTGTAATTGTATTTCCCTATTAGGGTAAACCTTGCTAATCTCATAAGGGCCCAACCATTTGGACTAGAATTTTCCCTTGAAATATTTGTACTGTGAATCATATAACAAGGCCCGATCTCCCATAGTGAACTCTTTTGTTTTAATATATTGATCATGCCACTTTATTCACTATTGATGTACTACCTCTTTATGATGTATTGCTTCCATTCTTATCTCATCCAACCCATTCAAAGAATGCAACCTTTCCTTCTGTGCTTATGTTAAATCCATTCCCAACTCTACTACTATCCTCAATGTTTTATATTCAAATTCAAAAGGAAGGACTGTCATCTTTCCATAGACTAACTCATAGGGTGTAAATCTACTAGTTGTTTTCCATGTAGTTATGTATGCCCAGACTGCTTCAGGTAACCTTGAAACCCAATCTTTCCTATGCAGCTGCACTGTTTTTGCGAGAATGCTTTCTACCTCCCTATTAGTGACTTTCACTTGACCATTAGTCTATGGATGGTAGGGTGTTGATTTCTGTAGACACAAAAAATGTACCAATCACAGTTGATCTTGATTACTAACACCGCTTCATCCTGAATTATCCCCTCTGCTAATCATTTAATCAAATAGTATGTATTTGATTAAATTCATCACCTTTCGTCCCTTGATTAAATAAATCAAATTTATCTAATTAAGTTGTCATCTCCTATTAATTAAATAAATCAATCTTATTTAATTAATCCTCTAATCTCTATTTAATTAAATAATCCATATTATTTAATTAAATCTCTAAAGTCATTTCTATTAAGTTAAATAAATTAAACCTTATTTAATTTAACCTAACATCATCCCTCTTTAATTGAATAAATAAAAATATTTATTTAATTAAGTCTAAATTCATATTCCTCTCAACTTTGATTTAAATCAATCCAAAACTATAAATCAAATTGTCACATCAACTAATCTCCTTTTAATTTAATCAAATCTTGATTAAATTAATCTTAATCCCCTAAATTCTCTAGATTTTTCCACTTGCTCAATAAATCATTTCTTTTGATTTAATAAATCTTCTAATTTCTTTCAACATGGCATCAAAAGGGAATATTCGTCCAATTTTGAAAAATCCCTCCAAATGGATTTGTCCTTCCAACAAGGCATTCATTTCCTCTTACATGTCCTTGTGCATTGAGCCAAGTGGCATTTAATTCATTCCTTTCTCCCTCCAACATGTCATTTCATAAATTTGAAATTCCACCTAATATCATTTATTGTGCACATTCATCAAAATGTGCTCATCCTTCCTCCATTCACATGTTGACAAGTGACACTTGGCCATTGGATGTTGAATGATCCCACATTCATCCATTTTGCCTCATTCTCCAACATTCTCATCTATAAATAAGAGGCTTTCCTTTGTATTTTGGATCCACAACTTAGAGCAAAGTTACTATCTTCATATTTAGAGAAAATTCATCCATTTCCATAACATTTTTCCATCATCATATCTAGGTTATTGCAGATTTCATCAAGGAAGCACATTATTCATCATCATCAAGTGGATCAATCTTCATCAAGCTTGCAAAGGGATTGAAAAAGGGCTATTTTCCATATCAAAATGGCACCAATTCCCCCATGGGATTGAGAGTTTGCATGCTTTGATAGGATTTAATAGCTTTTGTTTGTTTGTTCTTCATCTATTTCCTATTTTGAGCATTGTAGATGAATTGCATGGGGAATCTTAGTTCTAACTTGCATATGTGACTAACATTGTGTTTGTTCTTTGTGTTTGTGCAAGTCTAGGATTGGGGTTCACATTTTGGCGCTAGAAGGAGGGCGAATCAAAAGATTTCAACATATTTTTTTTGAGAAATTTCATGGCTTTCTTGACATTTTGTGTGCCTATAGGAAACTATGCTGCTATCAGTCCAGCAATGCCATACAATGACACTAACAAACTCCAAACTCTGCCGCTGTGTGTTCTCGCCCAAAAATTAAAATTTCTAAACTATGACGCTTGACCATTTCTCTTGTTGACCAGACGCCAAACTCCAAACTACATCATTGATCGAAATAGTGCCGCAATCATGCTCTTTGGATTTCTATAGTCCACCGCTTGTTAGTCCAACAACGCCATACAATGCCGCTTGTCAGTTCAGTGGTGCCATACAACACCGTTGACTTCTCTAAACAACGTCGCACTCACAGACTAAACTGCTGGGGTGGGGTAAAAGGTTAAAATTTAGTTTATTTTGACATGTGCCTTTTTTCTTTTGATCATTTTGAGCTATTTAACCTGTCTCTGTGTTCATTAAACTAATCAGTTTTTGTAAGAAGAAGCAAGGAAAGAGCAAGGAGAAGTTGGAATTATAACATCATTTCTCTATTGTATCAAGTGTCTTTAGACACTTTTAGAGGAAATTATAATTCCAAATCTAAGGATTTAGTTTCTTCAAGCTCTTTAGGACTCATTAATTTTGATTTGGGTTTAAAAAGAACAAAGACAAAAGGATTAAAAAGAACTTTAGGCAAACTTACTAGATTTTGTTTAAGGTTAACAAATGAAAAAGCAACTTTCACTTTTCCTTTTGGTGCTTTAGAAAAGATTCAAATTTTGCTTTGAAGGTTTAAAATGAACATGTGCATCTATGTTTTGTAATCACTTAGCCAAAATAATATCATGTAAAAGACGTATGCACTTCTCTCGCGCCTCACGACTATCTTGAGAATCAAAAATATTTTTGTGATATTAGGTTGTGTAAGTGATTGCCTCCACACTTCAATTTGGATTCTAAAAATGAACAAATCTTGCGAGTGTGAGTTAGGTATATCGCATGTGTTCTCTCTTTGTTTCTCAACAAAGATCGATCAAACTACATATGTACTTGCTCACTTTTTTCTATCTTTAGAGGGCTTGCTTTGTGGGAAAAAGTAATCACCCAAGGGAACGACCCAACCAAGAACACACTAAAGCCAAGAGACTTCCAACTGGTATATAAGTGTGGGTACTTGAGGAAAGTTCAAGTATCACGAGGATTGTTCCGACAAGAAGGGAAACAATGGTCTCTTGCCGCATGGATGATCCCCCATGAACAAAATGCCTATATTAAAACCTTTTTTCTGAAAGACCAAAATCCTTAAACTATTTGTTGGTGCAAGAACGATCGTTCTAAAGCTGACCCACATTTTTACGGCTTGTAGTAGAGATGAGAAGTATGCCATGGGAGTTTCATGGGTACTGATGCTTGGTTGACTTGAGAAGTGAGTGCACTGTACGGGGGAGCTTGTGTGGTCAAGCATCTAATCATCCGCTAAGAGTAGGCGTAGCTAGATTTATCCAAGTGGGGATTCATAAAATATTGTCTCAATATCCATAGGGTTGTGCATGTTCTTTGAATCAAAACACTTTTCTTGATCTTAAACATTGGAAAACAAACATTCAACATGATCATCAAAATTTGAAACCCTTTAGGAAGCAAATACCTTTGAAAAAATTCAAGTTTTATTGCTTGACGTAGGGATTCTATCCTTAGAGGTTTCTAAGCATTTTAATTTACATCTCAATTTTCTCACTAAAGTCAACAATAGGGAATCTTTGCCTTAATTTCCTTGATTTCCACATAATGGACCTTGTGGGATGAGAAGAAATTGGGACATTGGACATTCAGTTTGAAAACCTAATCAAGAATTGTTTGTGGTAAAAGGAAGCCATTAAGAAAAGCTAAGAAACAATTGAACCTCACACATGTGCTCTTTCAAATGATTTCCTGAAAGATCAAGATTCGAAAACCGAAGACCAAAGGTCTTAGTCAAAAAACTCGCAAGAAAAGGTTGTCTATGCTTTACGAGTTTAGAGAAAGATTGACCTTCAACTTTTACAAACGTGCATCAAGGAACAATCCAAATTCCTATTAATTTTACTATTGTCAAAATCCAAGTCTCTTTTAAAGGTTTGAATATCTCACATAGGGAGTACTAGAATGTTCTTCAACACCTTGGTCTAGTAAACAAAAGTCTTTCTAAGTCTCTTAGGATAAAAAAAAACTTTCATCCATCCTTCAAACATCAAATCCAAATTCATCTCACCAACAACTCTTGGAAATCTTGAAACAATCCTATATGCTAAACTTTGGGAAAATCCTCTTGAAATAAAAAAATCAAAACAAATCCAAATCATCTTGTTTGACTATGTGTGTATAGATGAATCCTTCTTTGCACACTTAGTCAAATTATCATCTTGTGGAAAAATTCACTCTAGGAAAACATCTAACCTCTTAGATTTTATGAGTTCATTATTCCAAATCAAAATCAAAATCAAAGCAAATGAATCTAAAATAAAAATCAAAATAAAAAATCAAAACATCAAATTCAAAGTCCTAAGGTTTAGCATTCCCCTCAAGGTTTCCTAAGAGTTCAATCATCCACCAATCCTCCACCTTTCATTATTACCATCATCATCCTTTTGATCCTCATTGTTTTAGAATTTCTTTTTTGTACCTAAAGATTAGATCAATCCAAAGAATTAGAGGTTCATCTCTTACATTCTTGTACTAAATTGATCCTCATTTTATGGTTCAAACTAGATCACAACAAAAGAAGAACATGGAGATGAACAAAGAAACATCAACTTTGAGTGAGCTAAGTCGAACCAATTCTGAAATCAATCCCATTGGATCAAGCAATCCCCTAATCAATCTTCCTCTATCATCACAAAATCCTCAAGAGGAAGGCCAAGTGGAAGACGTCACCAATAATATCTTAGGGATGGCACAAGATGAGATCATTGAAATGGTTCAAAATCCTGAAAATCATAGAATTGTCAATACCATGATGAGACTCAATCCCTCCCAATACATGCTTGAATTAGCTAAAGAAGGGGCTAAACTCCCTTTCGATTTTGATGTAAGCACTATTGTGGAGAAGCCTCCTGATATCATGACCCCAATCTCATCCACACCCCTAATATCATCCACACCTCCATTCCAAAGCATCACCCAAAGCATCCCACAAATCACATCATCCATAGCCCAAAATCGACCCATTGTTAACAAGGGGAGCTCATTTCTTAATGCATTAAAAACACACCCCTTTGTGAACAACCAAGATTTGGATGCGAACACTATCTTGGGTCAATTTGTCCCATTGAATCAATTACACTCATGTTCCACTCACCTTTCAAGACCCCAATGAACCATCATCGTATTTTCATGCGACACCAACATACCCTCTTAACACACAAACCTCTGTCCCTATGACTTCACAAGGAGGAGGTGGGATATTTCAACCAGGGGGCATCTTTGACCCTTCATATTCATCATTTCCTCAAGGGAGTACACCACCCGTATTTCCACTAATTCCACCTTTTCCATTAATATCCACACCACCTATCGGTTCGGGGTTACCTCCTCTACCACAACTCAATCAAAGTCAAAACAACCCCTTGATCATCGATCAAAACATCATGCCGAATCCCCCAATCTTGCCATCGATATCGCAACAATAAATGGAAACCATCCAAGCAACCCAGGCAGTCACTGCACCATCCATAAACGTGGTCTCTCAAGGACTAAGAATATCAATTGCACCACCCACCACACAAATCCCCACCATCAATATGATGATACCTCTCATCACAACAATGAACACCATTCCAAATCCACCACCACCACCTCCAAAATCAAACACAACAAACCCATATAGCATCATGTTGCAAGCAACTCAACAAGCGGCCTATCAAAAGATACTTTAACAAATTCAAAATCAACAAGCCACATAGCTAGCTGCTCAAAAAGTCTAAGCCACACAACAAGCACAAGTAGCCCAAGCTGCACTACAAGCGCAACAAGCACAACAAGCACAACAAGCACAACAAGCACAACAGGCTACTCAAGCCCATGCCTTATTACAACAAGAAGAAGCTTCCCAAGCTGCTCAAGCTGCATAGTCTACACAATCTACCAAACAAGTGCAAGCTCAAGCTCAGGCACAAGCCCAATACCAAGCTCAATAAGTGCAAGCACAGGATCAATACCAGGAACAACTGTAAGTAGCCTAGAAACAAGTGTATCAACAAGCCTTGCAACAATACCATGCGTAGCAAGAAGAAAAATTACTAGCCCAACAACAAGTGTTATTGGCATAGAAACAACATGACCAACAACAGTAGGACCAACAACAAGCATTATTGGCACAATAGCAGCAAGACCAACAACAAGAGTTGTTGGCACAAAAACAAATGTAGGCATATAAGCAAGCCTTGATCATGAAGCAGAGCTTACAAGAAACCCCCACCAACAACACTCCATCCATCACTTAAACAACTCAACCAATTCAAAACACATTCACTCCACCCCTTGATCCGCAAGACAATGTGATGACAAAAATCAAGTTGCTCTCATAGCAAGTGCTCGATCTCCAGTCAGGGAAGACAACAAAGACACCAAGTACCTTGTGCCCCTATCCATTCAATAGGAGTCTAGCAATGGTACCATTCCAAAAGGGGTTTGAAATCCCTAAGTTTGGAAAATATCATGGGCTTGGTAATCCTTAAGATCATATCAGAGAATTCCAGGTACATTGCATGGGGGTCGCATATGATGATACGTATCTGATGCAACTATTTCCTCAAAGCTTGGTTGGTCCTGCCATGGAGTGGTTTTCTCGCCTTCCTCCTGGCATCAAAATGTTCCAAGAGATCGTAGACACATTCATAAAAAACTACGCCTTCAATATTGGTATGGATGTTAGTCTAGAGGAACTATCTGTGCTTAAACAAGCTAAGGGGGAATCATTTGCTTCCTTCATACAAAGATGGTGATCCAAGGCCAATAGAAGAAAATGGGCCATGCCTAAAGAACAACAAGTTTGCACCATCATCACCAACCTTGAGAAAACCTTGGCATTTCATCTTAAGGTACAATGTATCACCACTTATGACCAACTGATCCACAAGGCGCTTAACATCGAACGGGCCCATATTGCATAAGGGGGAACACCTTCATATCAAGAAAACTAAGACAATCGTCCATCCACTAGCTATAATGATAAACTTCACAGGTGGGAAAGAAACAAAAATGTCACCAATGATGGTGTGGTGGACGCTAAGGTCATAATCAGTGCTCCGAAGCAAATACCCAAACCTACCAATAACCACAAAACAACAATTGAAACAACACACAAACCAATGTGGTCTCACAACAACCACCCAACAATTAGTTCAACAACCTACACAATCAAGTAGGACCACCTCTGTGAAACATAAATCCCCTCAAATGAAAGTACACTGCCCTCGGGGACCCAATTGAATCTGTCATGAAGAAACTAATAAACAAAATCTCATAAAGATTCCCACTTATGAGAACTATCAGGAACCCCAAGTCAAACCACCATGGTACAATGAGAATCACCTTTGTGATTTCCACAAAATCAAGGGGCACACAACAACCAGCTGCATGAGATTGAAAAATCTAATCCAAGACCTCATTGATGAAAAGATCATAAATTTTGAGCAACCAGCTGGGAATCAGAACTTAAGAATATACACAAATTTGATGCCAGATCATAACCAAGGGAACCATGTGTATGATCATGCTGTTGCATTCATTGATGAAATGGTCACATTTGTCACCATCAAAAGAGCCAAAGATGATTGTGGAGTCACCACACATGGCAACAAAGTCACCATTGCTGGACCGTCACAGCCACCTATGGCATCCAACTCGAATCCAAAGTTTGTTCCTCATGGCTACAATGGCGTAGATCAACTAAAAAGAACCCCGACTCAAATCTCCATCATGGAGTTGTTGAAGATTTCGCTCGCACAAAGGAAAATCTTAGAGGAAGCATTAGATTCATCCAACATCTCTGCGGATCTTGATGCTGACCAGTTCCAAGCTTTGGTTAGAAATATCACCACCTCAAGCCTCCTAATGTTCTTTGATCATGACTTCCCCGCACAACCATCTCACAATCGTGCACTCCGCCTTGAATTCCCGGTTCATAAAAACAAAGTCAATAGGGTCTTGGTGGATGGGGGTGTGGGTCTCAACATTTGTTCCCTCAAATTAACAAAAGAATCTAGGATTCTTAGAAGATTCCATTGAAAAGGGAAAAGGCATCACCATCAAAGCTTATGATGATCAAGAAAGAGTGTTTGAAGGCACTATTCAGGTCCCTATTCAAGTAGGGCCCGCCATTATGGAAACAACATGCCAGGTCCTTGACCTTGATTTACCCTATAACATTCTCTTGGGGCGTCCATGGATCCATGGGATGCAAGCAGTCACTTCCACCTTCCATTAGTGTGTCAAGTTCCCATACCAAAATTAGGAGGTCACAATTCATGGTGATCGTAAGCCCTTCACCTACTGCTAAAGCCTAGAAGCAAAATATTATAAAATCCCCCAAGTTCTAAAAAATGATGAAGGCCCTACTACTCCGTATGTAGACCCAGCTACATTAGCCTTCGCTTATGAGAAAAAGACACCCACCATCCTAACATATCTGAAATCAAGGTCATTATCCAAGACAATGGGTGTGGGCATTATAGAATGAATTAAAGTTCTTTCGTCATAGGAGAGTTACCTCAATATCCTAGGACTCATGGGTAACCCCAACGAACTAAAACATCATCCAATACTTTCAAAGTAGAACCCTCTAGATTAAGGTCTTGGGGAGATCTAAGTCAAGAAATAGTAGATGAGAGACATATCCAGTCTCCTATATCAAGATGAAAGGCCCGTGCTTGATCTTGTAATGGATGAAAGCAACAAAGGACTACAAATGATGCTCGGTATGGGCTATGACCAAAACAAGAAACTTAGGTAGAATGACAACGATCTATTTGAACCCCTCATTCCAGAGAAGCAATTAAGAAATATTGGTCTCAGATGTACCACTCCGAAGGTGACCATACTTGGAAAAGGTACCTTAGTTAGAAAGGTCAAAACTCCTCCTCAACAATCAACAGTTGCCGTTCAATTACCCGTATCCATAGGTCTACCTTTAGACAACTTTACCTTTGACATAATTGATGTGTGTAGTAGTGATGAGGATCCCATAACTGACATGCCTATGCTTTTCGAATATTCCTCCTTGCTCGTGATTAGTACCTTATCTTTTGAGTTAGATCATCAAACCCATGTAATAAACCTAGTCTATCCTCAACTAATTGATTATGACCAACGAGGACCACCAATTCTAGACACTTTCAAAAATGATGAGGTGCTCTCACAATTCATGGGATTACGGGATACAGTACCATATGGAGATCACAAGGCTGGGTTCAACATCATACTGGACATACATGCCTATTATGGGGAAATGATTGAATCCTTCAGTCGCAAAAGCAAAAATCTAAGAATAATCTCTAAGTCTTTGAGTGAAAACCACACTGTGGCACTCTCTAACTTGAAAACAATAAAAATAAAGGATGTATCCAATGGTGAAAACCTCTCTAAGGCACCAAAGGATGAAGGATTCAATCTTCCTCTCAGTGCAATTCATCAAGAGAAGTTAGCAGTCCTAGCTGAAAAA
This sequence comes from Sequoia sempervirens, assembly GCA_007258455.2. NCBI lineage: Eukaryota > Viridiplantae > Streptophyta > Pinopsida > Cupressales > Cupressaceae > Sequoia > Sequoia sempervirens. The sequence goes on along the minus strand of VDFB02358134.1, from coordinate 187,004,596 downwards.
TGCAATCCAGTTAACTTGGGAACTAAGGAACTACCACACATAACATTCTATGCAGAGTCACTTCTCATAGAAGAACATGAACTTTTGGCTGCATTCCTAAAAGAAAGAAAGAAAAACTTTGCATGGAACTATGTTGACATGCCTAGGCTTGACCCAGAGGTTGTGGTTCATCACCTAGTTGTGTATCTTGAAGCAAAGCCCGTCAGACAAAAGCTTAGAAGGATGCATCCTCAAATTGCATTGTTGGTCAAAATGGAATTGCAAAAGCTCCTAGATGTAGGGTTCATATAGTTGATCGATTATCTGGAATGGGTCTCCAACCTTGTACCTATTTCAAAGCCCGCTGGGGGCATTCACATCTACACAAATTTCAGAGATCTCAACAAAGCGTGTCCCAAGGATGACTTTCCACTTCTGAACATTGACATGATAGTGGATATGACAACATGACATGAGATGCTATCATTGATGGATAGGTTCTTAGGCTACAACCAGATCATGATAGCAAAAGAAGACCAACATAAAATAACCTTCACTTGCCCATGGGGGACATATTGCTGGAATATGATGCCATTTAGGTTGAAGAATTTAGGGGCCACCTATAAGAGGGCCATGACACTAATCTTTCATGACATGATCCACAAAACTGTGGAAGATTATGTGGATGATATATTGGCCAAATCTAAGAAAAGACAAGATCATATAGCCGCATTGGGATCCATCTTTGATAGGTTGGAAGAATACAAAGTCAGACTCAATCCAAAGAAGTGTATCTTCGGGGTATAGTCAGGAAAGCTCCTCGGCTATATCGTTTCCATGAGGGGAATTGAGATAGATCCTGCTAAGGTCAAAGCCATTCTCGAAATGGAGGCACCTAAAACACTGAAACAACTAAGGGGTTTACAAGGGAGACTCTAGTCCATCCGCCGATTCATAGCGCAACTAGTAGACAAGGTTGTCCCCTACTCTTATCTGCTCCACAAGGGGGTAGCATTCAAGTGGGAGTAAAAGTGTGATCAAGCCTTCAACAAGATCAAAGAATACTTACTCACACCACCAGTCCCTATGACGCCAATTCCAGGAAAACCTTTGATCTCATACATATCAGCAATAACGACAACCCTCGGTGCTCTCCTAGTATAACATGATGAAAATGGAAAAGAGAGAGCTATCTATTATATCAGTAGAACCATGGTGGGCCATGAATTGAACTATACATCCATTGTGAAATCCTATCTAGTAGTCGTATTTGCAGCATAAAAGTCTAGACATTACATGCTAGCTCATCAGATAAAGCTTATCGCAAAGATAGAACCCCTTAAGTACTTTCTTTCCAAAGCAACACTTACAGGGCAGACAACAAAGTGGGTTATAATCCTCATAGAACATGACATTGAATATGTGGAATGTAAGGCCATCAAAGGACAAGCTATTGTAGACCAATTGGTAGAGGCACCGATCTACTTAGAAAATCCCCTTGTCTCAGAATTCCTCGACGAATCAATCTTCAACCTAAGTGTAGTAGATCATGAAAAATGCACTTTGATGGATCCTACACTCAACATGGATCGGGGGTAGGGATCTTCTTCATCACCCCATAAGGGGACTACATTCCAAAATCATACAAGCTACCATTCCCTTGCACAAATAACATAGCAAAGTATGAAGCTCTTGTCATAGGGCTAAGAATAGTAGTACAATGGCAGATAATGGCACTTAAGGTCTACGGGGATTCCCAACTCAATCAATCAAGTCAACAATGAGTATCAAACAAAAGATGACAAGCTGACTCCATACAATAAATTGGTGGAGAGTCTTAAGGATTTCTTCATTGATATTACATTTGAGAAACTACCAAGAGCAAAAAATAGAGCAGAAGATGCAATGGCTACAATAAGATCACTCCTAGAAATCCCACGCGACATCCCAAAGCAAGAATTCCTCGTAGAGCAGCTTCTCCTGCCTGTGTTTGAGGTACCAGAGTCTGAATTTGTGTGCAAAATTGTTGGTCTTGGTGATCCATGGTATCATGATATATACACTTATATGAGAATAGGAGTCCTCCCAGCTGATAGAACCTCAAACCTCAAGAGAGCTTTTTGTCAAAAAAGCGTCTTGTTTTGTCATCCTAGGAGATACCCTTTACTGTAGAAGCATTTAAGGGACCCTGTTACGTTGCTTAAATGCTAAGGAGGCATTGACTTCCTTAACCGAGGTACATAATGAAATTTGTGGTACACACTCGAGTGGTATGACCTTGGCCAAGAAATTGCTGAGGATAGGGTATTATTGGCCCACTATGGAAAAAGAAGCATACGATTATGTTAGAAGGTGTCTACAATGTCAGCAACATGGGGACCTCATCCATGCACCAAATTAAGAGCTCCATCCAATTGTCACACCTTGGCCCTTTTGCAAGTGGGGGCTTGATCTCGTTGGAAAAATCACCCCACCTCATCTAGTGGACACAAGTTTATCATCATTGCCACTGAGTACTTCACCAAGTGGGTGGAAGCCATCCCCATGACATATATCACTAGAAAGAAGATATCAAAGTTCATCCTGAACTACTTAATTTGTCGTTATGGTGTCCCTCAAGCCATTATCTCAAATAATGGGACACCTTTCAAGAATCAGGATGTTCGTGGCTTATGCCACAAGTTCAAAATCTAACATCACTTTTCAACCCCATACTACCCCCAAGGAAATGACGAAGCTTAGGCTACAAATAAGACCATCCTGAAAAATCCTCAAGAAAATAGTCAATGAAGCTGGTCGTGATTGGCATATCCAATTGAATCCCACCCTATGGGACTATTGAACAAGTATCCACACACCAACAGGTGCCACCCCATTCTCCCCGGTCTACAGATCAAAAGCCATACTCCCTATCGAGATCGAGCTCCCATCATTGAGAATATCACTGTAGAATCTCATCGAGGACGAGGAATACCAAGTATCACAATTGAATGAGCTAGAATTGCTAGATGAACGACACATGGATGCCTTAAACCACTTGCAAGTGTACTAGAACTGACTCAAGCAAAGTTACAACAAGAAGATCAGGAGTTGGACATTCCAAGTCAGAGAGCTTATGTTGAAGGAGAACCCAAAGAATGTTCCAAATATGGATAGCAAGGTCAAATTTGAACCCAACTGGTTGGGGCCTTTCATCATTACAACAAGCTACAAGTCAAGGGAATATCAACTATCAACACTTGAAGGGGAACCTCTGTAGGAGCCCATGAACAACTCCCATCTCAAAAAGTTTATGCCTAATCTTGCAGGGTGTAAAATTAGAAAAAAACAAAAAAATTAGAAAATATCCTGAAAAAATGGTCACCTTAATGAAAATCTGGCAAATAGGCGTCTTGGTGAAAACAAAAAAGAGAGGAAAAAATCCAAAAAAAGAAAAGAAAAAGGATTGAAAACGTAAAGAGAAAACCGTCCTCTAGTGAAAACTACTTCGGTGGTGCTTTGGACAAATACCTTGGTCAAAACTTGGAAAACAAGTGCCTTGTGTAAATAAGAACTTTCCATCCACCAGGATCTTCACAGCTTGTTCTGTATCATCCATCCATTACGCTTTTATCATCCATCATGCTTTCATTATCCATCTAACTCCATCCATCACCCATCTGCATCCACTCCTTAGCTTGGTCTTGTGTTCGTGTCATGATCCCTCCTAGTACTGCTCAACCCATTCTCAAGGTCAGTTTGTCTTAACTATATCAGAGTAGTCTATTGCATCACACTGGGGGGAATGTTCTCATTAGATCGGATTCATGTATATTATTGAAGTCTTCCTAAAATTAGAAAATCCAAAAACATCAGAAAATTAGAAAATCCAAAAACATTCATAAAACCAATCCAAAAAACATTCAAAACATATCAATCCAAAAATAGGTCAAAAGGTTAGTAAAATAGTTAAAAAAAGAGTTGTCTTGTCAAACTACATCATCTCTGAGCTTTGAACGTAGGAAAGGTTAGTCTTTGATCATCCCCCGAGACACTTAGGTCAGTCCTTTAGGAGTCTATCATAATAAACTTGCAATCCATTTGTTCATATCTCATTAAATAATCAAGTCTGTGTCAGTCAAACTACGTGGTCTCTGCGTGTATAACATAGGAAAGGCTAATCTTTGATCAGCCCCTGAGACCCCTAGGATAGGTCTTTAGGTTAGTCTCTTGGTCAAAATCTTAGAAAACCCCAAAACATTTGAAAATTAGAAAATGAAAACATTTGAAAAATCTCAAAAAAATACCAAAAAATAGCCTCAAAACATTTCAAATTTCCAAAAACATCCAAATATTTGAAAAAATCCATCCATCCCATCTCACTTTCACTCGCAATAAACATTCACTCATAATAAATCATCGTCACCCTCAACCTTTGGTAAAATAGTCAGGAACAAGTCTAGCAGGTTCAAAAGTGAAAACTCTAAACATCAAGGTCTCAAGTCTAGGTCGATACGTAAACAAGTTGGTCAACTCTTTGTGTCAATAGCCTATCATCCAATCAGTCCCAAATCAATCATCTAATAACATCATGTCCTAGGATGTATCCTTCCTACAATGGACATCAACATCAGGCATCACCTGAGTTTAGTCTTGGCTAGCGGTATTGAAGAACATTAGCTTGTTTGTTTACTTTATCTTTATCTTTTTGACTTATCTTATTACACTCATTTCAATGACCTCTCGATGATGTCCAAACAAAAGGACTTAGAGAGAAAGGAATGGGGCAACGATCATTATCTTTTATCTGTTGTGCTTGTTGGATATTCTTGTAATATAACCTTGGTCATGCGTACTTTGTTTAGGTGTAGGGAGGATGTTTTAAGTGTCTTGTTGACCACATAGGAAGGCTTTCCTTTCTATGTTTTGGTCTGAGATGTTTGGAATATCTAAAATGCATTGTGAACAAGGTTTCATGTGTTAGGTGTGAACAAGAGTACTCCTATCTAATTGTTGAGTCAAAGCCCATCACACTAGGTGCAACACCATCCTAGTTCTTTATACCTTGATGCATCGTACCTACGTGTGTCATCAAACATAAGGTAAATGGCCCTTTTAAAGTCCCAAGCCTTGGTAAGAAAATCATCACCATCATCATCATCTTTTGACTTGTTGGAGTCTCTTACTTTCTTCTATCTTCTTTCCGCACTAACATGGTACTATGGTAGTTAAATCGAATCATCACAATTGCATCCATCCTGCATCCACAAACCATCAACATAATGCATATCATATCATGACATATAGGAAACACTGATCATCTCACATACATTGGATTTCATCATTGCGTAATATAGATTTTTTATTCTGAGCATCTCATAAACCATACATTTTCATTCATTACATAAGCATAGAGGGAACCATCACATAGGCATCATACACGTCGTGAAAGCATCCATTGTATCATCACATATACATCATAATATTATTCATGTGCATATAGTACATAATTATATAACATCGCATACATATCATCCATTTGCATCATTTATTTATTACCATACCATGTACATCATAACATGCCATATACATAAGCATCATTAAATACATCAATACAAAGACATCATTATAAAATGCATCATCGCATCACATCATGCAGATCATCATATCATAAAAGCATCACCATATCATACATGAGAAAGATAATGAAAAATAAAAGATTGCATCTCATACATTTTATCATCATCATCATCCATTAAGCATCATAATATAGATCTATTAAGTCTAAGCATCTGCATATCATAACAGTTGCATACATCATCACAAAAAGTGCATAAAAAGATACTGAAAAATAAATGCATCCATAAATAGGAAAGTAAATAACATCGCATCATGCATAAATAAAATAGAACATCATACATCGCATCAAATTGTCTCAAATCATATATCATCAAAATAATATACAACTATCATGGTACAAAGATCAAGATCAAGTGTATAGTACAATCAATATATGGTACAATCACCCATGGGGCTATCAAAATTGAGCCCGTGAAACACAAAAAGAATCATGTCTTTGATAAAAAATGAGCTAGCCTTGCTGGCTGCTCCCCTCACCGAGCGACCTCTCTCCATGATCCTCTAGAGGCAGATACCCTATTTGTTGTGAAAAATATGGGACTCGGGACGCTCTGGGCACAACCTAATGATAATGAATTATGTAATAGTCAACCTCTTAGACTGCCTCCCTGTATGCTCATAAAGAAACTTTGCTCTAGGAGGAGGATGCAGCCATGCTCTTGAGCTGCTGCCGATGACCCATCTCCTATGCAGCCCTGAGCTTTGCAGCCTATCTCTGCTGATCTCTTTCAGATGTCAATGCAACGATCTGTCCCACTCATTCCTCAACTGATGTCTCTCAGATGTCAATGCAACGATCTATCCTTGCAGGCCCTGCACTTGCACTTGAAGTTGTTGGATAAGGGCGCCTCATTGATTAGGTGGCAGTGGAGGTCCCTAATCTCTTTGAGGTGGTTGATCCACTTGTCTGTCCTAATCCTGTCGGGCCTGATCCTAGTCTTGTCCAACCTGATCCTGGTCCTGTCTGCCCTGATCTTGATCCTATCTTGGGGGATCCTATCATACCCTATCCTGATTGGGTTTTTAATGTGGTCCATCTCCTCCTCGACCCCCATCTCCATCCCTGTTCCCTTGGCCTCCTCCTCAACCCTGTCCTGCCAATCTGCCCCTGGTTCTCTGCCATGCCGATGGGTCCCTAACACTGTCAATCTGAGTGGTGGACAAAACCAATCCCTATAGGCTTGTGTGGTGCTTGCATCAACCTAGCCCTGATCATACAGCCATGGTCTAGACACCAGCTATCTGAATCTCTACACTGCCTCCTTTGCAAGAATGTATCAGCCGCAGGTTGTCTCCATCGTAGTACACTCAAATATCACAATGTACTGGTCATCGGGTCTATCCAGCGACTCACTAAACTGTCTAAGTACTTAGCTAGGTAGGTACCTCTCCACCATCATATACTCCCTTCCTTGCATAAGTCTATCATGTCTCACAAAAAATAGCTACTGGGTATCATCATACCACACTGGCCACCTAAGATACGACTGCCATGTGAACTTTCTCATGTCATCAATAACCCTCCTCCAATGAGGGATCCTATGCTGTCTAGTATGTGAAAAAGAGAGTCCTCCCTTGTACCTCCAGACGACTGGGTCATCTGGCTCCATATCAACTGGTATAACTCATGTGTAGAGCACTACAATGTGCTCCCAAGCCCAGATGTGAAGGAATGTGACCCTAGCCCTGATGGCTTTGCCATCACAGTATGCAAACTCATGTAGATCTCAGTATAGTGAGGCCAACAACACTGGCCGCCACGCAAAGCATACTCTCTGTCTGACCATCAATTCCCAAGCAAGCCCCCATCTTGGAATAAAGTATTAGCCCCGTTGATCTGGTGCCACAAGTCTTGAAATGATAGCTGCTACAACTAGGCGGAATGGTGATACAATGAGCTTGTAGCGCTCCAACTTGATCTGACCCTCGACAAAAATAATCTGATCAAGGCCCATCATGTTGTAACAGGCATCTCTCCTAGCATCCACATCATAGATGACTCTCTCTCCATGGATCGACAATCACAGTATGCGCCAGAAATCCTCCAGGGTTACTATCACCTCGCATGTAGGAAAGTGAATCGATGACGTCTCACTGTGCCATGGCTTTGCTAGCGCTATCATCATCCCTAAGTGTGTCCTCATCGGCTATGCATATGCAATGTACCAGAGTCCAATCACCCCTAGGTGCTCCTGGAACCGCTCGTGCATACCAACTAATCTGCCCAGAATGGAGGATTTGTGCTCACACGAATGAAGAATCTCTGCCTCCTCCTGCATCAGGAAAGTCACGGTGTCAAGTTTCGTAAAAAATCGGGATCATGTTCAGAGTTTTTGTGATTGAAACAACAAATTCATCATTGTTTGCAATTGCTGCACAATTTGGAAGTTCCAAATTACATCACTGGAAGCTCTAAACCTCTAAACTCCACCATCGTAGCGTAGTTTGGGTGCGCCTTTGTTTAACCCCTAAACCCTAGTTTGCTAATTGGCCCGTTGCGACACAATTCACATATGTGGTTCGGTTTGGAGTTTGAACCCTAACTCCAAACCGCAATTCTGTGTCTCTATCCACAGATGCAACGCGGTTTAACGCCGCATGACATCAAAATAAAGTTTGCAGCGGTGCTACACAGGACTGCTTGACCTAATTTGACTTTCTAAGCTATTAAATGCGCACAAAAATAAAACAACAAAGTCAGGTCAAGATGACATACCAGTGGTCCTATGCTGGGAAGCCTCTAGTACACTCATACTCGCTCTAAAACGTGTCATGGAAATGGTCACTACGCCATCTCTCGTAGGGGTCAAAGCTCAAATTTGCAGAATCTTTAAACGCTAAATATGAAAATGAATTGGAAGTGAGCCCCCGAGGCTTATTTAAGCCTTAAAACTAGGGTTTTTTGACCCCAATTCGCCGTCCAGCTAGGGTGTTGGACCCCCAATCCCGTTTTTTCCCAATTGAGGCTCGTTTTGCATTGTTTTGTCACATTTTGGCACATTTTTGGCCTCCCGAATCCTTTCTGGACTTGTTGGGCACCTTGTCCTCTTTTTTTTGCTAGATCACCCAAAAATCAAAATTTTGATCTGATCTCTTGAGGGGGCAGTATATGAGCATAATTCTTCCGATGGGGCAGCAGTGGGGCATCTAAAAAAATTGATTTTTTTTAAAATTTTGATCGAGATAGGTTATTCTTTGAACCAACGCAATGAGTACTTTGCTTCAAAGAGGGGAAAAATGTAGACACGGAAAATGTACCAATCACACTTGATCCTAATTACTAACACCGCTTTGTCCTGAATCATCCCCTCTGCTAATCATTTAATCAGATAGTCTGTATTTGATTAAGTTCATCACCTTTCATCCCTTGATTAAATAAATCAAATTTATCTAATTAAGTTGTCATCTCTTGTTAATTAAATAAATCAATCTTATTTATAATTAATCCTCTAATCTCTATTTAATTAAATAATCCATATTATTTAATTAAATCTCTAAAGTCATTTCTATTAGGTTAAATAAATTAAACCTGATTTAATTTAACCTAACATCATCCCTCTTGAATTGAATAAATCAAAATCTTTATTTAATTAAGTCTAAATTCATATTCCTCTCAACTTTGATTTAAATGAATCCAAAAATATAAATCAAATTGTCACATCAACTAATCTCCTTTTAATTTAATCAAATATTGATTAAATTAATCTTAATCCCCTAAATTCTCTAGATTTTTCCTCTTGCTCAATAAATCATTTCTTTTGATTTAATAAATCTTCTAATTTCTTTCAACATGGCATCAAAAGGGAATATTCCTCCAATTTTGAAAAATCCCTCCAAATGGATTTGTCCTTCCAACAAGGCATTCATTTCCTCTTACATGTCCTTGTGCATTGAGCCAAGTGGAATTTAATTCATTCCTTTCTCCCTCCAACATGTCATTTCATAAATTTGAAATTCCACCTAATATCATTTATTGTGCACATTCATCAAAATGTGCTCATCCTTTCTCCATTCACATGTTGACAAGTGGCACTTGGCCATTGGATGTTGAATGATCCCACATTCATCTATTTTGCCTCATTCTCCAACATTCTCATCTATAAATAAGAGGCTTTCCTTTGTATTTTGGATCCACAACTTAGAGCAAAGTTACCATCTTTATATTTAGAGAAAATTCATCCATTTCCATAGCATTTTTCCATCATCATAGCTAGGTTATTGTAGATTTCATCAAGGAAGCACATTATTCATCATCATAAAGTGGATCAATCTTCATCAAGCTTTCAAAGGAGTTGGGAAAGGGCCATTTTCCACATCAAAATGGCACCAATTCCCCCATGGGATTGAGAGTTTGCATGATTTGATAGGATTTAATAGCTTTTGTTTGTTTGTTCTTCATCTATTTCCTAATTTGAGCATTGTAGATGAATTGCATGGGGAATCTTAGTTCTAACTTGCATATGTGACTAACATTGTGTTTGTTCTTTGTGTTTGTGCAAGTATAGGATTGGGGTTCACAATTTCTTATGTCTACATTGGTATTCTTCAACCAACTTGGCAATTAGATCAGAAGTAAATTGAGGCCCTTGGTTAGTGACTATTTCTCTAGGTACTCCATACCTAGTAAAAATATCTTCATATAAGAACTTAGTGACATTTCCATCTCTAGAAAATTGTAGGGCCTTGACTTCCACCCATTTTTTCAAGTAGTCAATGCACACATGGGTATATTCGTTGTTAGATGTAGGAGAGATTGGCCCAATGAATTCTAAACCCCATTTGTCAAAAGGTGCCAATGTCAACTGAGGTTGTAAGGGCATCTCATCATTCTTTGTTGGCCTTTCCATCCTTTGACACCTATCACAACTCCTGGTGTATTTAACATCTTTGTAAAAAGTAGGCCAATAATAGCCAGTTGTGAGGATCTTAAAGGCTATTCTCTTTGCTGCAAAATGACCTCCACATGGCTCATCATGGAATTATTTCATGATATCAAAGATATCATCTTCCTTGATACATCTTCCCATGATGTTATCAGAACCTGTATAAAATAGATAACTAGATATCCAGGAGTATGGAAAATATTTGTGAACCAACTATCTTTTCTCTCTCGGTGAGAAATGTGGTAGAATCTTCCCAGTGACCAAATAATTAGAAACATATACATACTAGGGTATTTGTACTTGTAAATCAAACAAGTTTTCATTTGGAAATGAATCATCCACCACTCCTTCAATTGATTGTGTTGGCAATCTTGACAGGAAATATTCCACCACATTTTCTTTACCAGTTTGGTCTACTATGGTAATGTCAAATTCCTATAAGAGAAGTAGCCATCTTACCAATCTTCCTTCAACTACTAGCTTGTTCATCAAATACCTGATTGTTGTGTGATCTGTATGGAAAAAGACTGAATAGCCAATAATATAGTGCCTAAACTTATTAATAGCATAGACTACAACAAGCATCTCCTTTTCTGTTATAGTATAGTTTAACTCTACCCCTTGAAGATTTTTGTTGATATAATAAATTCCTTACTCTTTGTTGCCATCCTTCTAACCCAAGACTGCTCCAATGGAAACATCTGAAGCATCTGCATGTATGTGAAATGGGAGAGTCCAATTAGGCCCCCTCAACACTGGTGCTTGAGTTAGAGCTTTCTTTAGTTCTTCAAAGGTGTGTTGACACTCATAGGTCCATTCAAACTCAATGTCCTTACTCAGAAAAACAAATAAAGGTGAAAAAATCTTACTAAAATCTTTGATGAACCACTTGTAGTAGCCTACATGACCAAGGATGCTCCTAATATCTCTTTGTTTTTGAGGAACATGTAAAGTAGATGTTATCTCTATTTTGTGTGGATCAACCTGCATTCCTTCACTAGATATAAAGTGTCCCAACGCAATTCCCTGTGTCATCATCATGAAACATTTCTCATTGCCAAGTGACAAGTTGTGATTTTTACACCTTTTTAACACTTTTTCCAGATTATTGAGAGCTTCCTCATAAGTTTCACCATAAGTAGTGAAGTCATCCCATGTATATCTCCATATAGTCATGTGCATAATAAAAAAATATGCTGAGTACTGGTATTTGAAAGGTAGTTGGAGCATTGTATAAGCGAAAGGGTAGAACAAAGTAAGCATAAGTCCCCCAAGGACATGTAAATGCAATCTTTTCTTGATCCTCTGGAGAAATTTTAATCTTGTTATAACCACTAGAATTGTCAAGAAATGAGAAGTACTTCTTCCTAGCTAGAGAATCAAGTACCTGATCTTTGAAAGGTAGAGGAAAGTGATCTTTCCTAGTGGCTATATTCAATTCCCTATAGTTTGCACAAACTCTCCATTTTCCACCTTTTTTGGGAACAATTACCAATGGGAAGACCCATTCACTATTTGATATTGGATAGATAAAACCTTCATCAAGGAGCTTTTGTAGCTCAACTTTCACTATCTCCCTAAGTGTAGGATTCATATGCCTTTGTTGTTGCCGAATGGGTCTATAGCCATAATTAATATAAATCCTGTAAATACATAAATTAGGATCTATGCCTTTCATATCATGGTAATCCCATGCATATGCGACTGAGTGTGCCTACAACATTGATTGTAGAGAGTTCTATTATTCCTCTGTCAAGGAATTATGGATATTTAACTTCCTTCCTGGCATAATTTCCAACTCCTTTGATGAATCTTGAACTAATGAGAGATCAAGGCTTGGTATGATAGGTAGAAATTATTGAGGTAGCAATGAATGAAATAGTTATGATATCTCTTATGTAGAATTGGTGGGTATAATAGTTGGCAAGGGGTCTTGTAGGCATATGAGGCAATCTTGTTGCTGCGGGATCTTAGCACAGTCATTTTGGATTATGTGAGCAATAAGTTTATCTTCATCTTGGTCATCCAATAAGGGTTTGCGCTCTATAGTCAGTAGTGTCTTTAGAGAATAGTTATCCTCCTCCTCCTCATCCAAATTGGGATAAATGGTGTGCTCAAGGTCTACAAATGGTTGGAATGGTGGATAAAGAACCAAGTTCTTTGTAACTGTCTCATTGGATATTATCATTTTACTAGACCTACAACCTATAAATGCATTGACTATGGGTAACCAAGGATTTCCTAGGATGAGTGGGTAACCTGCAATATTGGCTTTGGGTTGTAACACTATAAAGTCTTCAAGATATTCCCAAGAATCCAATGCAATGACTAGGTCTACAATACTTCCCTCAGGCTTGACCGTGGACCTATCAGCTAGATACAAAATAGTTTGTGTAGGCCTGAGGTTGACTAATTGAAGAAACTACATTGTTTTTTTGTCATAACATTGATTGTTGTCCCCAAGTCTATCAAAGTATTCTTAATGAGGGTTCCATTAATCTTAACATCCACAACTGGACTACCAGGATCTATATACTTAGGGATTGTAATGTTACCTAACATGATATCTACAAGATTTCCTAAGACATGGACTATCTGTGGATTTTTTTTCCTACTTGGTTTCTTAAGACATAGATCTATTACAATTTTGGTATAGATAGGGATGTATTTGATAGCTTGGATAAGTGGGATCTTTATGATCACATCTTTCAATCATCCTAAAAGATCTGTCTCAACATGTGTGTGATGATTTTGTATAACTAGGCTTCTAGGAAAAGGTGGCTTGGGATTTGAGGTTTTTTTGGTGTACCTGATTAGGATTAAGTTCAAAAGATGGTTTATCAAAAGCCTCAACTATAGGTTCCTCATCCTCCATTTTTGTAATTTAGGGGGATGAAGGTCCAAAAATTTGTTTCCCTGATCTGAGGTGGACATCATTCACCTCTACCCCATAAGTGGGGTATTGCATAACTTCGTTAGTATAAGCCTATTGAATAGGCTTAGTGTTAGGGTTAGGTGCAAGTTGGGTAGGTATTTCCTACTACTTGGGTGGCTGGGATGCAAGATTTGATGGAGGTATTAGAGCTTGTTGCTATTGTGGAGGAGGGAGCATAAGCTGTTGGTAGTTCATATTTTGCTGCTACCATTGTTGGCCTTTCTATCACTGGGGTTGCCACTGGTTTTGCTAGGTTGGTCATTGTGGATTATAATTGGAACCCTAATTTTTTTTTTGTGGCCAAGGGTTTGGCTGCTGGTTCCAATTTGGCTGAGCTTGTGGCCATTATTGAGGGTTCTGCCATTGGTTTTGGTTTACTTGCCAGGGCTGAGAGTTCCAAGCAAAACATTTTGATTCCCAATAGGAAAGGATGAATTAAAGCTAAGGGGGTCTTGTGGCATACCTTTTCTTTGCTTCCATGGCCTTCTTTGTGCTATATAAAAGAGCTGTCCATCATCTCCTTCAATTGGCTGAACATTAGGCTTCTCAACTTTATCTTGCTGGATACTGGCCTCTCTTTTGCATTTACAGTTTGCTTTTTTTTTGCTTGTAGCTTGGAAAATATTCAGTGAGCATAGCCTCAGATTCTTCCTACTTTTTCTTAATGTGAAGAGTATACAACTTAGTTGCCAAATGACTAAAGATATCCTCCTTCATGTTGTATAACAGATTGCTTAGCTCTATTTTTGAAACCCCTGTAGATGATTTACCAATAATTGATGTTTTATCTCCTCTTGGCCTTTTTGTAAAGGTCCTAGAATAATTCTTGCTAGCCATACAAATGTCTGAAATGGTAGCTAGGAAATATCTCCTTGGCCAATGAGGTTCAATGCATCCATGCAGTTTTCATTGACTCCCCTAAAAAGAATAACTTGAGAGACTCTTTTGACAACTTGTTCTAAGGGTTTTTCTTTAGAGAAAATTGAAATATTTCCAAATGATATTCTAAAGGATCATCATTCTTTTGTGTCATTCTAAATATATCATCTTTCCTCATGTTAGATCCTCTATAGTAGTCTTGATGATTTTCTAAAAACAGTGTCTTCATGGTGTCCCAATCAGGAACAACATCTTTACCTAATCCCATGAACCATCTCAAAGCTGCATCTTTGAGAGTGGCAAGGAAAATATTGAACTAATGTGCATAAGAAGTATAGTCATAACTTTTGCATAAGACATCAAATTCAAAGAGAAATGTATTTGGGTTTTTAGTCATTAACCCATAGAAGACTAGTAATGCTGAAGGAGGAATGTTCTTCAACACTGTAGCCCTTTGTTGGTCAATGATAGGGAATTCAAATGTTGGTTGGTCAACATCATCTTCTTTTGCATCACCCATGGTGCAATATGTTCCTTCTATATGTGCGCTAAAGGTTGGTGAGAAGGAAATTTCTTCTTCGGTGGTACCTTCGCTCTAAGGACTATGGTCACCAATTTTTGTAATAGCTTCCTGGCATGTGGAGGGAAGGAACCTACCTAAGGAATCTCTTTGCCTCTGCATACATGAAATATGACTTTAGATTCAACGGTCTTGCACAATGTCAGTATATCTCCATTGAAAAAGATGGTATCTAATAGTCCTAGTGCTTGAAAAGAGAAATTAACTATGAAAACTATAAAAACTAGTCTATGAAGATAACACCATCCTCAGAAATGGAGCCAAAAATGTAGAATCTAAGCTAATGTATTGTAAAATTGGTAGAATCTTCTCAATTCAAAGGTTTAACTTGCTAAACAGTCCACTTTATGTTGCTTAAGATCACATTAAATTGTCAACCCAAGGCTTGTAAGCTTATGATGGTGTAGAATTATATATGCCTTCATGGACTTAAAGCTACCTAAACTACCCTACTTAAGTTATTCTACTTGCTGGAAATTCACAGAACTATAAAACAGTAAAAGCATAAACCAGAACTAGTTGCTACAGGTACCTACAGTAAAGACTATTACTAAACTATTGCTAATAAAATAATATTGTATCAAACGGAAATTTCATAAAAACTAATGACTCAGTTGAACTATCCTTTGAAGTGCTACTAATAACCATTACATTCATATTCACAAGCATTCATTCATAATAGCTGTTGGTTGAATCTGTAGGATAGTTGGTTTTTTTCAATTTTATGTTACCAATTACTTTCAGTTTCAAGACATAAAAATATTCCAAATGATTGAGTAAAATCTATGGAAAGATCTTCTATAATCTTTTACAATATGCAATGCCAAATAGAGTTAAGCTTATGGGATGCGTAGAATGTATTAGTTAGATTGAGTTCAGTTAAAATGGGAACACTTAATTGAGCAGGCCACTCAAGGTATTGTTCTTCACTTCACCTTTTAGCTATTTATTTTTGTTAATAGCTATTATTAGTTTATCATTTTTCATGAATTATATGCAAGTTAATTGGAGTTTCATCTGTTGCTTATACAAGCTGAGGGAATCTTTATTGAAAGCAACAACTAACTGAAATCATTAACTCCACTCCCAGATAATAGAGCTTAGAATTAAGACTTGAATTATTCAACCTATAACTAAAAAGGAAAGAGAAACCTATTATAACTAAAACTCTATCAAAACAGAACTGTATGTAAACATACAACCACTTGTCAAAATTCCATAGGTGAAGGAGGCCTCTTCTTCAATGTTTATTAAATTGGTTATAATAATGCACATCCAACCTTCATTAAGTGCCTCTAATCAATGATCACCACGTCCAACTTATCTTGGAGCTTCCCCTACTTCGGTGTCCAATCATTCCTTTTGCTACGAGTTCATCCCGCAACTTCTACACCATGGTTCCTCTTTAGCTGCAAACAAGTTAATTCCGCAAAATATGTATACTAGGATAACTATCACAATTAACTCATAGAATTCCATCAACATTCCATACATTTATTCATATAAACTATACAATACTTGTGACCGATGATGTAGTATAGGTTAACTACACTTGATCCATGAGTATTTGAAGCGTACTTAAGCCACTATGCATCAATTGCAATAAGATCATTCAATTTAAACAAAGACTAAGAAGCCATTAAAACTAACAATTTAAAACATGAAAGCTTAACAAACATCTACTCTAAGACATTGAAACTTATCCTATTGGGGGAGTGGTTTCCCATTGATGTGGAATGGAAACCCTTTCCCAATCCCTTGGATAATGAGCTTATTTCAATCAATTCTATTGAAGAGAACCGATGAAACTGATAAGATGTGTGTTATAAAACATGATTAAAGCTAGAGTAATATGATAAAAGCTAAGATGATTGATGTCAGTGTATGCAAAGCTATTCTAAATGTATGCAAGATTTGAAAGATTAAAACCCTAAATTCAAAATATGCTAAATAGATGCAACTAAGTTACCATGGAAGGCATTAATGGATGCTCTAAGCTAATAATGCAAGTTAAATAACCTAAAATTCTTTTAAAACATGAAAAATGAGTGAAAGATGAGAGTGATTTTAAGAACATAAGTTTACTATTAAAAGATGGATCCCTATTCAATAGATGCAAGATCTATTTATAGAATAGGTAAAATGAAATTGATGGTCAAGATAAAAAAGGATTAATCAATGGTAAGGATGGATGGAAAATGGATGCATGGATCATGGATTCCCATCAAGGGTTGAGAGTGCAAGATTATATTTAATCAAGGGCTTACATTCATCCAAACAAACACACTTTCAAAACTTGCACAAGAAGTTTGTTGAAAGTTTGTTATAAGGAAGAATATTCCTTTTCAAATGAGTGAAGAAAGAGAATATTTTCAAAGAATATTCTCATGGGTGTGGAAAATTAGATATTTAGTTAATTAAAACCAAATTTAATTGTGCAAAGGGGAAGGAATATTCCATGAGAATATTCCCTTTTCAAAGAATGTGCAAAGGAGGAATATTCCTTTGCAAGTGGGAGAATTAGAATTAATTAGTAATTTGATAATTAAATAAAGTTTCAATTATGAAAATTAAGGGAATTAGGATATTCATTAAATGATTAACTTAAAGGGGGATGTGATATGATATTTAATTAAATAACTTAGGGTTATTTAATTAAATAAGAGGACTTGAGGATTTAAATTAGATAAGTTGATTTATCCAATTTAACAGGATGAAAGGTTAGCATGAAAGGGGTGAATTAACCTAATTAGGTTAATTAGATGTATAGATGAAAACAATGTAATTAATTAAATAGTTAAGCTAATTTAACCATTTAAGTGAAAAAAGGATGGGTTTTTAGGATGAAACGATGTTAGTATATCAGATTTGAGTGCATGTAATCATTCAAGACATTTTTAAGTGTCTACATTTTGCCTCTCTTTGAAGTGAGGTACCTGTTACATTGGTTCAAAGACAAACGCTTTTTCATATCAAAATTGCTGCTCATATCAAAAAATAAAAAAAATTCTAATTTTTGGATACCCCACTGTTGCCCTAGCGAAAGGAATAAGCTGGTTCCCTTCCCCCTCGAGAGATCAGGTGGAAATTTTGAATTTTGGGTTGATCTCTTGACAAAGGTACAATATAGGTTCAGGTGCGAAATAGGCCCTAGGATGTCAAAAATGGCCTCAAAAATGCAAAAAATGGCTCAAAATAGGTTGTGCAAGGTGGAAATAGGTAAAACAAGTCAAAACCCTAGCTTTTGGGTCAAATTAGGGCAAAAAACCCTAATTTTTAGGCTTAAATAGGTGAGAAGGGTTACACTTCCAATTCATTTGTGCATTTAGCCCTTAGAGATTTGTGCATTTGGAGCTCTAAAACCTTTGCGAGATAGCTCACCGTGCGCTTCCACTTCACCTTTCAGAGCAAGTTCGAGAGTACAAGCGAGGAGCAAACACATGACATTGGGTATGTGACTTGAAACTTGGCTTGATTTTTGCATTTAGGTGTATTTAATAGTGCACCAAAACTAGGTTCTTAGGAGCCTCGCTATATAGCGACACACAAGAGCCATAAGAAATGTCGCTATTGATATTTTAGCGACACACCTTTTGTTTAGTGATGCACCATCATTTTTTGCTTGGGTGACACATTTGATTTAGGCTTTTGAGGTTCAACTTCCCTCACTTGTGGTGGGTGATGCACCTTCCAAATAGTGACGCACCCTTGTTTTTAGCTATAGTGAGGCATGAGAATGCCAATTTTCTATTGAGCGTAGTGATGCACGCCACTATATTGGTGACGCACCCCTAAAATTTATATAGTGATGCACCTTGAAAAGAGTGACGCTATTGATTTTAGTGACGCTTTTGATGTTTTAGATGCAAAGTCTCAAATTTTGATTAGTTTTCTAACTTTTTGGCAAATTGACGCTGTGTGTGATGCGTGTAGGAGGATCTGCCACCTTTGATGTCGCGAGAGAACTGTTTAGACATTTTGGTAGCAGTGAGAGATTTTGATTACTATTAGGTGGAGTGGCTGGGGATGTTGGGTTTAGACTTCATCACTTTCCTTCCAGAGGTTCAAACACATTTGGATATGATGACTGCACTAATTGGGAGGTGGCACAACAAGACCTCATTTTATTTTCCCACTGGTGAGGCCAACATTAAACTAGAGGATGTGTGGCACATTTTGCGAATACTGATACATGGAGAGCATGTCATCTATGAAACAAATGTCGAGAGAGATGCATGTTGTTTGTTGCTACACACATACAACATCATCTTGGTGAGCCCTCAAATTGATTTGGATCTGTACAGGGCTCGCATGCCGATATTCTGATTGTTCGTTGTTGCATCGATTTCTCACGTTATTGCCCACAATCGATGGGGTAGAGGCTTCAGTCCAGGTTGGGGGGTGGCATGGGAGGATATGATTAGGAGGACTATCATGTTTGCTTGGGGTCCAATTCTTTTTGCTTCCCTGTACGACAACATGCATTAGGTGGTGTATTACGAGGGCAGGAGCATCGAGGCAGGTGTTACACTACTCCACATTTGGGCATATGAGAAAATTGCAATGCTGAGACCACTGGTTGTTCTAGCAGGCATTCATGAGGATGAGCCCATCGTCTTCAGATACGAGGTTTCAATGACACTATAGGACATCGAACCTTCAAGTTTACCTTATTGGCATCGTGTCATTAATGACATGACCATTTTTAGATAGAGGTTGTGGCTATAGACTATGGAATGGTACGACGACCAGTAGTAGTTGTATTTCACTCAACAAACTCGCTACCTCTAGGGGAGGGAGCATACTATGATAGAGTGGTACCTCCTAGACTGCGTTGCTCAGTAGTTAGCGAGGTATAAGATGTTCTCGTTGATGACCATACGACAATCTTTACTAGATCACAGAGAGAGGTGCAGTCGGGATCTTAGATTGATCCCATTGTGGTGATTAATGAGTTCTGATAGCTAGTCCCACAATCGTGGGCATATGATTAGGGCATACTCAATGCATGCACTATGCTAGGATATGATGTATGGTTTAGGCCACCTGTCCATCTGATAGATCCAACGAGGGGATATCTTAGAGGAGGGAAAGGCATATCAGAGGATGAGGCAAAAGCTGAGATGGGGGTTAGGATGGAGACAAAGATAGGGGTCGAGGCAGAGGGTAGGATCAACCAGAGTAGGACATAATATAGGTGCTAGGTGATGGGAACTAGGACCCATAGCACCAGGATGGACATGATGGCCAGTATGATGGATAAGTTTTGGGGGCACCACCACCTCCTCCTATACAACTAGATGCATAGGTGCAGGCACAAATACAAGGTCTTATAGCTGAGAGAGATCAGCTATAGGTAGAGAGGGATCGGTTGCAGCAAAAACTGCATGATATGACTACCCAGAGAGATCACGAGGTTCGGTTGTGGCAACAACTAGACTTACAACTAGCCCAAGAGATTGGGAAAAGGAAATAGGTTGAGGCGGTGACAGCTGCATCACAGGGATAGACAGTGTCTACTCGATTGTATAGAGAGGCAGTTACTAAGGCTACATATTACTGCATGCATTATCACAGAGATGTCCCTTAGGTGATGAGGCAACCTGATTTTTCATAGAGAAGTGGAGCACCTGCCCAGGCTAAGGATCAACCACTAGTTAGATGGGATTCGAGCAGCCACTAGGGCTAGCCGTGTTATAGACACTTTTTGATTATTCACCCGATTATTTATACAAATATACCTTCATGGCCTCATTTTTGACAGCCTCGTGGATATTGTATTTTTGATTAATATTCATACACTGATTCAAATATTGTACCATGATAGTCATCATTTTTTGATATATATACGAGATGATTCAGATTCGATATGTGATGTGCTTTATTTCATGCTTTATGAATGTATGGATGCATATATGATATGATGTTATGTTTATGCACTATGATTATGTATGGATGCAATGTGATGGATGCATTTATTTTATTTATGTTATATGTGATATGCGATGATGATCTATGATGTAATGTGTATGATATGTGATGGAATGCAATGAATTAATGCATTATCTTCTTTTTCAATATCGTTCTATGATATGTTATGGAATGGATGATATGCAGATGATACAGATGAACGAATTTCCTTTTGTGTACTTTTCCATGCAATTTGTGATGTCATGATGATGCATGTATGGATGTGGATGTATATATGGATAATACATATGTTCTTGCCTATGATATGATAATGAAATGTATGCTTATGTGTATGATATGTGATATGGATTAAGATGGTTAGAATAACAAATATATATTATTCACAACTTAAATGAAAATGATGATGCAATGGATTATGGTTTCTATTATTATGATATGTTGTGATGATGCGAGATGTATGCATGTTGATGATTTGTGGATGCAGGATGAATGTGTGATGATGTTTTTGTTGACTGTCATGATACTAGGTTAGTGTGGAAAAAAGATAGAAGAATTAGATGAATGATTTGACCATTGATTTTGAGGATTGATCCAAAAATTCCAACAAGTCTATGATCCACCAAGACTTTATTAGATATGGTGATGAGAGTGATGATGATTTGCTCATATCTTGGGATTTGGGATATTTTTTCATTCCTTATGTTTGATATAACACATAAACAAAATGCATCATGGTATTGATAACCAAGATGGTGTTGTATCTAGTGACATGGAATTTGACTCTGCAAATAGATAGGACAGTTCTTGTTCACATCTTGATATACAAAAACCTCGTCGGAATGTAGTTTAGAAGTATATAATATCTTTGACCAAAGCACACACAATTGTCAACAATCTACTCCAAACAATTTCCCTACACACAACTAAGCAAGTATGTGCCAAGATTATTTTACAAGAATCCCCACAAGCACAAATAATGAAATATAATGATCGATGTCCCATTCCTTTCTCTCCAAACCATTTGAGACATCATCAAGAGGTCCTCAGAATGGGTCAATAAGATAAATCATAAGAAAATATGAAAGACAAAGAGTCAGTGTTATTTATATCTCTTTCCAGTTTAACATAGCTAAGGTGATTTTTGATGTTGATGTCTATTGTAGGAAAGATGCATCATAGGACATGTTAAATCAGATGTTTTGATTAGGATGAGGTGTGTGATAAGCCATTGATACAAACTTCACTGAATCGTTTACCTATGATCTAGATTTTAGATTTTGACACTTAGTTTCTCACTTTACAACTTGTGGCACTTGTTTTCTACTTGTTTTTCCAAAGGTTCGAAGATGATGATTGATTTATTATGGATGAAGGTTATTGTGGGTCAAAGTGAAATGGGATGGATGGTTTTGGATTTTCTAGAATTTATTTCTATTTTTTTGGTGTTTTGAAATGTTTTGAGGCTATTTTTGGTCTTTTTGAAAGTTTATATAAATGTTTTGGTTTTCGATCTTTTGAGGCTATTTAGGGTTTTCTAAGTTTTCCATTGTTTTTGTGTTTTTCAATTTTCAATTTTTTTTGTGTTTTCTAATTTTTCAATGTTTAGGATTTTCTATTTTCAAATGTTTAGGGGTTTTCAAGATTTCCAAGCTAGAACCTAACCTAAAAGACTATCCTAGGGGCCTCAGGGGCTTATCAAAGATGAGCCTTGCCTACATTATACATATAGATACCACATAGTTTGACTGACTTGTCTTATTGATGATGAGATATAAACACTTGATGGATTGTCAGTTTATTATGGTGGACTCCTAAAGGACTGACCTAGGGTGTCTCAGGGGCACATCAATGATGGCCTTGTCTACATTCAAGCTTAGAAACTCATAGTTAAAGATGGTACTTTTTTTGAATTTTTAGATGTTTTGACCTTTTAAGGGATTTTGATGTGTTTTGGATGTTTTGGATTTTGAATTTACAGTTTTTAAATTTTTTTGGATTTTAGTTGTACAAGATTTTGATGTTTTTAGATTTTTTGGATTTTGCAAGTGTTTTTGGATTTTTTGATGAGATTTTGTGAATGTTTTTGGGATTTTTGATAAGATTTTATGAATGTTTTTGGGATTTTCGATGATATTTTATGATTTTTTTTGGGACTTTCGATGAGATTTTCAATAACCTTAAGATATAAAATAACCTGATCTGATTCATACTAAATTGCTCCCAGCGTGATGTGATAAACTACCTCAATATAGGTAGGACAAAATGACCTTAGGAATATTCCAAGTAGTACAAAAGGGGAATACGATACTTCACAATATCAAGCTATGATGCAAATGTGGATGGGTGATGGAATAAATAGGATGAATGATACGATGGGTGGATGTGATGCAAATAATGGTAGGACAAAAGAGCTAAAGAATAGATGGAGGTGATTTATTTATGCAAGGCACCTGTTTGTCAGGTTTTCACCAAGGTACTTGCCCAAAGCACCACCAAAGTAGTTTTCACTAGAGGACGATTGATTTTATTTACTTTGTTCAATCATTTTTCCATTATTTTTGGATTTTTGATTAGTTTTTTATTTTTTTTGTATTTTTAGATTTACATCCCTCTAGACTAGGTATAAAACTTTTTAAGATGCAGACTATTGGTCGGTTCCTATAAGGGTTCAACTTCAGGCGTTGATAATTGGAATGCTTGATGGGGTCATTGTAATCCTCATCATTTAATTTATCGATCCAAGGCAGTGTCCATGGCTGTCTGCAAGAGATGAAGTAGAAAACTTGCTTGACAGTCTATTCTAGTTGCAGAAATAAATCTTATTTGCATGAAAATAAATTTTCATGAAAGGAAAATTGAAAGAAATGGAACTAATCTAAGGAACACTTGCATGAATTAAAAATACTAAACTACTTCACAATTCCTGGAAATGAAAAGCTTTCTTGGATTCAAATTTAATCTGGAAATCTGGAATTACATTGTTGGAAATGAAACTAGCCTTTCTAATCCCCTCCCTTTGATCAAATTATTACATTGTATTTATAGAATTCATATTCTATATCTATCCAACCAATCCACTAAGAATTTGGATCCAAGATCCTATTTTTGAGGGGTTGTTTACAAAACTTCAAGAAAATTGAAGTTGCTGTCCTCCATCATGCCACTTTTGTCTCAGTCATTTTTTGACGCATACTGCTCCTTCCCTGCTACAAGTCATGCCAAATTCTCAAAAGGGTTTTTAGATCTTAAAATCTACTTTCCAAATCATTTTTAATTTTTTAATTTTTTTGAGAAACGAGGGAGATATCACTATTTTATTGAGACTACATTTTTCACAGTTTTTGCATGCTTGATTTTTAGGAAGTCTTCAAGTTTTGAACATGAATGAAGGAATTATTCTTCAGTTTAGTCAACAAAATAATTGATATTTAGCATGAATAACATGATATAATCATGCAACAACAATTTATTGATGTGGTAACTTGAGTTATCTTTAGTGGAAGAAGGAAACATGAAATTTAATAACTGTGAGAGATCTTAAAACTTAACATGAAACAAATACTCATCGCATTAATTTAGGAATGATTGATGCTCCATGATTTTGCATGAATGTAGGAGTGTGTTGGGAGTCTTCTCTATCTTCTCATTATTTCTTCAAAGCCTTCTAAATCTTTCAGGAGTTAACTACCTCTAGTGTGTAGAGCTCTCTACTGCAAGTGTCTATGAAGCTTCTTCTTACCATGAGCTATTTAATAACTCATTTATCTGCATTATATCATTTTAAACACTTAATGGAGACATATTAGAGGAAATTTGGATCACATGGATTACCAAAAATAAACCAAACATTTACTTTATATTCTACTTTAAACAATCTAAAGAACTTTCAATCATTACTCAAATCCACATTAACACTAATGCATTAGGAAGAAATAGATGATTTTCTTTGATAAAATATGAGACAATTTATGGTCTCATCAATGCTCTTGATCCATAGCTTGTTGTGACAACAAAGGGATCTAACCATTTAGGCTCAAACTTTCCTTTACTGTCTTGATCTAGAAGATTTTTTTGATTCTTCTTTAGGAAAAGATCCCCTACTTGCAAAGATCGACACTTGATTTTCTTGTTATAGCTCTGTTTTAGTCGGTTTTGATATACTTACAAGTGATTAAGGGCATCAAGATGACACTCATCCAATAAATCTAACTCATTTGGCTGAGATACTCTTTATTCTTCATTAGTGATCAAATTCTACAATGACACTCATAGTGATGGAAGCTCGACCTCGATAGGTAGGATGGATTTTGATCTGTTGACTGAGGAGAATGGGGTTGCACCTGTAGGCATGCAAATACTGGTTCAATAGGCCCAAAGGGCGGGATTTAATTGTAGATTCCAATCATGACCAGCTTCATTGACCGTTTTCTTTTAGGATTTTTAGAATGGTCTTGTTTGTAGCCTCAACTTGATTGTTGCCTTGGGGTTAACACAGGGTAGAGAACTAGTGCTAGATGTTGAATCTTTGACATAGCTTTTTCACATCCTGATTCTTGAAGGGTGTTCCATTATCTGAGATAAGGGCTTGTGGAACACCATAACGACAAATAAGGTAATTCAAGATAAACTTAGCAATTTGCTTCCCCATTATGTAGGTCATAGTAATGGCTTCGACCCATTTGGTAAAGTACTCAGTGGTTGTGAGGATGAATTTAAGGTCTTTGGATGAGGTTGGAGTAATTTTTCCTATGAGGTCAAGCCCCCATTACGAGAAAGGCCAAGGTGTGACCATCGGTTGCAACTCTTGAGTTGGAGCATGAATAAGTTCTTCATGCTGTTGACACTGGACACACTTCTACACATATTAATGGGATTTTATTTCCATGGTTGGCCAGTAGTACCCCATCCTCAACAGTTTTTTAGCTTAAGTCATACCACTAGAATGGGAGCCGCATATGCCATCATGTACTTCCATTAAGGTGATCAAGGCTTCCTCTTGGTTAAGACATTGTAGTAATGTCCTCTCGATACTTCAGTGGTATAAGGTATCACCTAGGATCACAAATCAATATGCCTTCTTCAAAAAGGTCCTTTTAATGTTGGAGGTGATATTGGATGGGACAGTTCCTCTGCTAAGGTAGGTGAATATATCATGATACCATGGGGAACCAAGACCAACAATGAAACACACAAATTCAGATTATGGGATTTCCAAAGCTGGTAGAAGAAGTTATTCTACCAAGAATTCTCATTGAAGAACTTTGTGCGACATGTTTAGCAATGATCCAATTGTTGCCATGGTACCTGCTGCTTGATTGTTCATGCGAGGAATTTTCTCAAAAGTTATATCTATGAAAAATTCCTTGAGACTTTCTACCATCTTCTTGTATCATCCTTGGTTGGGTAGTCATCATTGACTTGATCGATAACCAACTATGAGTCTCCATAGACTTTCAACTCTTGTATCTGCCATTGAACTGTTATCCTTAGACCTGTGATTAGGGATTTGTATTCTATAATGTTGTTAGTACATGGAAATGATAGTTGGTATGACTTTGGGATGCAATCACCTTGAGGGGTGATAAAGAGAATACCCACCCCTGATCCATGTTGGGTGAATGGCCTGTCAAAGTACATTTTCCATTGATTTGTTATATTGGCTAGGAACATTGATTCATTAGGAAATTCAGATGTCAAAGGGTTTTATGCATAGATAGGTGCTTCTACTAGTTGGTATGCAATCACTTTTCCTTTGATTTTCTTGTGCTCTACGTACTCTATGTAAAATTCAATCAAGATCATCACCCATTTGGCCATTCATCCAATGAGATTTGCTTTGGATAACAGGTATTTCAATGGCTCGATCTTTGCAATAAGCTTGATTTGATGTGACAACATGTAATGTATGAATTTTTGTGACTCAAAGACCACTACTAAGCATGCTTTCTCAATAGATGAGTAGTTCGTTTCATAGCCTACCAAGGTCCTACTGATGTAATAGATGGCTCTTTCTTTTCCATTTTCATCATGTTGTGCTAGAAGAGAACCTAGTGCTACTAATGTTGCTGAGATATACAAGATCAATGGCTTGTTTGGTATTAGCGGCATGAGTAATGCATGTGTCAATAGGTAGTCCTTTATTTTCTAGAAGGCTTTATCACACTTCTTATCCCACTTGTAAGTTATTCCTTTATGAAGAAGATGCGAGAAAGGGTAGATTTTATTTGATAACTGTGCTACGAACCTTTTGATGGATTTCCATCCTCCTTGTAACCCTCTCATTTGTTTCAATGTTTGTGGTGGTTCCATTTATAAGATGGCTTTTACTTTTACTAGATCAATGTCTATCCCTCTTTGTGATATTATGTATCCAAGAAGCTTCCCTAATGTAACCCCAAAGACACTTTTTTTAGGTTTAGTTGTACTTTATACTCTTTGAGATCGTTGAAGATGGGTCCCAATACCTCTATGTGCTCACTCCTTTTCTTTGAATTGTCCAAAATATCACCCACATAGTCTTCAACTATTTTATGGATCATGTTATGAAAGATGAGGGTCATTGCTCTTTGATAGGTCACTCCTGCGTTCTTCAGCCCAAATGGCATCATGTTCCAAAAATATGTTCCCCATGGACAAGTGAATGCAGTTTTGTGTTGATCCTCCTTGGCAATCATGATTTGATTATATCCTGAAAAACTATCCATGAGTGATAGCATTTCATGCCTGATTGTTAAATCCATAATGATGTCAATGTTAGGAAGAGAAAAATCATCCTTTGGGCACGCCTTGTCAAAGTCGTTGAAATCCGTGCATATCCTAATGCCGCCAATGGCTTTGGAGACTGGTACCAGGTTTGAAACCCACTCAAGATAATCTATTGATTGGATAAATCCAATGTCCATAATATTTTGTAACTCAAGTTTTACCAAGAGTGCTATGTAAGGGTGAATCTTTCTTAATTTTTGCTTCAGGATAGACTACCAAGTGATGCACAACCACTTTTGGATAGAGGCTTGGCATATCGGTGTATGACCATGCAAAGTTGGATCTTCACTCTTTCAAGAATTCTACTAGGTTTTTTTGTTCTTCGTCCAATAAGGATTCGACATAGAAAGTGATCTTGGGTGCTTCTTTTGTTCCCACATTGATTGGAGTGGCCTTTTTTGCTAGAATTGTTGACTTATCTGGATGCATTGTACTAAGGGCGAGATTGAATCCCTCATCCTTGGGCACCTCAGAGAGGTTTTCACCCTTAGATGCGTCCTTTCTTTTTACTATTTTAGGATCAAAAAGTGCCATAGTGTGGTTTTCACTCAAAGATCTGCATGCTAGTTGTATGTTATCAAATTTGCGATTGAAGGATTCAATCGTATCCCTATAGTATGCCCCTATGTCGAGCTTTATATCAAAACCAACTTTGTGATCTGTCCATTGTAAGTTGTCGCATAGTCCCATGAATTTTGAGATCGGTTCATCATTTTTGAATAAATCTAGAATCGATGGTCCTTGTTGGTCCTAGTAGATGAGTTGTGGGTATACTAGGCTTATTTAGTTGTTTGGTTGTTTGGGGTGAAATATGTTGTGGATATCATGAAGAAAGAGTTATTCTCAAATAGGTTAGCAACATCGAGGGGGAAGTCTTCTAGGGTAGTACCATCTGATGTTGGTAACCAAGAGGAAGCCTCAACCCATTTAGCGGAAGTACCTTTTCCAATAGTACATCCTATGCCAAGATTCTTTGGACGTTTCTCAAGAATGATGGGTTCTAATAAACCATTATCATTTTGACCCAACTTCTCATTCTTGTTGTACCCCCATCCCTTCATTAGCTGTAAGCCTTTGTTTTCATCTTCCATGGAAAGAGCGGGGGTGGGTCATTCATCTTGATATAGCAGTTTAGAGACATCCTCGTCATTGACATCTTCTTTGTTCAAATCCCCCTACTTGGTGAAGGTAGTAGGTACCATATTTATTATTTTGTTGAATTTGTTGCTAGGTGTGGGTTTCCTATGAGATTTGGGAGAAAGAGGTAGCTCCCTCAACACAAAAGTATCCTTTGTTAGTTTATAGTTTCCACAACACAAAAGTATCACTGCTTTGATATTAGGAATGTTATGCACAATGGGTGTTTTTATTTTTGAGGTAGATGCTAGGGTAGATGGGTCAATGAATGAGGTAGAAGGTGTAGGCCTTTCATCATTTTTAGGGATCTAGGGTATTTTGTAAAACTTGACCTCAAGATTCTTGCAGTAGTAAAAAGGCTCAGGATCTCCATGGATGGTAACTTCTCTATCCTCAAAAGGGAATTTTACACATTGATGATAGGTTGAAACTAAAAATTTTAGGGCATGAATCTAGGGTTGGTCAAGTAGGATGTTGTAGGGAAGATCAAGGTCTAACACTTAGCGTGTAGTCTCTGCAATGACAGGTCCTATTGGGATAGGTATTGCGATGATGCCTTGCGATACCCATTCTTGATCATCATATGCTTTGATAGTTGTACTCTTTGCTTTCTTAATAACATCTTCTGAATAACTGAAGTTCTTGATCAATTGAAGGGTGCAAATGTTTAGACTATAAATTCCATCTACTAAGACTCTTTTAACCTTACTCTTATGAATAATGACCTCAAGGTGTAAAGCACGGTTATGTGATGGTTGTAATGGTAGGTCTTGTTCCGAGAAGGTGAGAAGATGAGGGATAGTAAAATTACCTACCATAGCTTGAAATTTTTCTATATCCATATCCTCAAGGATGGATGATGACGATAAAGCTTTCTCTAAGATATCCCTATGTGCGGGGGATATCCTTAATAGTTCTAAGATAGAAATCTATGTGGGGGTTTTCTTAAGCTGATCTAGGAGACTGTATTTTCTAGGGTTTGATGTTGGCAAAGTAGGTTGTGCCCTAGATTGAGATGGGACTCCTTGGATGGTGACTTTTCCACATCGCATGGTGACTCCACACTCCGCACTAGGCCCTTCGATGGTGACGACGATGATGACACTATAACAAGAAGTGACTAAATTGGAATAGATATGCTGCATGTTTGTGTAATCCTTACCTTTTCCATTGTTATTTACTTTGCTATGATCTAGCATAGGGTTCTCGTATATCTTGAGATTCTGGTTGTTGGTTGGTACTGTTGATGTGTTTTTTATGCACTTCTCAACACAGGCAGTGCGTAGGTGCACTACCTCTCTTGAAAGACAATCTTCCACAATCAAATTGCAGAACACTATCCCAAGGTCTCTAATGTTAGGTCTTGACAGTGCTTGGAATATCTCAGTTGTTTGATGTGATTTGCTAGAATCAAAAGGCAGACTTATGGATGAGTTACAAAGCATGGGAATTTGGGTCTTAAAATGGAGTTCCTAAGATGGAGAAGTTGTTGTGCGTTTGTTGTAGGTTCAAACAACAGTCTTGAACTCCATTTTTATCATTGGATTTAGCTTTACAATGTGCAAAGAACCTTTCCTAAGGTACTTATTAAAAAAAAGGAAAAAAAGGCAGGGAAGAGAGAAGGTTCCTCGATCTGAAACTACGAATGAACAGTGATCATGGAGGTTGCTACAATAGACAAACTCCCTAAAATTAAGTTTTGCTTGACCAAGAGAACCTACAACTACACAAAACCAGTGCAATCTCCTAAGGTCTGCTGATTTTCAAATTGCACATGCACATCATGAACATGCAATCAAACTAAGTTGCAGCAATGGAATAAAGAAGCCCAGGCTAACTTTACATAGCAGTTTGTCATCAACAAGTGCTAAAAGTATGGGTTGAAAGTTCATCAAATACCATAATAGAAATTTTCATTATCACTTCCATTCAAGAAACTAACACTAAAACTAACATGGAAGGTAGAACCATGCATGCAAGATGAGAAAAATCAAAGAGAACATCCATAAAATCATGCAATGTTGTCTTCTATTGCTGCAAATGCTTTTTACACCAACTCTCCAACCCTTACAAATGAGGGGCAAGCCCCTATTTATAGTTTTCCAAAGCCCAAATGAATGGATAGGATTGAATTACATCGAATGGCCCATATTCAATTACATTAGGGTTTCACCTACCCCACAATATTCAACAATTTAAAAACATCTTTGTATTTTCTCTGTTTTGTCACCTAGTGCCAGTCACTATAGCAATTTCGTCATTTAGCTGATTGACCTTTTACTATAGTTGAAACTGCTTGAAAGCTACCCTCTTACTTGATGTGTTTGCAGTGCTCTTCCTTGGATCAAACGAGCCCATCGACGATTGGCATCAATAGATTGGTTTCCTCTGATTCGGGCATACAACTCTCTTATGTTTTCTTCAAGGCCACCCCCTTGCATTTTTTGTCATTGACTTCCTTGGCACATGCCTTCTTCTAACGTCGACCCTGTTGGTGGGTGCGAGGGGGAGAGGCGAACATGAAACGAATGGTGACAGGAGCTATGCGCATTCCTTGTTCAACTTTCTCAATGGGTCTCCTGACGGACCTGCAGTAGGCTCCTTGAATCTTGCGTACATGAAGTGTTGTAAGTGCTTTCATACACAAATCAAGGAAAACGTTATTCAAATCTTGCAAAATCCTTGTTAGATCCATCCATGCATCATCAAAAGATCATAATATTCATATTTGGATCTCATTTGGACCATAAACACTAATCTGGGCCGCTAGGGCTCCACGGATGTTCCAAAACAGCCAAAGGGGGACGAAGCTCCAAAACCACTGAAACTTAACGGAACATTGACGAAACTTTGGTAGTTCACTTAAGCAGTACAAACACATCCCAGATCCACCAAAAAGTTGGCCCCAAAGTCAAAAATGTGGAAACCGGACCGACAGGGGTCCACGGATGTTTCCAAAACAGCCAAAGAGGGACGAAGCTCCGGAACCACTGAAACTTAATGGAACGTTGACGAAACCATGACAGTTCACTTAGGCACCACAAACACACCCCAGATCCACCAAAAAGTTGGCCCCAAAGTAAAAAATGTGGAAATTGGACCGGCAGGGGTCCACGGATGTTTCCAAAACAACCAAAGAGGGATGAAGCTCCAGAACCACCGAAACTTAACGGAACGTTGACGAAACCTTGGCAGTTCACTTAGGCACCACAAACACATCCCAGATCCACCAAAAAGTTGGCCTCAAAGTCAAAAATGTGGAAATCGGACCGGAAGGGGTCCACGGATGTTCAAAAAGGCCACGGAGGGATGGAGTCCCGGAAACGGCCGCGGAGGGGCCAGGCTCCGAAGGCCGGGTCGCCGGGGCTCCATGGATGTTCAAAACGGCCAAAGAGGGACGAAGTCCCGGAAACGGCCACGGAGGCCGGACCGCTGGGGCTCCACAAATGTTCAAAACGGCCAAAGAGGGACAAAGTCCTGGAAACGGCCATGGAGGGGCCGGGTTTCGGAGGCCGGCCGCTGGGGCTCCACGGATGTTCAAAACGGCCAAAGAGGGATGGAGTCCCAGAAACAACCACGAAGGGGTCGGGCTCCGGAGGCCGGGCTGCTGGGGCTCCATGGGTGTTCAAAACGGCCAAAGAGGGACGAAGTCCCAGAAACAACCATGGAGGGTCCGGGCTCCGGAGGCAGGGCCGCCGGGGCTCCACGGATGTTCAAAACGGCCAAAGAGGGACAAAGTCCCGAAAATGGCCACGGAGGGGCTGGGCTCCGGAGGCCGGGCCATCGAGGCTCCACGGATGTTCAAAACAACCAAAGAGGGACGAAGTCCCTGAAACAGCCACGAGGGGCCAGGCTCCAGAGGCCGAGTCGCCGGGCTCCACGGATGTTCAAAACGACCAAAGAGGGACAAAGTCTCAGAAACGGCCACGGAGGGGCCGGGCTCCGGAGGCCGGGCCGCCAGGGCTCCACGAATGTTCCAAAACAGTCAAAGGGGGACAAAGCTCCGAAACCACCGAAACTTAACTGAACGTTGACGAAACCTTGGCAGTTCACTTAGGTACCTCAAACACATCCCAAATCCACCAAAAAGTTAGCCCCAAAGTCAAAGATGTGGAAACCGGACCGACAGGGGTCCACAGATGTTTCCAAACAGCCAAAGAGGAAGGGAATTTCAGAGGGAAAGTTTTGAAACCACCGAAACTTTATGGAACGTTGACGAAACTTTGGCAGTTCACTTAGGGACCCCAAACACATCCCAAATCCACCAAAAAGTTGGCCCCAAAGTCAAAGATGTGGAAACCGGACCAACAAGGATCCACAGATGTTTCCAAATAGCCAAAGAGGAAGGGAATTCCGGAGGGAAAGCTCCGAAACCATCAAAATTTTATGAAACATTGACGAAACTTTGGCAGTTCACTTAGGGACCCCAAACACATCCCAAATTCACCAAAAAGTTGGCCCCAAAGTCAAAGATGTGGAAACCGGACCGGCAGGGGTCCACAAATGTTTCCAAAACAACAGGAACAAGACAAAAGGCAAAAAAGGGACGAGCGACTTTATTTCTCCATGGATTTGAATACCCTAAGTAGGTGAATTTGGTAAGGGGAAGTTGATCATTTGATGGCACATGACCAATTTGGGCTTGGAAAATGGGGCACACAAAACAAGACAAGAGCAAAGCATCCTGTCGGGAGTGAAAAAAAGGGGGGTCCCTGCCTACAGTGGGGCGTGTGTGCAAAACATGCACAATAGGTACCTCAACAAATATATCTCCATTTTCAATAAGATCTTGGATAACATTTTTGAACCTCATGCAGTTCAATCTTTTGTGTCCCTTAATTTTGTGAAAGTCACAAAGGTCCTTTTCATTGTACTAGGGTGGTTTATCATGTGGTTCTTAGTAGTTTTCAAAATTGGGAAGCATTATTAATTTTGACTCTACCAATTTCTTCATGATTGTTTGAATAGGTTCAGAAAATTGTGTGTATTTATGTTTTGGATAGTTGTTTTTGTTGGGGTTTTGTCATTATTGCATTTTAGTGTTATTGATCTAATTATTTTGTGGTGATGTAGTTTGTTGCACAATTGGTTGAACATTAGCTATTTGATTATTGTTTGACCTAGGAGAACTTAGGACCACCTTAGCATCTACCATGCCATCATTCGTTATGTTCTTGTTCTTAGCCCAAACACGAGGCTTGTCATTTAAATTGGTCGATGGGCTGTTGTCTTTGTATGCTTGGGTATTTCCCTATGAGATTAGAGCTCTCTTGATGTTAAGGGCTCTAGGGACAAGCTCGTCATAAGAGGTAATGCACTGCATTTTCAAGTGAAAGGATAAATATGGATCTACATTTTCTATGATGATCCCCACTTGTTGTTCATTGGGAATGGGCCATTTGCTTTTACTAGCTCTTTGTCTCCATTGTTGTAAGAAATTGGTGAAAGATTCTCCTTTGTTTTGCTTGAGAGTGTACAAATATTCTAGGCTTATGCCCATCTCAAGATTAAAGGGGAAGTGGTCTATGAATTTATCAGTGATTTCATGGAAGGTTTTGATACCTGGAGGTAACTGAGAAAACCAGTTGATGGCATGGCTTTCCAAGCTTCGTGTAAAGAGGCGCATAAAATAGGACTCATTGTAGGTGACCTCCATACACATGACATTAAACTCTTTGACATGGTCCATTGGACTTCCTCTCCCTTTGTATTTATCAAATTTTGGGACTTCAAAACTAGGAGGGAATGGTACCATTGTGATATTTCAGTCAAATGTACATGGACATAGGTTTTGTTGTGTATGGGGCTTCTTCATTTTTCCCATCCAGATATCTTGCATTTCTTGTGTTAACACCTTAAGTTGCAATGTGACATCGTCTTGTGGGTTTGGTGGAGGAACACATGTTGTGTATTGTGCGATGGCAGATGGATTGTACATGGGATTTTGATATGATGGGGTGTTGTATGGTGTGTATGGAGGTGTGGGGTATTGTGAAGGTGATTGTGGTGGAGGTGTATATGTTCCTAACATGTTCGAATTGATGATGTTTTGTTGAGGATTATAGTAGGAACCTTACTGCTATTGTTGATATTGTTGGGAATACTGTTGAGCTAGTAAGGCTTGTTGTTGTTGTTGGGCCACGAGGGCTGATTGTTGTGCTTGTTTTTGTTGTTGAGCCACTAGGGATTGTTGTTGTTGCTGTGCTGCTAAGGCTACTTGATGGGCTTGTTGGTGTTGTGCTGCTAAGGATGCTTGCTATTGTTGTTGTTGTCATTGTGTTGCTAGGGCTACTTGCTATTGTTGCTGCTATTTTTATGCTACTAGGGCTTCTTGTTGTTGTACTGCTAGGGATGCTTGCTATTGTTGTTGTTGTGCTGCTAGGGATGCTTGCTGTTGTTGTTATTGGATGACTTACTGTAAAGATAAGGTATGTGCTTATAATGTAGTATTGGTTGGCTATTGGGACATCTGTGATGGGTTATGGGTGTTGATGTTTTGAGTGGGTTGCAGGTTGTTGATGAGAGGTTGGGGGTTCCCTTGGTTTAACATTCCTTGCAAGATGGTGGATTGGGATGGAGGAATGTAAGTTTGAGGTCCCATTTGATTTTGCATGATGTGGGGGACCAAGGGGAACGATGATGATGGTGCCATTAGATATTGTGATGGAAATGGCATGCTCAACCCTTGTAATTGATTGAAAGGGTTCCCTTGACCAAAGAGTATGGGGTACCCTTATTGTTCTTGAGGTGGGACCAAGGTATTACCTTGGTTGATGGGGTTTGTGACCAAGGGGTTGTTTTTATTTGGGTTGGTGATGGTTGGGATGGATGTATTTTGTGAAACCAATGGTGCAGATGAACCAATTGGGGGTTGGATAAAGATGTCCCTATTTGCGTTAAGGGTTGATTTTTCATGCTATTGTTAATATGCCCTTGTTGATCCATACAACCTTGTGTGACATTGGGAACACTTTTGGTACTTGTGGGATGGATGAAGATGGGTGACCTCGATATGTTGAGGTTGTCGTGGATTCATGAAGTGTGAGTGGTTTATTTTTATGTAGAGGATTCTCAAGAACGAGGGGAGAACCAAATGTTGGTGTCTAAGTGGTGTTTTGAGAAGGTTTAATGTTGAGAGTACCCACAAGTGTGTTGCTTTCCAATGGAAAAGTGTGGCCAAAGTCTTTATTAAGACTAGTTGCAAGACTAGGAGTTGGTATGTGAATTAACCCTAGTGATGGAGTTGTTTGAATGGTGGATGAAGTCAAGCCTTGTGTCAATGATTACATGATAAAAGATGGGGAAATTGGAGCTACGTTTTCTAAGGATTGATGTTCTTATTTTTACTCCATGATTCCCTCCTTAGTAAGTCAAAATGGATTGTTCGTGACATCTTCTATCTCATATGGCCCTGATGGGGATGAGGGTTGTTGTGATTGGGTAACATGACTTCTTAGATCAAATTCTTGAGGATTGGGATTACTTGAGGTGAATGTGACTTTAGTTTTCTCCATGATTCTCTTGTGTTGTGATATTCTCTTTACCATAGATTTTGGGTCATCTATGGGAGAGTTATGTTGAGATTTGTAATGTTTAAACTCTCTAATTGAATCAAATATAGGTAAGAGGGATGTTCTAAATTATTTTGGAGCAATGGTGTGAGTGGGAGATGAAAAGATGAATGATATGGAGAGTGATCTTTGTGAACATCTTGGGACAAATTTTTTGACTGAGTTTGATGTTTGATGTTTGGATAAAGTATTTTATGAACTTGTGGATCTTTAGGGTAGACTTGTAACCTTCAAGATAAACTATTCCAAACATGATAACTAACTTAACTTTAAGTGCATGGAAAAGGATTCATTTCACATATAAAGTAACTAATTTAGGGTTTGGGTTGATATATGTCCAAGTCAAAAAGTGTTGGTATGTTCAAAATTTTTGCAAATTTTGATGAAGTGAAGGATGAAATGTTTGATCCAATGTTGACCTAGAGTGAACCCTTGTTTTCGAAGACCAAGGTGGTGAGAAACATGCTAGAACTCTAAAATGTTCAAACCCTAAGGACTCAATCATTGAGGATAAGTTCTTGTGAAATATGTAGATCTGGTTTGTCCATGAAATAGCATAGAAAACATCTTCTTATTGATTTATCTTAGTTGCGGTTATTTCTTAAGATACATCTCCAAATATACTTTGCACTATGATGTCTAAGTTTGAAATAGTGGCATGTGGACCTTCTCTTGGGGATTTTGGTTTTGTGAGAGATCATTTAGAGATGCATAAGATTATGAAAAAGAGGATATTTATTGCCACACAGGAGGTGGTAATATGGGCCTTTCGACCACAATATATTCTTGCTCCTCTTGTTCGTCTAAGATGTATGCTGTGTTTCTCCACTGGATTGGTGTTTCCTTTGTTTCAAAAATGAAGCTCCTCAAACTACTAATTATATCTGTTTGTTCTCCTTCAATTAGTTCAAAGTTTGGTTGAATGATAGCAGGCATAAGGTTTGGTTGTTCAATTGAAGTAATTGGATGCCAAATGGTCATGTGGGGTTCAATTTTTCAATTTATCTTGCTTAAATGAGTTTATTTTTACCACAAACACTTTGTCTTGCTTAAGTTCAACTAACTGTCTATGTCAAAAACATCATTCATATCAAAAATTCCATTTTTGTGAAAAGGATGAAGTTAGGGGAAAAGTTACCTAGATTAACTTTGGGAAGTATGGATTGAGATGTAAACCAAAATATTTAGAAGTATCTAAGAATAAATCCATAGGACACACATCAATATCAAGGTTTTTTCAAAGGGTATCCATACTTAGACCAAAGGGTTTGAAATTTTGAAAAGACTTGTTGATGTTTGTTTGTAATTGTTTTGGAATCAATCAAGTGTTAAAGTGACTCACAAGCATTTACAATCCTAGGTAGAGTGGGTATATATTTCTTAGTAGGCTTACCATCATCCCCTAAGAGATGATTAATTTGTGAAGATGAAATGGACAAGTAGGCTATGTCAAGGAAAGGTAACATCTTGACACGCTAAGCAAAAGAGTCCCTTCCCTATTTGGTTTATTGCCTCAATCAAAAACTGGACATGGTAAGTAACTTCTTGGAATGGTACTATTCCAATGCACTACCTTAAAATACGTTTCAGAATTGGACTTGGTTAGCCACTAAAAATAAGGATTTTAATGACCATATTTAGGATAAAATGGTGATATACACATGGTGATTCACTCAATTAAGATGCCTCCCATCCCTTAGAAATATCCAATGGTTTTAACACATCACAAGGATACTAAGGGAGACATACGTCGGTATAGGACAACCACAACCAACTAGTTAATGAATTTAGTTACAACTAATTATTTATATAGTGGACCAAAATGAAGCATTGCTTGGGTTGTTCCCTCTTACAAGTTGGGAAGCAGACCCTTTAAAGGTAACACATATTTGAAGTGTAAAATGCTTTTCATCACCCAAGATTTCCA
Organism: Sequoia sempervirens; assembly: GCA_007258455.2. Lineage (NCBI taxonomy): Eukaryota > Viridiplantae > Streptophyta > Pinopsida > Cupressales > Cupressaceae > Sequoia > Sequoia sempervirens. Next base: position 186,966,390 of record VDFB02358134.1, on the reverse strand, counting down.
AAAGGCGCAAGGGGAGAGGATAGGCGCTTCCAAGAAGAAAAGGTATACTTGCGTGTTTCTCTTCACTCAAGATCACACAAAGCACAAGGGGAGAGGATACACACAACAAGCTTACTCAAGAAAATCAGACACATGTTCATTTTAACCTTGATAAGCACAGTGAATTTGTTTTAAGCACCAAATGAAGTGTGGAGATTGTTTTGTTCAATTTTAAACCAACAAGCATAATGATGTGAGGGTTCAGTTTTAACCAATTTGAGTGTTCATGTTAAACCCAAAAGAAATCTAGTTTGGTCCTAAAACATGAAATAGAGCATCATAAATGGGTTATAATTTCCCCATAAGTGTCGAAACACTTATTACAATTATAAAATCAAACAATGATATGCTCCTTCACTTCAAATTTTATTGCCCAACCTATAAAACCAATTAGCCTCAAAACAAAAATGAGAAGTTAGTGACTTGTTAGCAACTAGACGAAATAAAAAAATAAAAAACACATGTCAAAATTCAAGTTCAGTTTTGTTTACCACTAAATAGGGACGCTGAAATCAATTGTGTTGCTGTACTTTCATCAAATGTGTCACCATATCAAAAGTGCATTGCTATATTGAAAAATTGAATGCGTCACTCTACAGTAAACAGTGACATCAATAGTGTCACCTAATCAATTGCATCACTATATTAAAATTCATGCTGTGATAAGAAATTAGTCTAGCGTCACTATTTTAATTAAGCGGTGATGAAATTTAATTATGCGTCGCTAAATTAAACATGTGTTGTTGTTTTAAAGATCAAATGCATCGTTGTATAGCGACGTGTCCAAGGTACGTCGGTGAATCTTTAATAGCATCGCTGAACCTATAAACACAAGAAAAATGGAAATTTAAAAAGAAATTTATTAGATTGGTTAGCTCAAGCCCTCCTTTTAGCACCAAAATGTGATCGACAATGTAGTATACTTTAACTACACTTGATCCATGAGGATTCAAAGCGTACTTAATCCACTATGCATCAATTCCAATAAGATCATTCAATTTAATCAAAGAATAAGAAGCCATTAAAACTAAAAATTTAAAACATGAAAGCTTAACAAACATCTACTCTAAGACATTGAAACTTATCCTATTGGGAGATTGGTATCGCATTGATGTGGAATGGTGACCCTTTCCCAATCCCTTGGATAATGAGCTTGTTTCAATCAATTCTATTGAAGAGAATCTATCAAATCGATAAGATGTGTGTTGTAAAACATGATTAAAGCTAGATTAATATGATAAAAGCTAAGATGATTGATGCCAGTGTATGCAAAGCTATTCTAAATGTATGCAAGATTTGAAAGATTAAAACCTTACTTTCAAAATATGCTAAATGGATGCACCTAGGTTACCATGGAAGCTATTAATGGATGCTCTAAGCTAATAATGAAAGTTAAATAACCTAAAATGATTTTAAAACATGAAATATGAGTGCAAGATGAGAGTGATTTTAACAACATAAGTTTACTATTAAAAGATGGATCCGTATTCAATAGATGCAAGCTCTATTTATAGAATAGGCAAAATGAAACTGATGGTCAAGATCAAAAAGGATTAATCAATGGTCATGATGGATGGAAAATAGGGGCATGGATCATGGATTCCCATCAAGGGTTGAGAGTGCAAGATGATATTTAATCAAGGGCTTACATTCATCCAAACAAACACACTTTCAAAACTTGCACAAGAAGTTAGTTGAAAGTTTGTTATAAGGAAGAATATTCCTTTTTCAAATGAGTGAAGAAAGAGAATATTATCGAAGAATATTCTCATGGGTGTGGAAAATTAGATATTTAGTTAATTAAAACCAAATTTAATTGTGCAAAGGGGAAGGAATATTCCATGAGAATATTCCCTTTTCAAAGAATGTGTAAAGGAGGAATATTCTTAAGGAATATTCCCTTGCAAGTGGGAGAATTAGAATTAATTAGTAATTTGATAATTAAAAAAAGTTTCAATTATGCAAATGAGGGGAATTAGGATATTCATTAAATAATTAACTTATTTAATGAAAAGGGGGATGTGATATGATATTTAATTAAATAACTTAGGGTTATTTAATTAAATAAGAGGACTTGAGGATTTAAATTAGATAAGTTGATTTATCCAATTTAACAGGATGAAAGGTTAGCATGAAAGGGGTGAATTAACCTAATTAGGTCAATTAGATTAATAGATGAAAATGATGCAATTAATTAAATAGATAGGCTAATTTAATCAATTAAGCGAAAAGAGGATGGGTTTTTATGACGAAATAGTGTTAGTATATCAGATTCGAGTGCATGATATCATTTAGGAAATTTTAAGTGTCTACAATACTAATATATTATAACCATAATTCCATCATCATATTTAAGGTTCAAGTTTGCATAATGGATATAAAAGGATAGCATAATGTAGGAACATTGTCTGAAGAATATGTTTAAAAGTATCTTGAAACATGTATAAAAACAATAGAAAATAAACCATTATCTAGACTTATCAGAGAGCATGCACTCTTTATCATCTATCATCATAGTCATTGTGTATGTGGAAACAACAACATAGGGTTTGACCAAGGAAAGCCCTTATATGATACAACCCTTCTCCCATTATCTATTTTATAGGTTTGTAGGTTTGTTTTTGACTAAAGTGGATTTGATATCTTAAGGATCTTAAACCCTAATTCATGTATTTATGTACTCATCGTCAACAAACTATGGATTGATAATTATTCACACACTATCGGGCTTTAGAACCTAATATTGGTCGTCAGAGACCTTTAGTCACTAGTACACCTATGCATACCTTGAAACCCTAGATTTCAAAACTTCTAGACTAGGGCACCCAACACCCCTATCTAGTAAGTTTTGCTCTAGATTTCAACATCAGGTTCCTCTATATCTACACTATTTAGATTAGCTTTATGTTTTTATCATTTTGTTCTATAATTTCTAGATTTTACTACACTTAGTCAATTTGATCCTAATTCACCTAGTTAAATAACATCATCACAACAATTATTGTACACAACATACACACAAATAGAAAGGGACCAAAAAATTAACCAACTTGTTTGGATCTCCTTTGAGGACATTAATCAAATAGTACCTCTTGGTTAATTTTGGCTCCCTAATGTTTATGGTGAAAGATAATTGATCTATTTAAGTCATTCAGGCTAGATATCCTTTCACCTTATTACATCCACATATGCTTCTTATTTTATTAACAACACTATCAGTCCTAGTATACACTAGTAATTCATTACATTTCAAACAACACACAATAAAAACAATTCTTGATCTTCTTATTATAATAAGCGAAAAATAATAGATGAAATATTAATCTTTGTCTTATTACATTAATGGTTATATTACATTCAAATATTTCTACAATATTAGTAATTATAACAACAAATTCATTCCAACAATAATGATAAATTGATCAATACAATGTGATTGTAGTCTACAACCTATTGAAGCTCAAATATGACCCTTGTATGACACCATCCTCCAAAATTACTAGGGTTTTCATCCTAGGATTCCCATGCCCAAACACAAATGCTCAAAATATATTATGAAAGGAATTGATTAAGTGTATATGATCATCTTGGAAGAAATTGTTTTCTCTTTTATATCCTCCACAAATAGACAAGTCAAACACCAAGGACACTTGCAACTTCAAGTTTGAACAATGATCATGGGAAGAACAAATTCCATAAATAATGCCACTAAAAATAAACTGTTTGAAATAATATGACATGTACTTAGAAGTTAGGATGAAAATAGAAATATAGGTAGAAATATTAGGGATCGAGGGTTGACCATAACATAAGACTTAACTAAAGGAAAAGGCATCAAGGGTCAAGAAATGGGAAATTATGTGCAATTGAAAGTGACACTAAGTTAGAAAACTAAAACAATCTAAATTTCCAAAACATAAACAATAAAAAACAATCAAGATCAGGCTATTAGAAGATTAAAATAAATACAAGTATGTAAAGAAACTCGTATTAACCTCCTAGTTGCACTATTAAAGTGATTTTTCCCAATAGATTTAAGATGTCAGTTCTCAATTTAGTAGCATAATATTGCATTCAAGAGGTGGATGAAAATGGCTTGAATGATTTGCAATTTATAGATTTTTGGAGGATTGGCTAAAGGTGTAGGATGCAATTCAAGAATCAAGGGCTTAGGATTGATGATAGATCTCAAGAAAGGAAGATTAGGAAAGTGTCAAGTGGATATTATATGGAAAATGTGGCTACAATATTAAAGGAAGATCAATGGTGTGGATTAGACATGGGAGGTAGTGGATGGATGAGATTTATGGGTACTAAAAAGTAGATTTGGGATTATTTTTTAAAAGGGGAAATTTGGCTTGTCCCATACTCCCAAGGTCATTGGGAGTTTTAACTTTGGAATTCTTTAAAAGAGGGATTTTCCCCATGCCCCAAGTACATTGGCTAAATAAAAAATTAAAGAATAAAATATTTTCCATACCCTTGAGTACTGATGGGTTAAAATATTTTCTCCAAGTCTTTGTTTAATTTTAGTTTATAGTTTAACCTTTTGTTCCTTGATTTCCACTATTAGTTTTATTTAAGATTAATATTTTCAATATTTTTTAAAGGAGTAAAATATACCCTAGGAAGTAATATTTTACAAGCACTAATCAAGTGGATGTATGTAACTAAAATAGGGTAAAATTAGGCCTCTTGTAGTTGTGAAGAAGAACAATGAAGACTCCTTGTGAAGATCGTTGTGAACAATTTTGTTTTCTTTCCAACCGAGTATAATTTAATGTGTTGTTATAACAATTGATATTATATCTTAAGAAAGAGTGGTTGTAGGCCACACACTTTTTCTAACACAATCAATGTATCTCATTTTTCAACTATAAATAATCACACTATCACTATAGATAGTTTATTAATCAATTGAAGTTAGATAAGATGTCATCTATGTAGCACAAAAAATTAATCACTATCATTATTATCATAAGAAATATTTCTATCATTATCTAATTTTATTTGAAGCATTTGTGAGCATTTCCTTCATCAATAGACTAAGAGAAAGGGCCCACTCTCCAATCACCATTGATTGTATTTATTTTTGTTGTTTTCTTTATGAGTGTGCAAGGTATATTTTTATGGATTTTGATTGATTTCCATTAAGAATAGTTGGTTAATTGATACATTTGATTTGGATTGATAAAGTTTCATATTAATTTCTTTACTTTAAAATTCTTCATGGCAGTTTTTGTATTCAAAATTTTTTAGAGATAATTCTTGTGACCATAATTTTTGTATAACGACTCATGCCACTAGAATTGTCTTATTACAAGTTCTTGTAAATAGAAATTCACTTTCTAGCATTGGTTTGTAATATTATTGGATAAATAAGTGATTTTTAATAGTTGGACTCTATTTTTGAAGTAGGTTGAATAAATTAGACTCATCTTGCTACTCTCAACCCTTGAACAAATTTTTGTTGCGCCATTCACAAGCTCATGCCCTTGAATTAACATAGGATGAACTAAATCATAAAATAAAATATCAAAGAACAGTTCAAGCATAGTACTAATAATAAAATCTTTAGTTTTGAATTTAGCATTTTGGCATTTTTGTTGGGGAAAGAAGTCAAAGGAATGTTAGTTTAGTAAATTGAGATAGGACTAGTGCATCAAGGATAAATTTTGTGCAATTGTCAACCTTGCCTATGAAATTACCCTTTATTTGCATTGCATTAAGTCATATAGATGTATGATCCATTTTAGAGATGAAAAAGGTAGATTTTTTGAAACAAACTATAGGAAGTAGCTCCATAAAACAAGAAAATTAAAAACAAGAAATAAGGCCACAATTTGTGAACAAATCATCAAAAAAAAGTTAGTTGAACCCAATCTTGAGAAGTGTGTGACTGAATCAACTACCATTGAATCTAATCTTGAATCACCACCTAGAATTACCTTAGCACAACAAGAAATGCATAAATATTTAAAAAATATTTTAAAATCATTAATCTTGAGTTTCTCAAACAATTTAAAGAATAATATGAACTACAAAGTAGTGAACCTTTAGAAAGTAACAAACAAAATAAGCTATCTTTATCTTATTGGACACTTTAGGCATTTAAAATTATGGTTGAAGTAGATAGGAACAAAAATAACAATGATTGAGTCATGGAAAACAATAATCCCATTACATTTGAGTTTCCTATCATCCATCCCAAAGAGGAAGCTCCCATGAAGAATATACCTCATTTTTCCTTACAAATTTTTAGAGGACTTTATTTGGAGGACCCTGATATGTTTTTATTTGAATTTGATGTCTTATGTCACTATTATGACTATCAAAATGATGCACGGAAACTTAAGTTGTTTCTAGCCACATTGAAAGATGCAACATTAGGATGGTTCATGGGACTAGGACCATAGTCTATCCACACATGGGAGGTTATGAAGGAACAATTCTTGATAAAATACTGGGATTATTGCAAGACGAAGGAAGTTTGTGATGAGATATTTTGTATGATGTAATGAGAAGAGGAGACATTAGAAGATTTTATCAAACGACTTGTATTTAGTTTTGTAAGTGTGAAATAAGTAAATAAGTAAACAACTAAAACACTTCTTAATGAAACATTATATCAAGATTTAACATAATTAAACCAATTTAAAGCACAAAAAACTTGAAAGCATCTCATTGTTTCCTATCTCCAAAGATTTATCAAGTCACAGAGGGATCTTAGATTTGTAAGCACCGTAAATGTTAAAATGCCTATCTAGAGAATGGAATTGATGCTAAATGCAATGATGTGATGATTGATAATGAAACTAAAAAGCTATGAACTACTGTAATCTATTCTGACATGAAACCTGATAAATGAAAGCTAGAGTAAAACTATGATGCTACCGTGATGTTAATTCTACTAATGCTTATGATTGTTATGATGCTAAATGCTATTGCTATTGCTATTGATATGATTGCTTGATTGCTAAGAATGCTTCAGAGTAAGTTTTCAGAAAGCTTCGGGGTCCATTTCCTATGAAGAAAGGCTATATATATAGATTTACGAAAGCAGTTTGTGATGGGGCAACACAACAGAGGCCTGGATTCAATCTTGAGATTTGAAGGGTGAGAGATGAAGAAGCTGGAGCTAATAAAGGGAATGGTTTCTCCCCATGAAAACATCAGGCAAGATGATCAGAAAGATCAGAGGAAGAAGACTTGAGAAATTGATTCAAATTTGTCTCCAATTTGTCTCCATAGCTTCCCGTGAATGCCAATTGAATTAAATTGAATTTTAGAATATGGTAGGTGAGTGAATAGAGGAATTTGCTTTATGCCTTTATTTAAATTAGAAAAAAGGGGGAATAAATAATTTAATAGAACAAACTATAGAAGTTTTTTATTAAATTAAAATAGAAGGAATATGATAATTAAACAATAAAGTATAAAACTTTATTTATTTAATTAAGATTGAAATGATGTAATAATTACTATAGAAGTTGTATATTTAATTAAAATTGAAGAAAATGAGAATTAGAATGTGAACTATAAATAAATACTTCTATTTATTTAATAGTAGAAGAAATTAAGATAATTAATCAAATAAAGCGTATTTAATTAATTTGATTATCCAAACCATTTTTAGGTGTATACATTTTGCCCCTCTTTGAAGTGATGTGTTTACGCATTGCTTCAAAGAAAATTTTGTGCTGTTGCTGCTAGTATCAACATAAAATTTTTCAGTATGCCCTAGACATGATTTTTAGGTGATTGATGGATATATGCCCCCTTGGGAGATAAATTGATGAATTTTTGATTTTTTTGATTTTTTCAAAACTTTTCAAATTTTTATGATTTTGTCGATGATTTTGATGTAGATTCGATGAATATTCAATGATGAAATAATTTATCTCTCGATAATTGATGTAGAAAGTGCACCAGGATGTTATTGAATTAATCTCCTTTTAAAAAAAATAAAATTAAAATAACCCCACAAAAATCCCACGTCCAATAACCTATAAAAGGTCAAAAGGGTCCTTTTCACACTCATTTGTGCATTTTGACTTTTGAAAACTTGGTGAGAGAGACCTATTTGAGCCACTTGGAGTGAGATGTCAATTCCTTATCACATCCATCGGTTTGAGCATGTACTATGTCACCAGTGCCCGGTCGCCTACAAACCTCTGGTACGTACCCTTTATCCCCTCATTTTTTGCACATTTTTTGGATTTTTAAAATTTCAATTCTTTTAGCACTTTTAATTTCTGTTGTAGCACTTTCATTAGGTGTTTTAGCGCTTCAAAAACTTTAGCACGTAGGGCTTCTGTTTTAGCGCTTAGGTATAGTGTTTTAGCACTTTGAAAACTTTAGCACATAAGATAACTGTTTTAGTGCTTAGGTAGGATAAACTAGCGCTTTGAAAACTTTAGCACATAGGATAACTATTTTAGTGCTTAGGTAGGATAAATTAGCGCTTTCAAAAATTTAGCGCTTAGAATAGATTGTTTAGCACTTAGGCCTTTTCTTTTAGCACTTTGATTAGTTTAGCACTTTAACCCAAAGTTTTAGCGCGTTGACCCTATAGAATGACACTATTGGTGAAATGGCACTTTGACCACCTATTATAGCACTTTTGACTGATGAAATGGTGAATGTCATGATTTTAACGCTTTGAATGCCTATTTTAGCGCATTCAAATTAAATTGATGAAGTTTGTCAAATTTGTCCTTGATTTTGTTTATTTTTGATTGTGTCAGCTATTGGTTTGATTCGATTGATAATCTTGATCAAGTAGATGATGTTCAATCTCATGATAGGTGAGGTCTAATGTTTGATTTGATGATAATTATCCTCATGATAGGCGATGAATAATTATAATTTGATTGATGAACCTCATGATAAGCGAGGTTGATTTGATGCATTGATGATTGACCTCATGATAGGTGAGGTTCAATGATATTTGATGATTTGACCTCATGATAAGTGAGGTTCAATGATGTTCGCTCATGAGATTTGATCAAAAGTCTCACCAAGAGCTGATTAGTTTTGATAGGATACTTTTGATGTTTGATGATTTGACAAAGAAAACTAAGTTTGAATTATTTCCTGATAATAGGAGTCGTTGGAGAACCTTCAGGTTTGAGAGCGATTCCCATGGACATTTGATTTGATACCTCAGTTAGGGTAGCTTGACACGACAATCATTGCATGATGCAATTTTTCTTCTCTACTATTCATGCCCTAGATTAGGATTAATCGGGGTTTGTTGACAGCGCTAGCCGAGAGATGGCATAGTGAACATAACACCTTCCACCTTCCTACCGGTGAGATGACAGTCACTCCAGAGGATGTTTGGAGGATCCTGCAGATACCAATTGTGGTTGAAATTGTTGTATACGATTCATTAGAGCAGGGTGGAACTGATGCTCTTCGGAGGGTGTTTGAGGACGAGCATATTGCTGGAGAGTGGATTCCATGGCGAGAGATGGTAGCTGATTACACCACTTTACCTACAGTGCTTGTTGGATTTATCAGAGGATTCCTTTGTCCTGATCGCAGGTCAAAGGGATTCTCTGTTGGTTGGGGCCGAGTTTTGGAGAGTATGGTTGTTCATGGGACCATATATGCTTGGGGGATGTGTATTCTCACCCACCTATATCATGATTTACATTCAACTGTATATCTTAGAGGTCAGAGTTTATCTGCTGGTGTCACTTTGCTTCAGGTATGGGTGTGGGAGCACATAGCTGTCATGTGTCTAGTGCCAGTCAAAGAGAGACCACCTATGAGACCATATGTGTTCAGATATGCAAGCCGCCTTACTCAGTCCAGACTGGGTAAGTTAGAGTATTGGAGGAGAGTGATCGATGACATAGAGTCCATGACATGGCATCCCTACCTTGACTGTGAGCATTGGGATGAGGATGATATTCAGGTGATGTTTCTTTATCTGTCGATGTTATTGATTGGTCATACTCATTGGGTGCTAGAGAGATTTTTGATCAGATGAGTGTATAGACAGTATGGGATGGTTTAGGGTATTCCCCAGGGTGTTGCTCATTACGCCCATCGGCAATCAAATACTACAGATTGGGGGCCTGTTTTGTCATATGATGATGCTGTTCAGGAGTATTAGTATTTGCAGCCATTTGAGTGGGATATCCATCTTGACATTGTTGAGCCATCGGTTACAACAGATTATGCCGAGTTTTTGGCTTTGCATCTTTTTCCATGTCTTACTATTCCTGATGAGCCTACCCCATTACCCGCAGAGGAGGATGTTGCTGTTGCACATGGTTGTAGGTAGAGGAGAGAGGAGGTTGAGGTTGAGGATGTTGATGTTGAGGAGGATGTTGGTGAGGAGGAGGATATTGGTGAGGAGGAGGATATTGGAGATGAGAGCAGTGGGGACGATTATAGATTTGACAGTGGAGAGGTTCCAGATGGGTTGGGCCTTGTCTTAGATTTTCCTGAGGATACAGTGCCTCGTAAGAGGCAGGTAGTGAGAGATGTTTCAGATTAGTTGATGATAGCGAGCCTTCAGGTGTAGTTAGAGATTGTTCAGGAGCAACTTTTTTAGGCTCAGGGTTTATTAGAGCAGACTCAGGCTCAGATGTAGGTATAGGCCTAGTTACATGCAGAGGAATTAGCATTAGTGTAGGTTCAATTGGCTATAACACAGTCACAAATTGCAACATTGACAATCGAGAGGGATGCCACTAGGAAGACTATAGGGGTAGCTCAGGTTTAGATTGCATCCTTGATAGCTAAGAGGGATGCCACCAGGTTTACAACAGAGGGTGCTTAGGCCACAAATGAGAGATTACAGAGACTGGAAGATGGTACTTCCCTAGCATATTATATGCAAGAGGTTTCTTGTATTGGTGGGGAGGTGGAGTACTATAGAGGTAAATATTATGATGTCGTCCCTTTTGAGCAGAGAGTGAGCTACAGGCAGTCTCGATCTGGCAGGACTCATTCTAGGACTGCCAGTGCGGGTGTGATACAACCTCTTTGGAGAGATCCCAGAGATCCTAGTACATCTGGTGGTGGTGGAGGGACCAGTCCTGCTATGCTTGCACCGTTTGGAGCTAATAGTACTTAGCTTCAGATGTGATTCCCCTTTGTTATTTGAGATGATGATGTACATTCCGATTACAACCATTTTTTGATTATATATCTCTCCTCATTTTAGACATCATTGTATACTTGACTTTATTATTTTGATCTATATGATATGTAGTGGACTCTTTGATCCATAATGTGTTCTACATGATTCTTTGATGGATGCATTTACTTTTATGTTCTATATGATTATGTGATGATCTATTTATTATGATGTTATGGATGGAGTTTATATCATGATGATATTCTATGATGTATGATGTTCTATTATGATGTATAATGATGATGTATGGATGATATATGGATGCATGATGTATGGATGATGTATGGATGCATGATGGATGGAGGCATGATGTATATGTATGATGTGCTTAAATGATATACGATATGCGTTGTGAATGTAATGTGTGTATTTTTATTTTGGTGTAAATGCAAATATATGATGTAATAAATGGATGAAAATGATGTATGATATATGATATAATAAATGGATGGATTAATGATAGATGATATGTGATATGATAGATATTTATGTGTAGATGAAGATGATGTGTGATATATGATGTAATAAATGGATGAATTAATGATAAGTGATATATGATGTAATAAATGGATGTATTAATGATATACGATAATGATATGATAAATGAATGTATGATATGTGATATGATAGAGATTTATGTTTTTGAGATTTTCTTCATTCAAATTTATGTGATATGGAAAATGTGATATGATAAATGCAAAATTATTTTATTCAAATGTATGAATGTATGCAAATGAATATAATGATGCAACTATATGATTATGATGATGTTTTTGTTAACGTCAAGCATACTCAATCTATTTATGAGAAAAAGATCAACATTAATTTGAATCCCCCATGAGCTTTTGTAAAAAACACTCTGCAGATGCAAAAACTATTATAAATGCAATCTAATTTAACCATGCAAATAGTGGCATTTTAGCAGTACTTTTGTGCTTTGTATCATCATAGAGATTTTAAAAATGTTGAAAGTGAGTACGAGCACCAATGGTATAATTTAGACCATGATGACCTGAGTACTACTTCCATGATTTTTGATATTGCAAGCGAACACAAGCATCTAGGTATAATTAAGCCAAGATGACCTGAGCATTTCTTGTGTAAAACAAACAAGAATCAATCACTTTCCTATGTGAATACTGAATGTCATTAGTGATACTTTGTAGAGCACGTCTCATGACAATTCACACAATAATTATGATTAATTCACAAACAATAGAAAAATAAAATACCATTCTCCTTCCTAGCTTCTCTAGTTCAATACATCATTGAGTTGCTCCAAAGAAATGATAACAAAGATCAAAGTACAACATATCCAACCTTTACTTAAAGTATTTCAACCATTATTCAGATTAGATCATCCATTTTGATTTTTATGATGTTTTTGTGATTTTGAGATTTTCGCCCAAAGACCTAACCTAAAGACCTATCCTAGGGGCCTCGGGGGTTGATCAAAGATTAGCCTTGCCTACGTTATACATGCAGAGACCACGTAGTTCGACTAACACAAAATCATGTTTTTTGATTTTTGATATTGACCTTTTTGACGTGTTTTTGGATTATTTGATGTGATATGGATGTTTGATGTGTTTCTGATGGTGATTGATGTTTTATGTTTAGTTGTGTTTTGATCGTTGTTTTGTTGTGTTTTTCTGACCATTGTTTGTCCATTTGTTTAAGCTCAATGTTATTTCCCCCAATGAGGTACAAATGTTGCCCCCAAGCTAGGGTGAGACATGACCACGTGATATGATATGATAATGGATGTAAAAAATGATGGTGAAAGAAATGACCATGAAATGTGTCCAAATAGATGGAAGAGCTGATTCGAATCACAAATAGCGCCTATTTCCAGGTTTTCACTACATGTTTTTTTATTACACTTTTTTAGTTTTTTGATTTTGATTTTTTTTGTATTTTTCTATTACCAGGATGCATGTTTGCTAGGTTTTCATGAAGGTAACCATTTTTCAGAAACCAATTCATGCACTAGGTGATTTAGGTATAGAAATTTCTGAGATGGATACTGTTGATAGGTTCATCAAATAGACCCCCTTCTGGTGTAGACAATTTATATGCTCCTGATCCCATACATTGATATGATTGCAAAGGGACCTAGCTAGTTAGGTTTAAACTTCCCTTTCTTTTCTCTATCCTGCTAATTCCTAGGGTTTTCCTTTAGGACCAAGTCTCCAACTTGAAAGACTCTAGGTTTTACCCTGTGATTGTAACTCCTTGACATTCTTTGCTGGTATGCCTTCAAATGATTGACAACTTGTTGACGGTGTTCATATAGTAATTCTAGTTCCTGTAGCCAAGAAACTCTATAATCCTCATCTGTAATGATACCCTTCAGTGAGACACAGAGTGATGGTATTTCTACATCAATGGGTAAGATGGCCTCTGATCCATACACCAAGGCATATGGTGTAGCTGTTGTTGGCATTCTGATGCTGGTTCTATAGGCCCATAGTGTAGGATTTAGCTAAACATGCCAATCATATCCAACATTGTTTACCATTTTCTTTAGTATTTTTAGAATTGTCTTGTTTGAGGCCTCTGCTTGGCCATTTCCCTGTGGATAGTACGATGTTGAGAAACAATGTTGGATATGGAATTGTTCACATAATTCCTAGATGTACTAGTTTTTAAAAGGCCTACCATTGTCTGTGACAATGGATTGGGGTGCCCCGTACTGACAGATGAGGTAGTTGAGTATGAAAGATGAAATGTGCTTTCCAGTGATAGTTGTTAAAGGAACCACTTCTATCCATTTTGTAAAGTATTTTGTTGCTGTGATGATGAACTTGTGTCCATTGGATGAATATGGTTTTATTTTACCTACCAGATCCAGTCCCCACTGAGAAAAGGGCCATGTTGATGTGAAGGGTTGTAACTCTTGTGTTGGAGCATGAATTAGATTACCATGAATATGACATTTTTGACACTTTTTAACATATTGATAAGACTCCTCTATGTTCGACCAATAATACCCTAAACGAAGGAGTTTCTTAGCTAAGGTTAGCCCACTCAAATGGGTTCCACAAATACCTTCATGGACCTCTTGTAAGGAAATTTCAGATTTGTGATGTTCCAGACACCGAAGAAGAGTACCATCTAGACCTTGACGGTAAAGGGTCTCAACAGTCAATGTATGTCAGGTGGATTGACGGATAAAGTTATGCTTTTGGTTTCTAGAGAGATCAGGAGGAAGGATATTATCCTTGAGGTAAGTATATATCTCTCCATATTGTGAGGTTTGAGTGTTGGTTATTTGGCATATGGTTTGTGAATCAGGGTTGTCGTATGCGGGGTTAGATACTTGTTCCACCATAAACTCATAAGAACCTTGCTTTTCTAGTAATTGCAAAAGGGAAGCAATTGTCGCCATGGCAACTACAACTTTGTTCTCTACCCTTGGTATTTGTTCAAACTTGATATCCATGAAGTACTTTTTAAGATCATCTATCATTTTCTTGTAAGGCATGAGCTTTTCATCCTTTGTCTGGTACTCATCATTTACCTGATAGATGACAAGCTGTGAGTCCCCATAAACTTGTATTTCTATGATTTTCCATTCAATAGCTAATTTGATGCCAATAATCAATGCTTCATACTCAGCTACATTTTTGGTACAGGGAAACATTAGCCTATAGGATCTTGGGATGGTGTTCCCTTGATGTGTGACAAATAGAATTCCCACACCAGACCCTCTTTGTGTGTATGATCCATCAAAATAGAGCCTCCATTGTTGTTTTGTAATATTCAGGATGTCTGCATCTAGAAATTCAATGTTCATTGGATGATGATCATGTAATGGAGCTTTAGCTAGTTGATCTGCTATTACCTATCCTTTGATGGCCCTCCTGTTGACATATTGGATGTCAAACTTGCTCAAGATCATGACCCATTTTTCCAATCTCCCTGTTAGAGCAACTTTACTGAGTAGATATTTCAATTGGTCTATTTTCACTATGAGCCTAATTGTATGAGTCAACATGTAGTGTCACAACTGTTGGGTTGCAAAGACCATTTCCAAATAAGCCTTCTCTATGAATGTGTAGTTTATTTCATATCCGTTGAGTGTCTTGTTGATGTAGTAAATAGCTTGTTCTTTTCCTTCAAAATCCTCTTGTGCCAATAGAGATCCTAAAGATATGTCAGTTGTTGCGATATATAGTAACAGTGGTCTCTCTGTCATAGGTGGCATGAGTATTGGAGGTGACATCAAGTATTTCTTCATCTGGTTAAAAGTTGTTTCATAGTCATGATCCCATTTGAATGAAACATTCTTATGAAGTAGATGATTAAATGGGTGACTCTTGTCTATCAGCTGGGAGATAAATCTCCTGATGGATTGCAACCTGCCTTGTAGGGACCGTAATTGACTAATATTTTTAGGTGGTGGAATCTCCATTATTGCTTTAACCTTAGCCAGGTACACTTCAATACCTTTTGCTGATACTATGTAACCAAGGAGTTTTGCTGATGTTACCTCGAACACACATTTCTTTGGGTTCTACCTGACATTGAACTTTTCCAGCCTAGTAAAGATTTTATCTAGAATCTCCATATGTCCTTCCCTTGTGTATGATTTTGCTAATATGTCACCCACATAATCTTCCATGAAAGTATGCATCATGTCATGGAAAATAGTGGTCATTTCCCGTTGATATGTCATGCATTTTTCAACCCTAAGGGCATGACATTCCAACAGAATGTACCCCAAGGACAAGTGAATGTCATCTTTTCTTGATCTTCAGGTGCTATTTTTATTTTATTATACCCTGAGAAGCCATCCATTAAAGATAACATGGCATGTCCCGCTGTTAGATCAATAATTATGTCAATGCTAGGTAAAGGAAAATCATCCTTGGGGCACACCTTGTTTAAATCCCTAAAATACATGCATATTCTGATGCTATTATTAGGCTTGGATACAAGCACAATATTTGAGATCCATTCTACATAATCTATGGACTTGATAAATCCTGCATCCAATAATTTCTTCAGCTCAACTTTAACCATCAGGGCGATGTGGGGATGCATCTTTCTCAATTTTTGTTTGACTGGTTTGATTCTATTTGGTAGCGACAGATGAGGCATTAGGAAATCTAGATCCAATCTTGGCATGCTAGAATATGACCATGCAAAATTGATGTGTCACTCCTCAAAGAATTTGGTGAATATAGGCTTCTCATGTTCTGTCATGGATGATGCTAGATGTAGGATCTTTTCCTTTTCAGTTGTTCCCAGATTTATAGACTGTGTCAGTTCTACCAGTACTGGTGATCTGTCATGGTAATGTTCTAGGAGAGTGTCAAATCTTCCATCCTTTAGTGCCTCATAAAGGTTTTCACTGTTGGATATGTTCTTTATTTTTTCTTTTTCCAAATCTAATGCTACCTCAAAAAGGTTTTCACCATTAGATTTATTTTTTTCATTTTCATTTTTGCAACTGGAAGATTTGGCACCCTCCCCTTGTGAAGCGTCGTTATGAGTGTTATGGATAGAACTTGTATCAGGTTCGTCATTGGAAAGATAGTTTATGATGGCATCATCATTTGAAAAGACTGGTAAATGAATAGGTTCGGTGGGTTCCCAGTCAATAAGTTTGGGATGCCTCAAGGGTAATGAGTCATCAGGTTGAGTAAGGTTGACTGTTGTAAGTGTTATGATGGCTAGGTGGTCAAAGTTGTCGGTAGGAAGGTCGAGGTCTATGATAGTACTCACCTCCAAGTCATCTGTCTCACTCGATGTCTGATCGTCCTTGCTTGAGTCATCAATATTTGTTGATCCCTTTACAAATGGTCTATTTCCTGAACTTTGTCCCTCCTCTTGTGAGGGTGTATATGTTTGAATGACATCAATTTGTTTTTCAGTGTAGGATGTAGCAGATAAATGATCCCATTTATACTCATTGGAATCTGTGTCAAAACCATCTCTCATATGTAAAATCCTTTCTACCACTTTCTGAGTTTCTTCCTCTTTTACTTCTCCTATGTAGCCTAATCCTATTTTGTCTTTAGGTTGCAGAGTTAGAGGTTGAATAGGTTCTATAATACCATCCTTTCTCTTGTCAATTGGTCCTTGACCTTCATAGCCCATTTTCTCTAAGATAACCTTCCCTTTTCCATACTAATATGTTTTGATGCTGATATTCGCTGATGTTGAGGCTTCTTCATCCTTGTATAGCCAATTAAGAATGGCTTTGTCTTCTGACTCATCTTTGAGGGTACCTGCTTTAAAAAATATTTCATTAAGAGTTGTGATTGGTTGTGATGAATTTGGTGTGTTTGATATGGGCTGTCCATATGATTTTGGTGACGGTAGCAATTTTGATAGATACAAAGATTGCTCAAGGGAATATTCTCCTAAGCCTTTGTCCTTTAACTGAACCTTGTCTAAAAATTGTTGTGATAACTCATTCATAGGACCTTCAATGTTTGATATAGTTGTGTCCTCAACAATTGTTTCCTTTACTTGATCCTTCTTCTCAACCCATTTAGATATGAAATTGGGTTGTCTTTCACCACTAGATGAAGTGGAAGTGTTGACTTCTCTGTTGTGGGGTACCAGAGTATCTTGATTTTCTTTTAACATGTTGCAAGTCTGTGGATTATTGTTGTTAGCTGATATGGTGACCTCCTGTCTGTTTATTGGAAATTTCAGACATTGATGGTATGTTGAAGGTACCGCTTGCATTTCATGGATCCATGGATGACCCAATAGTATGTTATATGTTAAGTTCTTGTCTAACACTTGACAAACAATGTTTTTGACAATTGGTCCTACTTGAATTGGAAGTACTATCAACCCTTTGGAAGACCTTTCCTCTTCATCATATGCCTTTATTGTTATCTTTCTTCTGGCATCAATGGCGTTGTCAGAATAGCCCAGTGCATGAATTAGTTTCAAAGTAAAAATATTTAATCCAGCTCCACCATCTATTAGGACACGCTTGATGGAGTGTTTATGGATTAGAACCTCTATATGCAAGGCCGCATTGTGTGGGTGATTTAGAGACACATCATCTTGTTCAGAGAATGACATAAAATGAGGTGTGGTAAGATGTCCCACCATGCCTTGGAATTGAAAAATATCCAAATTATTGGGCACTGTTGTAGCTACTAGAGCCTGTTCTAGAACTTCTTTATGTGATGGTGAAATTTTGAGAAGTTCCATAATAGATATTTGTGTGGGTATCTTTTGTAATTGGTCCACAATGTTGTATTGATGTGATGGGGGAGTAGTGTTTTTGAAGGAAATTCCTTTCAATATCACTTTT
This sequence comes from Sequoia sempervirens, assembly GCA_007258455.2. Taxonomy (NCBI): domain Eukaryota; kingdom Viridiplantae; phylum Streptophyta; class Pinopsida; order Cupressales; family Cupressaceae; genus Sequoia; species Sequoia sempervirens. Next base: position 186,947,905 of record VDFB02358134.1, on the reverse strand, counting down.
GACTTCCCCCTTGTCGTTACATTGACTTGTTGATGGTCTTGTGTTTCCCTGATCTTTAGGACATTGATTTGATTGTCAGATGTGTTTATGCTGGGTATCATGTTCAGGGATTCAATGTCATTGATGTTTATGTCATCTGTTTGATTATCAATGTCATTTTTCTCAACCTTAGAAATGCAAAGAATGGTGGTGTCGTAGACATAGTTTATACTTTTTCCTTTACCACATGAAGAAGACTCTCCTTTTTCATAGTTGGGTAATGGATTTGTAAACGCACTATGATCGTTGTTTGTTTGATGCCCTTCGAAAAACATCTTCTTTGATTTTATCAAGTCTTGTATTAAATGTTTTAATTGCATACAATCATTTGTTTTATGTCCCTTATTCTTATGAAAGTTGCAATAATCTGCATCGTTCCACTAGGATGGTTTCACCTTTGGCTCCCAATTTCGGGCTTCTAGTAAAGTAATAAGTCTATTTGCAATGAGCTCTCTCATTGTTGATTCCAAAGTTTGTCCTAATGGGGTAAATATTCGTGGTTGGATTATCTTTGATATGACGGTCGAGATTCTCCATTGTTGGTGTTATTGTTTTGAGTAGTGCTTTGATTGTTTTTTTGGTTTTCATTTTGATTTGTTTTGATAGTTGTTGCTGTCAAATTGAATATTGGTTTTGTATTGTCAGTTGTAGTGTCAATGCTTCTAGTATTTCTATTTTTCTGCCAAAATTTTGGCTTGTCATTGTTTCCATAGTGATTTGCATTGTTGGATGTTTCATTGTAGTGCTTAATCACTCCTTGTTTGACTAGGGCTTCTTCAATTTTAAGCCCATTCTCAATTACCTTTTCGAATGTTGGGGGACATTGTAGTTCAAGTCTATAACTCATGTCATCATTTAAATTGTCGATAAATAATTCAATCTTCTCCTCTTCAGGTATAGATTGAGGATATCTAGCGAACAATTTTCTCCAACGTTGTAAGAATGATAAAAATGTCTCCCCCTTTTTCTGTTTCAGGTTATACAGATCTTTTATGGTTATGTCATGTGTTATGTTGAAGGAGAATTGAGAAATGAATCTATTGACCAGTTCTTTGAAGGATCGAATCCCTAGTTGTAATTTGGAGAACCATTCCATACAATGGGCTCCCAAACTCCTAGGAAATAACCTCATGAGGTATGTATCTTCTTGTGCAAACTCGAGGCTCATTGTTCTAAACTCCCTTACATGGTCAATCGGGTTTGATTTTCCATTGTATTTATCATACTTAGGAAACTCATAGTGTCTTGGGAAAGGTATCATGTCTACACTTGGATGAAAGGGATAAGGAAAAATGTCCTGTAATAAATATCTCTTTGTGGTTCCCGTTTGCATGTTCTAAATCTGTTGCTGCAGATTTTGTATTTGAGCCGTTAAAGTAGCCACTTGATCTGTGTACTAGGTGTGGTGTGGTTCTGTTTCATTTGTCCTAGGTGTTTTCTTCAATCGATTGATGCCAAAGTCTTTTAGAAGTTTGTTGCCTAATTCTGCTAACATCAAGAGATATTTCTCCATGTCTTGTTCTAAGACCTTTTCCATAAATTTATGAAAACTTGGATCTTGTTGGGCATGTTGTATATCTTCTTGTGTTATTTCATTGGTATCCTATTGTCGAAATCGGTAAAAGGGGTTTTCTTCAGTCATGTTTGGATTTTCAATTTCTTTCTCTCTAAGTTTTTATCTTTGCAACCTTGTCAAGATTGACATACAAGTTTTGGTTGTTTTCACTAAACTTGGATCTTTTGTGTTCAGATTAATGTCAATTTGATTTTAATGAAGCCAAATAGAATGATGTGTTCTATTGATGAGGCTAAGTCAAAAAATTAATTATTGAGTTTTTGTTTCCTGATGGTAGGATGTCAGAATCCTGATGAGGAAACTTGACTCATTAATATAGATTTGTTTTGATAATTTGACACTTTGTATTTTGCAAGATCTGGGTTTATGTTTGAAAATAATTTGACTTGTAAAAGCCTACTTTGTTTCAATTTTTTTTAGGACACTGTTTTAACTGTGAAATGTTTCTGACTGATAAAAACCTATGTTTCTGATGGTAACAAATTTGACAGACGTTTCCGAAAGGTCTCTCTCTTTTTTTTAGGAAGCACTAATACAGAGGGTAGATGTGCTGAAACAAAATGTAGAAGCGCTAAAAGGTCTAGTAAAAGCGCTATCAAACAGAGCAGAAGTGCTAAAATAGACCACTGATGTGTTGGAAGATTGGTGAATTTTGACATTGGTAAGGTTTGGCACTGACAAAAGCACTATAAAATGTATTAGAAGCACTAAAACAAATGACAAAAGCATTGTTTTGACTGCAGATGCGCTAAAAGATAGCACAAAAGTGCTAGAATAGACTGTAGAAGTGCTATGACACTGATTTTCTGACACTGACAGATTTTGGTTTATTGTTGACAGAAGCGCTATAATATGTGGTAGAAGTGTTGAAATAGATGGAAAAAGTGTTGTTTCAACTGTGGAAGCACTAAAATAATGCACAAAAGTGCTATAATAGATGGTAGAAGCTTTGTTTTGTTTATTTCCAAGCAGGGGGTGGTAATATGGGTCTCTTAGCTACTATGTTTTCTTTCTCTTCTTCTTTGTCTAAGACTATGGATGTTGTGCGAAATTGATGGGGTGTTTCATTTTCCTCAAAAATGAACATTCTCAAACTGTCGATGATGTCGATTTGGGTACCTTCAATGTGTATGTTACTTAGCTGAAATATTGGTGTGGTTAGCCCTAGTTGTTGAACGGGAGATGTAGGTCGTCAAATGGTCATAAGGTATGGTGGTAACTCCCTAATTTTGGATGACAAACCTAATGTTTCCAAGTTTTTTCTACTATAAGAACTGATTTGGTCTGTTAGAGTATTCTATGGCAGGTTGCGGGATGGAAGATTGATGAATAGGTTGACTACGGTTAAGTTCCTGTGAAAGAGCTCTTCCCTGAAAATAGGCTTGTGAATACAAGGGATCTAAAGCATAATCATCAGTGTAACCCCTAGCGAAATCATGAAACCTATGGATGAAAGTTCTATGATGAAGCAAAATCTTCCTACTCTGATACAAGAAACGTCTTCTTTTCAAAAGGTTTATGTAACTAGGTGGTTTCTTTGGTTTTTTGAGTCTCTTGGCAAGGGATTTCTTGACGAACATTTTGGTTTTCCAATCCCTAATCATATATTTCTCAGTTTGATTTTTTCCAAGTTGTATTTTTTAGGATGATCTTTTATCTGGATTTTAATGATTTTGAAATACACAACAATCAAATGTAGACAAATGGTTTTAAGAGTTATAATCTAAACAGATAGTGTATGCTTAAAGAACCATGCATGGTCCTATTTTCACTGGTTTGATACAAAAAATTCACTTCAGACAGACTCACTCTTAAAGTCAAAAGGTCATTATTATACTCAACAGCCCACAACTTAAAATTGCGTTGACTCACACAGCCGTGTCACCCTCTATAGGGCGCTCGTGTTTTTGTCTTTTCTAGGTGTGTAGTCAAAGTTGGATTTCTTGTCCCTTGAACAAACGATTCGTGGAAATTATATGGTGAGTGTCTTGGGGGTAGATTCTTCCCTCCCCTTGCACTACGAGTATTACAATGTATGGTTACTGACTCAGCTAGATACTACACTATGGTTCTTAGAAAGGGTTTCCATTCAGAGCAGCAAGTGATAAAATACCTCAAGAGACCTCCCAACCTTTAGAACAAAGGTTTTTGGGATGATTATCTTGCACACTTCTGACAAAGGTGGGTTTCCCTAGATTAGCTTTAAATTTTAGAGTGGGGTGGAAAACCTGGCTTTGGTTGTTACCCACTTAGGTTGTTCCCATAGGGTGAGTACTTTTTCCCACTACGACATGCCTTCTAAAGGATTTAATAAAGCTTGAAAATGCATAAAATAAAGGATGAGTCTGGCGTTTTGATCACCCAGTTAAGGGGAGAGCATATGCCTATCACCACACAAACACAAAAATCAATTTGTTCAATTTTTAGAGCCCAAATGACAATTTGATATCTATGTGAAGATGTTGCCTCACAAAAGGAATGATGTAGATTTTAAATCCAAATTGAAAGGTTTGGTGACTATCCTAGATTGATTCATTTTAATCCAACTGAAGAAGTGACTATCCTAGATTGATTCATTTTAGTCCAATTGAAGAAATGAAGTTACTGGTTGTGGTCGCATCGGATCCAAGTAACGATTTACACATAAGTGCTATAACAGATAACAAAAGCGCTATAGAAATAGTCAAATGTGCTATAGAAAATTTTGTAAGTGCTACAAGATTCGTCAGAAGTGCTGTAGAATTCAGTGGACGCGCTAAAACAAATGTTGAATGTGAACTGTCAGACTATGTTGGAAGCTTTTGATTGAAGTGTAAAACAGTCTTCCAAAGCGCTATATTTTTCTTCAAAAGTGCTAAAACAGGCCGAAGTGCTATATTTTATGTCAAAAGCGCTATAGAATCTTCCGATCGCGCTAAAAGAATCATGCCAGATTCCTATACAAAATCTTTTAAGAAAAACCTTGTTAAAAAAATATGGGTTCAGGCCCCACAGTGGGCGCCAAATTGTAAGTGTGAAATAAGTAAATAAGTAAACAACTAAAACACTTCTTAATGAAACATTATATCAATATTTAATAGCAATTAAACCAATTTAAAGCACAAAAAACTTGAAAGCATCTCATTGTTTCCTATCTCCAAAGATTTATCAAGTCATAGAGGGCTCTTAGATTTGTAAGCACCGTAACTGTTAAAATGCCTATCTAGAGAATGGAATTAATGCTAAATGCAATGATGTGATGATTAATAATGAAACTAAAAAGCTATGATACTACTGTAATCTATTCTCACATGAAACCTGATAAATGAAAACTACAGTAAAACTATGATGCTGTCGTGATGTGAATTCTACCGATGATTATGATTGTTATGATGCTAAATTCTATTGATATTTATATTGATATGATTGCTTGATTGCTAAGAATGCTATAGAGTAAGTTTTCACAAAGATTCGGGTCCATTTCCTGTGAAGAAAGGCTGTATATATAGATTTACAACAGCAGTTTGTGACAGGGCAACACAACAAAGGCCTGGATTCAATCTTGTTCTTGAAGGGTGAGAGATGAAGAAGCTGGAGCTGATGAAGGGAATGATTTCTCCCCATGAAAACATCAGGCAAGATGATAGGAAAGATCAGAGGAAGAAGATTTGAGAAACTGATTCAAATTTGTCTCCATAGCTTCTCGTGAATGCCAGTTGAATTAAATTGGATTTTGGAATATCAAATTTGGTAGGTGAGTGAATAGAGGAATTTGCTTTATGCCTTTATTTAAATATTTTTGATTTATTTAAATTAGCAAAAAGGGGGAATAAATAATTTAATAGAACAAACTATAGAAGTTGTTTATTAAATTAAAATAGAAGGAATATGATAATTAAACAATAAAGTATAAAACTTTGTTTATTTAATTAAGATTGAAATGATGTAATAATTAAATAACACCAACTATAGAAGTTGTATATTTAATTAAAATTGAAGAACAAGAGAATTAGAATGTGAACTATAAATAAATATTTCTATTTATTTTATAGTAGAAGAAATTAAGATAACTAATCAAATAAAGCGTATTTAATTAATTTGATTATCCAGACCATTTTTAGGTGTATACAAGTTTATAAAGAATAAGACAAACAATTTATCTAATGACACTATTAAGATGCTTTTTCTTGGAGGAATTGTGATGAAAGTGTGAATTATTTGAATCTTAGAGGTGGTGGTGATATTTCTAAATTAGGATTTGATAAAATTTATGATATTTGTGGGAACTACTCAAGATACCATCAATCTGTAAGGAGCTATTATCGAAAACATACTTCTCAAGGAGGCACAATAGGTATTACCAAGCAAGAACTAGGTATGTTACTTGATGAATTTAAAATCGATCTTCTAAGTCACATGCAGAGACAAATTGATACTTTACACACCCATAAAAAATAAGAAGTTGAAAAACACTTATCATTTTTTGTCCTATATGTCGTAAGAAACATATTAGTGAGGAATGCCCCTACAATAAAATACATTTATTCCCTAGAAGATGTTATTAAGAATACTACTTTATGACCCTTACCATTAGATATGGCAGAAATTGAGTATACAAAAGAACTTGTTCATTGGAGTATATAGAAGAACTTGTTCATTGTATGGCTCAACAGAGGCCTTGCCACCACGAGCTATGCCCCCAAGTATGAGTAATGATTTTAATGTACCTGATCACATGAGACCTAATAGGAAACATAGTTCTTTTCTTGTTCAACATGGATGGTATGTGGTTGGCAACAACTTCCATCCTATCCATAGTGGCCAAACCAATACCAAAATGCTCCACAACTATGGTAATAAGCATGGAGGACATCACCACCACAATTTCCACAATATCCATCATATCCAATATCACTTATTACAAATCCACACCAACAATCACAAAAAAATTTTCTACCATCAATACCACCAACATCTAATAATCAACCATCCAATTTATTACAACCACTAAAAGCAACATTGATGTCTACTCAACCGACACCAAATCTGAAGAATAAGGTGGCACAACCTATTTATAATAATGAGGTGATAGGTATCGAACTTATCATGTTAATGAACTAGATATTAGTGGAGTACAACTTAGATCGGGGAAGGCTCTTCAAGGACCTGTAATTACTAAATTGGAGTCACAAGAAGAATTGATAGAAAACCAACCCAAGCATAATGAAAAGAATATACTAGCAACGCCACCTCCATTTCCTAATCGGTTTCACCCCCAACCTATAAAAAAGGAATGAACTCAACCTAAATGTGATTTTACTGATGAATTAAGAAATGTCAATATTAAAATTCCTCTTTTGCAGGTAATCAAGTATATTCCAATATACACAAAGAATTAAAGATTTGTGTGCTCAAAAGCAGAAAAAGAAACATGATTTGAAAACTATTCAAGTTATTGGGAAACTTGTGGATTTTATGCTTAGGAAAATTTCAGTTCTCAGTATGTTGATCCTAGGAGTCCTATGATACAAGTACGTATCAATCATATTATTATCCCAAATACACTTATTGATTTGGGTGTTGCTATCAATGTCATCACTAATGAAACCAAAGAGAGATTATGTCTCTAAGGACTTAGGCCTACACCTACAGTCCTTCAAATGGAATATTTCTCTTTGGTTAAGTCTAAAGGTATGATTTAAAATGTAATTATTTTTGTTGATTCTTGGGGTACCCAACTAGCTTCATGATCTTGCAAACTAAAATAAATCTGGGTGGATACCCTTTGATTTTGGGAAGACCTTGGTTAGATACAAGAAATGCTTCATCAATTATCGATCAATTAATATAGTCATCCCTAATAGTGAACAAAAAGAGACAACTAATATTGTACCCACTAGCACAACCATTATTGGAGACATATGACCCATTATGGGTTGATAGTGATTTGGATGATTCCATTCTTGTTTTAACAATTGATCAAAGTTTTGATTTTCATGAACCATCTGAAGATATTATTCTTGCTATTTTTTTCAAAATATGTATACATTTAATTATGTATTAGAAAGATTAATTTTTCACTCTTATTCAGATAACAACTACCCATTTGACAATTTTCCTTTAGTAGGTGATTCACAATCTCTCCAACACTTTATCACATTACATCAATTTCTACCACACAATTGTTTATATAGCCCATTTCTATTTACTGAAACATCCATATCAAATTCGTTACCATCCATGTCACAATTAGTTTCTATAGATTTACTTGTACAATCAAAAGCAATGGAAATCATACTAGGACATACACTTAATATTAATCTACACTTAAGTAATACACAAATTCATATTCTAATTGCTATGCTACGAACTCATAAAGTTGCATTTCCATGGGAATACCAAGATATGCATGGTATACATTTGAAAATTTGTACACACCATATTTATATGGAAGAAGGTAGTCATCTAGTAAGACAATGACAAAGGAGACTAAATCCCATTTTTTGAGAAATCGTTAAACCATAATTGCAAAAAATATTAAATGTGGGCTTTATTTATCCAATTTCAGATACCCAATGGGTTTCCTCTTTGGTACTGGTACCTAATAAAAGTGGTAAGTGGAAAATTTGTATAGATTATATAGCTCTTAATAAAGCAACCAAAAAGGATAATTTCCCATTGCCTTTTATTGATTGAAAGTTCTTGACACTCTTGCGGGTAAAAAGTTATTTTCTTTCTTGGATGGTTTTAGTAGATACAATCAAATCAGGATAGCACTTGAATATCGAGACAAAAATACTTTCACTTGTCCTTGGGGGACATGTGCTTATAATGTTTTACCCTTTGGCTCATGCAATGCTCCCACAACTTTTCTAAGGGTAGTTTTAAGTATATTTTCTAATCTTATTCATGATTGTGTTAAAGTATACATGGATGATTTCACTATTTACGATAACACTTATGAGGAAGATAAAATTAATCTTGAAAAAAATCTTCAAATATGTGAAGATACTAACCTATCCCTTAGTCATGAAAAATCTCATATTCTCATGACAGTTGTATAGTATTAGGTCGTCACATTTCTTCTAAAGGTATTCTAGTTGATCCTAAAAATGTATAGATAATTCAAGATTTGCCTACGCCTACTTTTCATAAAGATGCATATAGTTTCCTAGGGCATGTAGGATATTATAGATGGTTTATTGAAATTTTCAATAAAATTTCCTCACCTCTTTTTATTTTGTTAGGGAAAAATAATATCTTCTCATGGACAATAGAGTGTCAACAATATTTTGAGGATATTAAAGAAAATATTATTACTACACCAGTATTGCATTGCCCTAATTGGGAATTACTATTCCATATTCACACCAAAGCTTTCGATACCTTGAGGGAGGATTCTTGGGCCAAAAATATAATACACTCTTTCATTCTATTTATTACATAAGTAAAAATTTCATAAGCGTTGAGGTAAATTACATAATAATTGAAAAATATTTTTTAATCATTGTATATGCAATTAATAAATTTCATCATTATATCACATGATATAAAGAGTTTATTCATATTGATCATTATACAATTCACTTTTTAATGAATAAACTTTTTGTCACTGGAAGAGTAATTAGATGGTTGTTATTATTACAATAATTTTACATTACTATACTTGATAAGCCTAGTCATGAGAATGTTGTTGTAGATTTCTTATCCAGGTTACTATAGATCTCTAAAGCTAACGCTTAGGAGATTTAGTTTATGGGAAGTTCTGCAAATGGGGGATTAAGATGCACTCAAAAAAACAACCTCCAATATTTTAGAAGTCGGCTCTTCATTGTGTTAATAGGGGGAGGAAAAAGAAGAAGGAATGAAAAGCAAATGCATAAAACAAATTATTCTATTATGCTATTTCAAACTTGATATAGCATAATAAAACATCAATTAAACTAGATTCTATAGAAGTTTGAAAGAGTAAACATGATTTGAACTCTATATGTATTAGGGTTACTAAATTTATAAAAGCTAGAAGAGAATAATCAGAATTGCTAACACCTCAAATAGACACAAAACATGGAATCTAAAAGAGAATAGACATAGATAAACACATAGCAAAGGAAAATAAGGCACAATTATAGAAAATAAGGCACAATTCTATATATTTAGTTTGCATTCTTCAAGAATATATCATATTAAGGTCTGTTGTGTTACAATAATTTTTAATTGAGTCTTGTATTAATTCCTTCCATGACAAAAAAAAATGAACCCCCAAAACAAAGAGAAGAGCCCAATATATAGAGGAATCAAAACCACTAAAGGAAGTGGCTGCAACCAAAAAGATTTCAATGCCAAGCCTCCCATGAGAGCCTCCATTATGTGGTCATTGCAACTATGTGAGTGGGAAATCATAGCTTCCTCACTTCATGGCGATATTGTCGCGTGGAAATCCCACTCTCCTCATTCTAACCGCCTGATGAGATGGATGGAAATCTATTGATGTCATTTGTATTCCCAAACTCAACATGTGGCTTCACTTCAAACTCCCATGGCTGATATTGGGCCAATGGTACACTTTCAAACAATCCCTGGGTTTAAGAAAAACTCATTCTTGTTCCCGCCTGACGAGTGGAACCTTTGGAAATATGAGCCCTGAATAATAGTAGCCACGTAATGTCACCAAAAGGTGGTGAGTGGATTTACCACATGGTACTCCTATGCAAAGGACTGAGATTAAATGCTATTGGGTTGGTGAGAAAATGTGCAACATCAACACATGTCACCTCCACGTGCTATTGAATCTAAAATCAAATACACCTATGAGCTCAAAATAAGAGCGGAGCCTTATGAAAAATAACAATTTAAAACTGTCAGTGGTTGTAGTAGATATGATATGAATTTACAACATGATGATGAACTTGTTCCAGTTGATGATACATTTTCAGATGAACATCTCTTTGTAATTTTTGCTAAGAGTCTTGGTTTGTTGATATTACTAACTATTTAGTTACTTGCAAGTTTCCTCCTCATTTCTCTCCTAGAGATTGCAGGAAACTTGTTGGAATAATTGGTCAGTACACATGGATCAATAGGTTTATCATCCACATTGGTATTGATAATGCCATGTGTCTTCAATATAGTTCGATCATGTCATATTGAACCATGCAAAGTACATCTTACATAGATCAATGGACCATCAACAAGATCCTTACTTCTAGATATTATTGGCCCACACTTCATAAATATTACAAGAAGTATGTTCAACATTGTGATAAATGTCAACATATGGTCCAACCTATGTGTTCAAATGAGATGCCTCTTTAGCCACAATTATCCATTGAACCATTTAAAAAATGGAGGTTAGACTTTGTGGGGCCCATAAATCCTCCATCCAAAAAACAAGGAGTATGCCTTGGTTTATACAAACTATGTTACTAAGTGGGTTGAAGTTGTAACACTCAAGTATGCACATGACACTAAGCTAGTAGAGTTCTTGTATACTGAAATATTCACAAGATTTAGTTTACCAAAATAATTCATCGCAAATCAAGGACCACAGTTCACATCTAAACTTATTTTTGCTTTGGTCCATGAGTATGAGATTTGAAATAAAAAATCCTCTCCATACCATCCATAAGCCAATGGTCAGGTCGAGGTCAACAACATAGAACTAGAGAACATCCTTACTAATATAGTAGAAATTCATTGGAAAGAATGGGTAGCTCAACTTCTAGAAGCAATATGGGCTTATTGAACAATGTGGAAGACCACAATTGGTCTTACATCCTACGAACTTGTCTACAGTAATAAAGTTGTATTACTTATTGAATTTGAAATCAATACTTTTACTACTCTGGAATTGGATTTGAATCTTACCAATGTACATAAGGAAATAATTGAGATACTTCATTCTTTATGTGAGATACAACAACAAGATTTTTTCCATGCAGAGGTGGTTTAAACACAATGAGATCATTAGAATGACTAATTCATCTATGAGTAATCCTTTTAGCTAGGAGATTAGGAACTTCTGTATTACTCCATATTCTAAGACTTCAAAGAGAAATTTCATATAATATGGCTAGGACCTTATGAGATTTAAGCTGTCTATGATAATGGTGCAATCAAACTTCGCTCTATAGACTCCAATCACACAACCTTGGTTATTAATGGTCATTGGTTGAATATTTAAAAGCAACCCATCTCCAAATAAAATTTTATTTTTGATATCAATAAGGAACTATATGTTGTTAACAAAGTTCTTGTTGCCTCTTCGGGTACCTTCTAGGTACTTATTATCATTAAAAAAACAATAAAATCTAGCAATGAAAATATTTGAGCATTGTTTGACAGTTACAATTTGAAAACTAGATTTGCAATGGATTGTAACTAGAATAAAACTCCTTAGGGATGGAAACTGATCTTTCGACACCTCTAAGCACCAAAATACTAAAATTGGCAATGGTATTTTATTGTTATTAAAATTAAAAAAAACTATTGCAAAGAAATTATGTTATTTTTTGTGTAGATGTGCTATAGGAACCTCATTTTATTCATGTTGTTGGCCTTGTATTCTATCTATAGGACCTTTGCACAATAATTTTGCACGTGTCTTCCTCTTGCTTCCATAATCCATCCTATTAATGCCATGAATGGTCGACGTGTCATTGTGATGTATCATTAGACCAATTACACCCATTATCCTACAAGGAGATTCAACAAGTCTAATGTAGATGTGTTAACCAACCTGGACACATCACCAACCATCTTGACACTTACCGCATTCTCATTTCCATGTGGAACCCTACAAATACATTGTGTTATGTGTGCTAACTTTCTCAGGTACCTTTATTCTTTTAATTAAGCTGATAGGATTTCCTACAGTCACAACACAACATGAGCTAAAAAATTCTATGTACACAAAAAATCCACATTAAATCTCAAATTAATAATAAATCCTCACCGTTTATATCCTCACCATAAAAATGGTTAGAAATTTTAGATAAATTTTGGTTAGAGTTCACGTGAAAATCAAAATTATTATTTTAGAGTGGATTAGTAATTTTTATTTTTGGCACAGAAGGACATGCTCCAAACTTTGTGGAATCACAATATTCGTTTGTTAGACATTCAATTTATCTGCTCTTCACGAGATTGAATAGGAAGCTACTTCAATATGTAAACATCTGATTTGCATGAAACTAAATTGTGCCTGCTTTTATAATTATAAATTGGACTAATTTGTTAATTTCCTTAATAATATATAAATATAATGATAATAAATATATCAAATTTAAAATAATAATATAATACTTATTTTAATTAATTTCATTCATTAATAAAATAATTAATAATAATATAATATAATATAATACAATATAATATTTAATATAATATAATAAAGATATAATAATTTAACAATAATAAAAATTAATAATATTATATAAGATAATTTATATAATATAATATTTGTATTATTTTGATTATTTGTATTTGATATTTATATTATATTGAAATAAAAACAAACACTTTAAAAAGGATATATCTTGGCTTAATTTATATAGATTATTTTATAAGATAAATAAGCTAGTTTGTATTAATCAATCTTATTTTATTCAACTAATCATGTAGCATCCTCGAGGATGGTGTCATACCATCAGATAGGGGGGAAGTTTCATGTCATCTGATGTGAATTTAATCTACCATCATAATAACCAATCATTCATACTAAATCGTTTCTATCTACCATCATTACTTGGTATATCAATCTTTTGAATTCGTCATCATATATTTTATGTTGTTTTTACCCATACTTACCATTTTCATCTATATTTCTTTCTCTTTCTTGTCACTGTGTCCTCACTTTTACTACTACAATCAACCATTATAGTTCACTTCATCTTTTTTAGTCAGCTTGTTAACTTCTTGTCACATAGTAGCCATGGGTGGCACCCACACTTGTTAAGACCCTGTCGGTATGACATCTTTGAAATCCAATAGAAAAATATACAAGATATTTAGACAAATAAAATGAAATTCTTTCTTCAATAAATTACGTGGTTTTGATGACTAGATTGCTCATGATTTTTCTATGGTATTCACGGATAATAAAATCACCTTGATGGGTCTCTCTTTTGTAGTTACTATGCAAACCATTACAAATGCTACAAGGTTACCTCAAACAAGAGAAGCATATTTTACTGTGGCCTCAGCCAAAGCAATCAACCTGCAATGTTTGAGGCAATGATTTTTGAAAATTCACTCCCAAACCCTTGAGATGAAGTTTCTAAATTCATTATCCAATACATCACCTATGAGGAAGGCATGCATATGTCTTCATTCAACATTTTAGGTTTCTTTATTATTTGCATTATAAGGACCTAGTGAATTTTCCTCATTATTTGTTTCATTTAGTACAAAGGGTGTGTCAAGAGGAAAAAGCTAAAGTGTGGAAAAAATTCACCTATGTATGTTACATTATATCATACCCTTCATCCCCCATCCCACATGCTGGACAAAACACACCAACACAAAGACTTAACAAAGGGTTAGCCGTGTGTTGCCACATGTCTATCATCGAAAAAGGATGCACAACTGGTGGGAAAGTAAAAAAGCAATAGACAAAACACCCTAAACATCATCATTTTCCATATTTGATTTTGTAGTTTGCTAGGGAGGGATGCACGGGTGATGGAATGGAGTTACATGCATTCACATCTGGAGGCTGAATGAGAGTATGTTTTTATGTACAGAGGTGCTTTTTGTCTACATTTTAGCTGCGTCCATGTAGCTAAATGTCACCATTTTCCACATTTCATTTTGCAATTTGTTGGGGAGCGCGGGTGATGGAATGGAGTTGCAGGCGTTCATGTTTGGAGGCTGAATGAGAGCAACACATTTGACAGGTGCGACGACTAGCCAACAGGTATGCATATCTGCCACATATATATGCCATTTTTCCATTTTGCGTAGGAAGTGTGAAGCATTGAACGACTATTCGTTAAAGAAAATGGGTTTTCATTGATGGAAAAATAAAATGTTTTGTTTGTGTGTAGGGTTTTCATTTCAAATGCATAGCTGTTTATGTTTTTTTATTTTGAGGGTTTTCAAATTTCACTGTGAAGAATCTAATGGCTATTTGTTGGGAAGATGGGTTTCATTGATAGGAAAATAAAGGGGTTTCATTTGAAATGTAGAGGTGTTTTGTGTGTTGGCTTTTACATTTTTCCTTTTGGCTATTCGTTGCGAAGATGGGTTTTCATTGATGAGAAAATAAAGGTTGTTGTTACCAATTTTTGCCATAGCTCGATTGGTGGAGCTGGTTGAACATTGTTATATCTTAAGGTGAAATTATAGATTATGTTTAAGTGCTATTTGCATCATGTTCGTTGTTCGTCAAGTGACAATTGTGCATTTAAAAGGAGAATCAACATTTCAGAAGTGCCATTCAAATGTTCTAGAATTAAATAAAGTATAGAATTGAGCATATAAACAACAGAGCATTTCAAATGCTTTCTTTATTTCATGAAATGATTCATATTTACATAGCTTCATTTGATTGCAAGAATCCAAATGATAATACAACATTGCATTGAAATGCATTTTCTTTTCAAAATGAAAAGCATAAAATGAAATCAAATATCCACACAAGCCATGGATGTGACTGTCACAATGCATCATTAATAGCACACTACACTATGGAAGATGCAAAAGGAAGAAATCACATAAGTAGCGACATAATCATCATTGCCTGATTGGCCGATGGTCGATGCTGAAATGTTGCACCTTTTCCTTTTCAAGCTCCATTGACCTGCAAGAGAAAAGAGGGAGATGTCAGAGGCTCCGATTATGAAGACACCTATATGAGTCACCAACAATAGTGCAGCCTGCTATCAATCATACACTGAAACAATCAAGTAGAGTACATAAAAATATGAGCTGAAGGAGAAACATCAATATGATCATTATATCTTGTTTTTTATTCTAACATTGTTTGTTTCCTTGTGCAGGTATAGGTAAAATCATGATGTTGATTATTGTTCGAAGACCAAGCATGTGGAGAGAAACGGGCTCCCACAAGGGTAGAGCTCGACATGCTACCCTACTCATTACAAGTGGGCTGATAAGGAGATAGTAATTACATCATCATATTCATCAGAAAAAGGAGTGATATACAACTGAAAGAGTAAAGCATAGTTATCTAGCAAGCTATTAAACCAACTGTGCATTCATAACAATCAGGTGGATACTTTCTGAAAGCTACAGGTGAACAGTGAGTTTAACTTGCTCAATTAATTCAACTGAGTACATTTATACCAAACATTGCTGTATGGTTCACGTTCTTTTATACAACATTATTTGTTCATCATGATCGTATATCAGGTTCGGTTCATCAGTATTCTTTTTCACAACCAAGGACAATGAATAGGCATACATTATGCCTTAATGAAGAGATTTGTTTTAATTTTCATCTTAGAAGCAAATAGATTTATGGAACAGTTTGTTAAGTGGAGCTTAAAAATGTATGAAGAGTGCCAGGTTGAAGCCCATTAGTATGAAGGGACAAACGTTGCACTCAGATAATAAATGAACAGTCAGTTCCAGTTTGACTGATAATACAAATGCAACATTAGGAATTACAATGTGAAGTGATTGTTCTACAATGATAAAAAATGACAACATTTTTTTTTAATAGAAGTTGTCTCTGAAGTGTTAGTTATGCACATGAACAATCAGATAAATGCGGTTCATAGAATCACAATGTTTCAATTTAAATCTCTACATAAGTCCAAAGACAGAAAGCAAGAGTTTGCTATATGGTGGAATAAAGGAATCCAAAAAAGAACAATTTTGTGTGCAAAGAAAACAACATGGGAATATTAATACATTCAAAGATACTTTTCTTCACAAGGAGACAAGTATGGGAATATGGAAATGACTTAACGAGGTGTACTGAAAATGCAGATGTAAGAAGGTGGTTAATAAACCTTCAATTTTTGGTCATATTGTGGTATACCTGGGTGATGGAATGACATTGATTTTTCTAAGTTTGAAAACACCTATATGCTGAATGTTGAAAAATTCAAATGCCAAAAGGAGTCAGGGTTGTGCCCAGTAATCAAAATAAACAGTTCTTATTTGTTTTCATGCACCCACATTGGGGTTTTGCATTTATAATACAAAATCCTGCATGTCACAAATGAGCTCATATGGCGGGGTTTCAGAAATATGTTTCACAAATGCAGAAATAAGGGGATAGTTCGAGCCCAGTTTTCAAGGAATTAAATGAACAACTTTTCTTCATTTTGAGCATATTGGGGGCTTTTGTTTTCAAGGCAGAGTTTTACCATTCTAGTAACGAATGACATACCTAGTTTTTTTTGCAATTGAAAGTGCAAAGGAAATAATGGATCAAGCTAATTTTCATGAGCATTAAGACAAACAGATACATTTCCAGTTTACCCATGCAAGGGTTTTCAACAAAATATCAGAGAATATCACCAGCCATCATGGGTCGAGCCCATAAACTAAATACAAAATTAATATACAGATTTTGTTTTCCATACACCCACATGGGGTTTTGTTTCTAAGGGAAAATATTACAGCATACAACAAATACCCACATTGGGGTTCCGAGTTGGTGTATAGATTCTCATTGTTTCAGCTACCCATATGGGTATTTTATTAGAACAACAAAATAATTTGTTTTATCAGCCCATATGAGGATTTTATGTGAGATAACAAGAATATAGATGGAAATCGATACATCAAGCTTCAAAATGAGAAAATATAATTTTTATTCAATTCTCATGATACCCATATATGGGTTTGTCCTCAAAAATACAAAAATACGATTTTCCTTTGATGGGTCGAACCCAAAAGTTTAAAAAAATGCATTTCTTGAGATACATATGGCCATG
The DNA here is from genome assembly GCA_007258455.2 of Sequoia sempervirens. Classification (NCBI taxonomy): domain Eukaryota; kingdom Viridiplantae; phylum Streptophyta; class Pinopsida; order Cupressales; family Cupressaceae; genus Sequoia; species Sequoia sempervirens. The sequence goes on along the minus strand of VDFB02358134.1, from coordinate 186,930,400 downwards.
GCCTATGTAATGGCCAGAAAGTTACAAAAGTAAATGTTGATTATCCACAGAGAGATGAAGCTTTTACAAGCTTTCTGTTTGAGGAAAGATACCAAGGAAAAAAAATTTGGCTGTGGAGCACCTTACCAATTCAAGCCTGTAGGAGAATGCTTATAGCCGCGGAAAAAGTTATATTAGAGCCTCAAAACCCCAAGAAAAGTATCCAATGTGAGCTCATATGGGACGACCAATGAAAACAAAGAACACAAAAATAGAAAATATAAGCACAAAGAGTATATACAAATGCATTAGAGGCTATCTTAGCCGCGACCACAAGACCAAGAAGCTCGAAAGATGAAGTCTCAAAAGACAAACAAGAAGCTCACCTTGTGTGGAGAGAAGAAGATAACCCTCGAGCAAGCTCTCTCATAGAGCTTTCAGATAAAAGGCCCGAACTCATAACAGGTCGACCAAGAACAAAGCATAGGAAGTGTAAAGGAAAGTTAGAGACAAGCATGAACAGGCCGCGACCTTGATGGTTTTCTTGTTCTTTCAATGAAGTAAAGAGCTACAATAATAAACAGATCAAGCTTACCCAGTTAAGATTCAATTGTTCAAAGGCAAAAGTGAAAACTCTTGAGCGCATGAGCTTCAGACTGAGCTCAATCATGGCGGCGTGCTCTCTCAGGCAGAGCTCCATGTTTTCAAAATGATGAATGCAAAATGAAATCATTTTTAGGGTTTTACCATCTTTTCTCATGCCCTAATTCGAGCCAACTTTATGATTGCCTTCAAATATTCACCTTTAACATTAGCATGTGGAAATTCGAATTAGGGTTACCTTGCACTATGATATTAAAATCTGAAGCTAATGTTTGGAGGCTGAAATTTATATGCCTAGGTCGATATTTTAAGTCTTTAAGGCTTGCATTTTTATTGACACCCTTGTGCCTTAGAGAAATTTGGAGACTTGAATACCTTAGTGTTATTGTTCTTGAGAGAAAACAATGAGAGCATGAATGTTGAATATCTTATGACCTAGGGGTGATTTTTGATCACTTAGGCTTTTGTTTTTTCAAAAGAAATCAATTATCTACTTAGGGTTTTTGTTTTAATTGATTTTGGAGAAATCAATTAGGGATATAGGAGAAGTGATATGCATTGATATTTTTATGATTTTTTTTAAGAAAAATCAAAGCATTGTATTGGTGAGATAAGATGTATTTCTTTTGCAAAAGATTTTCCAATATTTTAATTGCAAAATAGACAATTATAAAATCTACAATCATGTAAGGCAAAATCATAAAGCAATCTCTTATAAATTATTTTGTGATTTCTTGCTATTTTTAGTAGATTGATGTTGACTTTTTCCCTTGGTTAGATTTGAGTCTCATCTTGGAGAGATAAGGTATTTTTCTGGCTTTTAAAGTAGATTCAACCTATTTTTAGAGGCTTGATAGTTTGATCATAAAAGCAGTATGGTTTTTTTTGCTTTTATGCAGTTTTTGAGACAGTTTGAAGCTTTTTTCCTTGAGCTTCTTTGTGAGCTTGGATTAGGGTTTCTTGGGTGATATATTCTGAAGAGACTTAGTCTTTGAGCTCCTTCTCTGTTCAGATTTTTAGTTTTCTTGGGTGATATATTCTAAAGAGACTTAGTCTTTGAGCTCCTTCTCTGTTCAGATTTTTAGTTTTCTTGCTCTTAACACTTTGGAGCTTGTAAACTTTTGTACTTAATTTTGAGAGTTTCACTCCTTGAACTAATTAAAAACAACATTCCTATCTCCAATTTCTGTCTCAGCTTGCAGTTTTAGTATGATATTGATGTTGTGATTCTGTTTACAGATCCTCTTTATGTCCTAAGTATTGCAAATCATCGATGCAGAAAGTTCATTGTTACAGGTTGCATGCTGTGTTTACTTCTGAACCTTCATGCAAATCAATTTTTCACTTTTGTTCATGAGGGATTGTGAATTCATTGTTGTTTTTCCGAAGATTGCTTTGTGAGAGAAATATCAGACTATTTTGTGAGGGAAATTATCAAAGTCATTGTTAAGTTTTATGGATCATTTTAAGTCATAGGTTTTACTTACAAGTTATCTTTCTACCCCTTTCTTCAGGAGTATTTAGAGTAGGATCGATCATTTTGGAGAACCAACTCACTCTGGAGATTCCTTCTTCGTTTAGATCACCCACATCTAAAGAAGGTTTCCATGTTTCAATAGATTGCTGAATCTTGCATTTAGCAGGGTGCAAATCTAATTGACAACAGTTTTTGGCACACCCGGTGGGACTTTGAAAGCCATTTTCAGAGAAGTTTTGATATTTTTAGTTTGTTGTTTGGTGTATGCAGCAGATTTTCTAGCCTTTTGGAGGCTCATTACAATATACTTGGCGACTCTGATTCTATTTTTGCATGCTAGTGTAGCTTGCGCATGAGAAAGATACAGACAAGGTCAAGTTATGTACCCTTCAAGTATCGAGAGCTGTCCCCATCATGAAGAAGAGGCAGAACAACAAGGAGGCTTTTTGAAGCACCCACGAGGTCGAAGTCAACACCTCCTTTTTTCAATTCCTTGGTGTTATCACCAGGAGTTCCAGTTCCAATCTCACAAGTACCGCTAATGGCAGCACCAAGGCATCACCCATTTGCACCTTTCAATGGAGGCAGTCCGTTAGATATCGCTCAACACGATGACATCCCAGTTGCAACCCTTTGAAGTGTACCATACTTCACTGGGGAGGACTTTACCACACTAGTTGAGCACATCTGTGACATAGCCACATTATGATCAGTGCATAATATCACGGAGGAGAACGTCACGCTAAGGCTATTGGCTGCGTCACTCAAAGGCAAAGCGTTACAATGGTTTAGAGGCCTCGCAGCCAACTTGATCGCAACATGGGATGCGTTAGGTAATGGTTTATATCAACATTTTGCTGATAAATCTGACAACTTGTCTTTATTAGAGCAGCTGAGCACCATTCAGAGGGTGCCACATGAGCACTTGGTTGACTTCAACTACCAATTTTAGAGAACCTGGGACAGGATTCCTATGACGGTAAAGCCCTTACCAGCACACGCTTTTCTATTTTATTTAAAATCCTTGAATAGTAAGATTGTAGTCATGACTCAGTCTATGGGCGGGCTTACACTCCCTAACGCCTACAATATAGTCATTAACACTGAAAACTGCCTCATCCAAGCTGGAGACATAGCTCCTAGACCTCCTATGCCTTTGTTTCTAGAAATACAACCACCTATTCCTGTTGCTATACCTCCCTTGGCTGCTGTCCCGCCTGTTCTAGCGATAGGATATCATAACACAGCCAAAGAGGTTGTTGCCCCAGCCCCAAATCAAGAGATGCAAGAGATTAAAATCATATTAAATACTTTTGGAAATGATCTCGTGACTATTAAAAAGCACGTTAGCCAAGAACATAAGCCTTATCAAGCTCCTTATCAGCAAAACCAACAAAATAGACCCGCCTTTCAAAATGATTATCAATCCCAAAGGAGGAACTTTAACCCTAGGCCATTCCAACCATACAATCCGAATGCAGCCAGTTCATCAAAGGAACTTGTGCTACAAAATAATGTTTCCCAGGATTGCGATTGGTGTTACCTGTGCAATCAACCCCATAACCAATCAGCCCCAGAACACCCTAAACATCACCATTTTCCACATTTCATTTTGCAGTTTGCTGGGGAAGGACGCGTGGTTGATGGAATGGAGTCGCAAGCATTCGTGTAAAGCAATAGAAAAAATGCACCTAAACATCCCTCAAATACTGGTGTCTAAATAGTTCTGAAACATTAGGTGGGTTGTAGGTTTTGTAAAACACAGTGTTTTGCATCCTACAATTTTACAAAACAGTATGTATGTATTGAAAAGATTTGTGTTATTTAGACCGTAGGGGTGTGGTGATAGGCACCATTTTGTAAACACCCAGTAAGGTATTTGGATTTAGTGTGTAGAGGGTTTTACAAAATTTTGTGGGTTGGAGGCTTCATAAATCATGTTGTCACCTCACCTCCCATAGTGTTTTCCAACCTGTAATCATACTGTGCATGTATATTTGGATCATATTAAGAAATTGAAACGCAATTTTTACTTTGCGTAAGACTTGTTATAAGGTGCCTTTCATTACATTTGTACTGTCTAAATTACATTCATACCATTTTGTAAAATTCTAGGTTGCAAAACACTGGTTTATTGAATTTTGCAACCCACATAATGTTTTAAAACCCTTTAGCAATAACAAACCCATCACCTCAATTCCACTAGTTTTGTCATCTCCCCCACCTGCAACTCTGCCCCCTACTCTCCAACATTTCTCTTTCAACCTCCAAAATGAAAAAACCCACAACATAGAGTGTTTTCCAATAATAGTACTTTTAACAATTAGTATGGAGAAGCTAATCTCCCAAAAAAACACGCCTATGCATAGACATTATAACATAACACCCCATCCCCCATCCCACTCTTCTGACAAAACGCACTAACGAAAATACTTTATAGACCAAGCTGATAGACATTCGTACTGTTTTGCAATATTCCATGTTGCAAAACCATATGTGTTAAGAAGAAAGCCACCCACCGTGAGAAAACCCTTTACATTTAAACAAGGAGATTCAAATAACTAAAAACCCACATTGTGTTTTCCAAATTACAATTATTTTGTGCACTTTTTTTTTCAATCATGCGAAATTTAAATTCAATTTTTACTCAAATTAAAAGTCCTTATAAATTTTGAAGGGGCCTTTCAATACATTCACATTGTCTAAATTACAAAAGATTTTCAAGACATTCATTTTGTTTTATAAAAAATCATGTTTGAAAACCTTAGGTGTTATGAAACAAGCAACCCATATAGTGTAGTAAAACCCTTTGCAACCCGATTGCTTAGCACCTCTCACCTCAATTTTGTTGGTTTTCTCCTTCAAATCCTACACATGCACTCCAACCTTCATCTTTCAATGTGCAAACATGAAACATAGTGTTTTCCCCCTTCTTTCTCCAAACTGAAAATGCACATGTCATCCACCTCCAATTCCCACACCAGAAAAAAGCTTTGAAAATGACAACTCATACTCACATTGTTTGTACTATCTAAATTGCATTCATACTATTTTGTAAAATTCCAGGTTACAAAACAATGGTTGTTCGAAATATGCAACCCACATAATGTTTTAGAACTCCTTACAAGTAACAACCCAATTGGTTACTCACCCCTCACCTCAATAGACCACCCAAGGTCCCTATATCTTCCCACCCCCTGGTGGGGTTGGGCAGGGTGGGGGGGATTGTAGGTGTGTTGGACACCTTCTATTCCCACCCAACCCGACCCCTATCTTCCACCCACCCACCCCAACCAACTAATCTACCAACTACCAAAGAACCACTATAATTCCCCCCCACCCGGAACTGCTATGTTTTGTGATTGCCTTGAGATCCTTTTGTGAATTAGATAGTAAGAATGTAATGAGATTGGAAAACACTGTGTTTTAAGAAATTTGCAACCCACACAGTGTTGTAAAACCCTCTAGATGTAACAACCCAATTGGTAAGTTAGGAAAACCAAGCTGACACACCTATGTACATACAGTTGGTTAGAAACCCCTCACCTCAACTCGGTTGGTCATCTCCCCCACCTGCAATGCCACCTTGATCTCCAATGTTTCTCTTTCAACTTGCAGAATGAGAAAACCTAGAACACAGTTTTTTCCAAGAACAGTACTTGTTACAAAGTAAAAAGCATGTCTTAATGACATCAACGCCCTTCCTTCCTACAGTGAACACATAGCTTCTCACACAAGGAAAAAAAAGCTGGTGTAATTCGAGGTGATGGGACACCTCCTCGCTTTCCTCGCCGTGACGTTTCCTCCCGTCTGCCGGTTTCATCACTTTTATCATCTATCTTGGTGGGCCCTGCACTATGGCGTCTCATCATGTTATGTGTGTTGTTATGTATGTCTTTATGCATTTTTGTATGTACATAGGTGCATTTTTTCAGGAGATTAGTTACATCCGTAGAGGGTTTTACAACATTGTGTGGGTTGGAGGTTTCATAAATCATGCACTCACCTCCCACAGTATTTTCCAACCTGCAATCATTCAGAGTTTTAATGGTTGTTGGAAAAAAGTGGGTGTTAATAAAATGGTGCCTTTCATTGCATTCCTACTGCCTAATTAACAAAAGCTTTTGAAGACATTCTTGCCCGTGCTCTCCACCATGTAACTTTGAATGTACAAAATGAAATAAATGGCAAAGCATATTGCATTTTCCAACCTGCAAATTATATTTTGCATTTATTTTTAAATCATATGAGGAAATTGAATTGCAATTTTTTTGTGTAAGAGTTGCTATAAATTGTGAAGGTGAATGAAATTTAGTACATGTTCTTACTATCCACAAACTTTAAGGTTTTCATTAGAAGCATGCTGTCTATATACAATTTCATGTTGGAAAATAGTATGTGTTATGAAACCTACAACCCAAATACTATTCTCAACTTTGAAAGTGTCTTTCTGATTAGAGAATGCAGATGTCTTGTTTTTAATAAGTTTTTGACAAAAAAATGTCTACCTTTTCACATAGGAATCTCATGTCTCCATCCAATTGATTCTCTTTTCTGCATTGACATCCTATTTTTCCTTCTTTTCATGTTATGCATGTTTCTATGTATGTTTCTATGTATGTTTTTGTGTATGTTTTTATGCATTTTTGTATGTACATAGGTGTGTTTTTTCAGTAGATTAGCTACTTTTTTTGGTCAATCAAGGTGATCACCAAGGATTTTGTTGACTTGTTAACCTTTATTCTTGCAATAATCTATATTTTTTTAGATACCTATACAAGTAATGGTTCGGTTTACAATATCATTGAAGAATGGTTACGATACTAATATGTCATTTAGATGTTCATTGAGAGACATGGGATATAAACATAAGTATGATAGTGGTACATGGTATCCTTCTTGTCTGTCTTCTATGCCCTTATTGATTATTGCAAGTTATGGCCTCTATCATATGTTAGGAGAGATGAGTTTTTTATATATGCGAATGAACGTTCAGTGCTTCACAGTTCTCGCAGAATGGCAGAATGGTAGATATAATTGCTAATATATATTTCTAGTGTTAGCGATAGGTTAAATTGGAAATTAAATTCCCATTGTATATTTTAATATGTTTATTTATTGTTTGTACAAGCTATAATTTTGCACTCACCACAACATATAATCCTATATTAGTGAAATTTGGAATAAAATGAATTCTTTGTAGCACCAAATGTCTTTAATTTTCTAATTTAATATATCACTAACACTTGTCTTCCTTCCAGGTGGTTGATATATTTGAGGAAACAAAATTGAATAAAACAAGGCCTGGTGGATTGAGGACACTTTAGGAGACATGAAGCTTCTGCACTAAATACAGGTGATTCTAGCTGTCATAACTTGAATTGCAAGTGTACTGATCAGTTAAATTTCCAAAATTTATTTTGCATTAAGAAGTTATGATTTTTTTATAGATGAGATGCTAACCATGGTGAATGCAAAGAATTTCTAGTTTATTTATTTTTTAAATAAATGTTACATTATTGTGTGCCTATTATATCCCAAAATTTTACATGAAGGATGTTTCCTCCTTGAAGTGTGAGTGTTACATGGGAAATGCTCAAAATAGCAGTGAACGATGATACTACATTCTTTTAATTATCCCTTTACACAAAAACACATGAAGAGCTCTGCATTTCAAATGAAAACCCTTTATTTTCTTGTCAATGAAAACCCATTTTCTTAATGAACATGGCAGATATAGAAATGGAAGATTTACATACCTGCTAGCTAGCCACCATGATTGTCGAATGTGTTTAGGTAGTGTAGACCCTTAACTCTTGTTCAATTTCCAAATGCAAATGCCTGCAACTCCATTTTGTCGCCTGCACTCCCTAACAAACTGTAAAATGAAAATGTGGAAAATGACGATGTTTAGGTGCATTTTGTCTATTGCTTTTTGATTTTCCATCGGCCACACCGTCCTTTTCTAGCAATGGGACATGTGATGACATGTGCCTAACCATTTGTTAAGTCTTTCCGTCGATGTGTTTTTTCTAGCGCGTGGGATGGGGGTTATGATATAACGTTACATACATGGGTGTGTTTTGTCTACACTTTAGCTTCTACCCTAATAGTGTTGTTAGGCTAGTTTTCCCATCACTTTGAATGGCGTTGGTGTTATTTACCTTGCACGAGAAGCTATCCTTTTAGCATGGGTGGGAAGGGGAGTTGACGTGATTAAGACATGCATTTAATATGTACGAAGTACTGTTATTGGAAAACACTCTATGATGTAGGTTTTCTCATTTTGCAAGTTGAAAGCGAAAGGATGGAGGGCAGGTGGGGAAGAAAAAAAACCAATGGAATTGAGGTGAGGGGTTTGTAACTGATTGGGTTGTCACTTGTAAAGGGTTTTAAAACATTGTGTGGGTTGCAGATTTCGAAAAACCAGTGTTTTGCAACCTAGAATTTTACACAACAATATGAATGTCTTGAAAATATTTTGTTATTTAGACCATAGGAATGCAATGAAGGGCACTGTTTTTTAAACACCTAGTGTTTTCCAACAACCATTAACACTTTGTATGATTGCAAGTTAGAAAACATTGTGGGATGTGAGTGCATGATTTATGAAACCTTCAACCCACACAATGTTGTAAAACCCTGTATGGATATAAATAATCTCCTGATAAAACACACCTAGCTACATACAAAAATGCATAAAAGCATACATAAAAACATAGAAACATACATAACATGATGATACGGCATAGTGTAGGGTCCACCAAGACGAATGATAAAAGTGATGAAACTAATAGATAGGAGGAAACATCATGGCGAGGAAAGTGAGGTGTCCCATCGCATTGAATTATGTCAATTTTTTTTTCCTTGTGTGAGAAGCTGTCTATTCATTGTGGGAGGGAAGGGCATTGATGTGATTAAGACACGTGTTTTAAATTGTAACAAGTACTGTTCTTAGAAAACACTCTTTGTTATGGGTTTTCTTATTCTACAAGGAGTTGCAGGTTGAGGATATATAAGACTATCCAAATTCACCTGAGGGGTGAGTAACCAATTGGGTTGTTACTTGTAACGGGTTTGAAAATAGTATTTGGGTTGCAGTTTTCATAAAACCCAATGTTTTCGAACCTGTAATTACATATAGACAATATGAGTGTAATGAAAATATTTTGGTTACTTACACAGTGAGAACCCAATTGGTGTTGATGATATATGGTAGCGGCCGAAGATTCTTTCTCTCATCGAATTCAAATATTTAAATATAAATTTAATGAGGCCAACCCTTTGAGAAAATTCGTCTCATTTAGATATTAATTTCTATTTTATTTTTTAATTTATGGATGACTAATCTAAGAGTCACCTAGAACAAAGAGATGCATTGGTTCATGAAAAGGCCAACTTATCTTGAAGAGACGTCTTGTTTGGTGAAGACCATATCAATTTGTATTTATAGAAGGTGATGCTCTCTCTATCATCATCCAATTATTATTCAAGTAAGTTTGCATAAAATTCTGAAGGAGTTCGATAGCTACAATATATTGACTTGAGGAGAAGTTCGATATTCTTCATTGAGTGTGTATTCGCATTAAGTGTGGAGCCATTATCATCATATCAAATATGCCTTGTGATTGGCCATATTGTAAAGCTTATTGCTGCTCAATTTCATCAATATATAAGTGATATATTGTTGCTAGGTTTTTCTCCTTCAAGAAGGAGGGTTTTCCTAGGGTATATGTTGTGTTATTTTGTTTGAATTTGTTATATTTCTGCTTAACTTAATTCTGGTCCTAAAATTAACATGGTATCAGAGCGGGTTTAAGCAAGATCGAGATCAAATTTATTTAAGCAAAAAAATCTTCTTCTCTTCTTCTCATCTAGGGGAGTCTATCTTAGCTTCGAAAATGGTGAACGGACTGAAATTTGAAGATAGAATTGATGGTGCATCTAACTTCACCTTTTGAAAGTTTAGAGTTCTTATTTTATTGGAAGAAAATGATATTCTTGAGTTCGTGGAGAGCGAGGTACCCAAGCCTTCTAATGAGACTGAGAAAAATTAATGAGGAAGAATGGCATGAAGGCCAAGAAGATCTTGATTGATTCCATGAAGGATCACCTTGTGCCTATTATCTCCAAGTTGAAGATGACTAGAGATATGTTCAAGACTTTGGAAGGATTGTATGAGATCAATAACATGGGAAAAGCTCTTTCTTTGAGGCAACAACTACATCACATCAAGATGGAGAAAGGAGATTCACTCATCTTCTTCTTTATGAAGATCACCGAGTTGAAAGATCAACTATATGCCATTGGAGATATAGTTGTGTAAGTTTGGAATAAGTAATAAGTAAAATAAAAAACAACACTTCTTAATGAAACATTATATCAAGAGAATCAACAATTAAATTAGTTAAAAACAAGAAAACTCTTGAAAGCATCTCATTGTTCCCTATCTCCAAAGATTTATTAAATCATAGAGGGATCTCAGATTTGGTTAGCACTGTGACTTTTAAAATTCCAATCGAGAGAATGGAATGATTATGATTATGATGCTAAAGTTGTATGATTCTATTTCTAAGTGCAATGATGAAATCCTTTTGATGCAAATGACATAAAAAGCTAAATGAAATTACCGTAAACTATGATGAATCTAAATGGAATGCCATGATTATGATTCTACTGATTTCTATTGCTAAATGATAATTGCTAAATGCTTGAATGCTTGATTGCTATTTCTGCAAAGTAAGATTTCACAAAGTTGGGATCTTTTTCCTGTAGAAAAAGGTTGTATTTATAGATTCACGACAACACATTTGTGAAGGGGCAGTACAAAAAAGGTTTGGATTTGATCTCGAGGATTCAATGGTGAAGGGTGAAGAAGCCTGAGCTGATCATGGAGATTGTTCCTCCCCACAAAAACATTTGGCCAGATGATAGGAAGAATCAATGGAAGAAGATGAAGAAGTTCACTTGCAAATTTATCTCAAATTGGTCTCCAAATTTTCCCGTGAAGGTTGAGATGAATTAAATTAGATATTTCATATCTAATTTGGTAGGTGAGATATGATGAGCTGTAGAATATGCTTTTATTTGAATATTTTGGATTTATTCAAATTTAGAAATAAATAAGATATTAAATTTAATAAAGCAAACTATAGAAGTCTATTTATTAAATTAAATGAATAATTAAATGAAACAAAGTATGTGAACCTGTTTATTTAATTAAGATGAAATAATAGAAGAATTTAAATGTGAACTATATAAATAAATATTTCTATTTCTTCAATAGTAGATGAATTAAAGGTTAATTAATCAAATAAATTGTATTTAATTAATTAGATTATCCAAACCATTTTTAGGTGTATACAAGTTGAAGATAGAGACTTAGTCATGTTGGCACTGAATGGTCTTCCTCAATCTTGGGAACCCTTTATCCAAGGTATCAGTGGAAGATCTAAATTACGAAGGTTTGATCATCTTAGAGAAAATTGCATTCAAGAAGAATCCAGGTTGGTAGCAAGAGGTAATGGTCAAAGCTCTCACAATGAAGATAATCATGTTCTTGCTGCTCAAACTTCAAGAAGGAAGGAAAGAGAAGGGAGGAAATTTCAAGAGTAATAGAGATAGGAAATCAAATTCTTCTCCTGAATCAAAGAAGAAGAAGGATCTCTCTCATATTTAGTGCTTTAGATGTGACAAGTATGGTCACTATGCTAGAGATTGTGCAACAAGACCAAAGCAACATGCTTCTACTGCGGATGTTGATAATGTCTCACCTCAAAAGGAATCAAGAGACAAATATGGAGGATTTCTATTCATCTTTTCCCTATCAAGAAATGTTCCAACCAACAATAGCACATGGTTGATTGATAGCGGCGCTTCCCGACACATTACAGGGTACAAAGAGCATCTTTAAGATTTGGTAGAAAGAGAAACCAAAATTCAAGTGATAATCAAAGATGATGCTTGCTATTTAGTAAAAGGTGTTGGAGCCACCTCTCTTCATCTAGATTCTGGCATCCCTCTTCATCTGAGTGATGTCTTGTTTGTACCAAGAATCAAGAGGAATCTTGTATCAATTTCAGCTTTGTAGGACAAAGGATATCAAGTTGCATTCTCTAAAGGAAAAGTTCTTGCTTGGCCAAAGAAATCTAGCATCAAAATAGCTAGTGTGATTGGTGTTCAGAAAGAGAGTCTTTATAGAATTTCTATTCATCCAGTTCAAGAATTGTTGCATGATTCCACCAGTTCAAGTGAGCTATGGAATAGGAGGCTTGCTCACCTTCATTTTAGAGCTCTTCCATCCATGGAGAAGATGGTTACTAGCCTTCCAAAACTCAGTCAGGAGCAAGATGGTACTTGTAGAGGATGTGTAATGGGTAAGAATACTAAGAGTCCTTTTCATAGTAGTGAAAGTAGATCAAAAAGTATTCTAGATCTTGTTCATTCTGATTTGTGTGGTCCAATGTCTGTGGCATCCTTGAGTGGTTTTTGGTATTATGTGATTTTTATTAATGACTATTCTAGAAAGACTTGGATTTAATTTTTGAAGTCTGAGTTTGAAGAAGTACTTGATAAATTCAAATAATTTAAGGCTCAAGTTGAAATTTTTTCCAAAAAGAGGATCAAGGTTTTGAGATCTGATTACGGAGGAGAATACACCTCTGGAGGCTTTCATAATTTCTGCATTGAGGTAGGGATTAAGAGGGAGTTTTTTGTTCCATATAATCCTCAACAAAAAGGAGTTTCAGAAAGGAAGAATAGATCCATAGTTGAGGCAACCAAAGCTATGATTCATGATCAAGACTTACAAACCTTCCTTTGGGCAGAAGCTTCTAGAACTATTGTGTATGTTCAAAATCAGAGCCCTCATCGAATATTGGAAAATATGACTCTTGAAGAAGCCTTCACAGGTGTGAAACTTGAGGTTAATCATCTGAGAATCTTTGGTTTTCTTGTTTATATTCATGTTCCTAAAGATAAGAGATCTAAGTTAGAACCATATGGAAAAAAAAGGAATATTTGTGGGATACAATGAATCTTCAAAGGCCTATAGGATTTACATTCTAGGATAGAAACAGATTGAGATCAACAAGGATGTATATTTTGAAGAAGATGTTGCATTCAAAATATCTAAAGGGTCATACATGGAGATAGATAATGAAGACCAGGAGACTCCTTAGGATATGGACATTGATCGTACTCTTGAGATTCAGAGGGAGTCTACTAAACTAGAAGAGGCTAGTGATCCAGTTGATCCCATAGAACCTACTAATGATCTTAGAGATATTGTTGTAGGTCGAAAGAGACGTCTATGGGCTAGAAAAACTATGGAAGACACAGAGAAGTATGCAGCTCCTAGAGGCACATTTAGAGAAAGCAAAAGACCAAAAAAGTTTCCAAGCTATGTAGCATTAATGAGTCACATCATTGAGTCTGAGCCTTCTAGTATTGAGGAAGCATCAAGTCAATAGGCATGGAGAGATGCTATGGCCAAAGAATATCAGTCTATTATCAAGAATGATGTTTGGGATGTTGTACCAAGACCTAAAGGGAAATTATTTGTATCTTCTAAATGGATTTTCAAGATCAAGCATGCAGCTAATGGGAGCATTGAGAAGTACAAAGAAATATTTGTGGCTAGATGATTCTCTCAGAAAGAGGGAATAGATTATGAGGAGACATTTGCTCTGGTTGCTTATTATACATCCATTAGGACTATTATTGCTATTGCAAAAACTAAGGGATGAAAGCTACACCAAATGGATGTAAAGACAACATTTCTTAATGGTGTGATTGAAGAGGAAGTGTACATTGAAGAACCGGATGGGTTTGTGATTCATGGAAAGGAATCTCATGTATGCAGATTGAAGAAGGCATTGTATGGCCTTAAACATGCACCTTGTGCTTGGTATGAGAGGATTGATCGATACTTGATGAGCTTGGGTTTCTCCAAGAATGATGCAGATTCAAATATTTACTTCAAGGTAGTTGATGGTGAGGCTTTAATCTTGGTTCTTTATGTTGATGATTTATTTCTTACTGGAGTAGAATATCTCATTGTCAAATACAAGAAGGAGTTAGCTTCTGAGTTTGAGATGAAGGATCTAGGTTTTATGCATTACTTTCTAGGATTGGAAGTGTGGTAGAGACCCAATGAGATTATTCTAAGCCAAGGAAAATATACCATAGATATCTTGAAGAGATTTGGGATGATGGATTGCAAATATATGTCTACAATGATGGAAACAAATTTGAAGAAATTGAGTGATTTTGCAGTTAGTTCAGATCTGGTAGATCCCACCATGTACATGTAGTTGATTGGATCATTGATGTATCTAGTCAATACTAGACCAAATATTTGCTATGCAGTGAGTGCCCTTAGTCAGTTTATGTGTGAACCAAGGAAAATTCATCTAGTTGTAGCAAAGCATATCTTGAGATACTTGCGTGGCACAATTGGATATGGCTTGAGATATTCTTCTAGTGTAGATCTAAAGTTACAAGGCTATTTTGATTTTGATTGGGCCGAGAGTGTAGCCGACAAGAAGAGCACCTCTGGATGTTGCTTTAGCTTGGGGTTTGCCATGATTTCTTGGTGTAGCAGGAAGTAGTCTTCAGTGGCACTAAGCACTGCAGAGGCCGAATATATTGCAGCATGTGTAGTAGCTCAAGAAGTAGGGTGGTTTCAAAAGCTCCTTGCAGGATTGTTTGAACAATATTGGAGACAACTATTATTCACTGTGACAATCAAAGTTGTGTGAAGCTATCTGTCAATCCAATCTTCCATGATAGAACAAAACATGTAGAGATCAAATACAATTACATCAGAGATATGGTACTGAGGAAAGCTATTCAATTGAGGTATATTTGCACTGATGATCAGATGGATGATATTCTCACCAAGCCTCTCTCCATAGTGAAGTTTGTGCATTTTCGAGACAAGCTTGGAGTTGTGGAGAATAAAGCCCTTGCTGAGAGGGAGGCTCAACATCAATGATTCTTTTGTTATTTGCTATAATGCATTTTTCTCTAAGATAGAGAAATTTGAGTTGAAAGCCCTTGCCCATCTCCGAGATAGAGATGTGGTTCTCTCCACCCTTTGGGAGTAGCCATGGTGGATGTCATGTTGAGAAACTCCATGACATCACGTTGAGAGACTCCGTGATGAATTCTTTGTACTTGTGTTTATCCACACATGGGAGTAGCCATGGTGGACGTCATGTTGAGAGACTCCATGATGACATCAAGTTGAGAGAATCCATGATGAATTCTTTGTACTTGTGTTTATCCACACATGGGAGTAGCCATGGTGGAAATCATGTTGAGAGACTCCATGATAATATCACGTTGAGTGACTCCGTGATGAACTCCTTTCCACAAATGGGTGTAGCCATTGTGGGTGTCATGTTGAGAGACTCCATGACATGGATATCTAGAAAGATATCTCCCTAGATAAGAGGGAGTGTTGATGATATATGGTAGCAATAGGAGATTCTTTCTCTCATCGAATTCAAATATTTAAATATAAATTTAATGAGGCCGACCCTTTGAGAAAATTCGTCTCATTTAGATATTAATTTCTATTTTATTTTTTATTTATGGCTGACTAATCCAAGAATCGCCTAGAACAAAGAGATGCATTGGTTCATGAAGAGGCTGACTTATCTTGAAGAGACGTCTTGTTTGGTGAAGATCATATCAACTTGTATTTATAGAAGGCATTGCTCTCTCTATCATCATCCAATTATTATTCAAGTAAGTTCGCATAAAATTTTGAAGGAGTTTGATAGCTACAACAGATCGACTTGAGGATAAGTTTGATATTCTTCATTAAGTGTGTATTCACCTCAAGTGTGGTGCCATTATCATCATATCAGATCGGCCTTGTGATTGGCCATATTGTAAAGCTTATTGCTGCTCAATTTTATCAATATAAAAGTGATATATTGTTGATGGGTTTTTCTCCCTCAAGAAGGAGGGTTTTCCCAGGGTATATGCTGTGTTCTATTTTTTGAATTTGTTTAATTTCTGCTTAACTTAATTCTGGTCATAAAATTAACAATTGGTTGGTGACACCTCAGTTAATTTTGGATACTTTTATGTATTCCCCACCAACAATTATATTGACAATATGAATGTATTCGAAAATTTATTTTATTTAAATAGAAAGAATGTAATGAAATGCACCTTCAAAATATATCACAAGTGTTAGGTAGACTAAAAATTGTGTTTGAAATTCCTCTTATGATTGAAAAAATATATGCTTGCTTACAATAGATGGTGCAAAAAGATTTAGAACTTTAACTGTTTGTAACACTCACAATTTTTTTACATATTACAGCCAACCACAGATGCATCATTTGGTTGTGTGTTTATAATGTGTGTTCTATTTATGTTAATATGAAATATACCGATAGGCAATGCCACCTAAAGTCTTATTGTTTATGGTAGCTTGCTTAGAAATGAAAGAAAAATGTTGACATTTAAATCATTTGAGCTCGACTATTTTTCTCATCATGGATACCTTCAAATGAGTAATTGTATTAAATGCTATTTGTAACAGTATAAATGGAATTTCACTATCTTCATCTAATTGCAACAAAAAAATGCTCACATTATTTGCAGTGTTGGAAAACACACTATCCCCTGTCAATTATTTTCTTGTGAAAAGTTTTTGTTTCCTACGCACTAAGAATGTAAGGAAGTCCACCTTGAAATTTTGTTTCTTATGATTGAAAAATTATATGCTTGCTTATAGCAGACGATGCAATGAATTTTGGAACTTTAACTATCTTGTAACACTTGCAACTTTTTTACATATTATAGGAAACCATAGATGTGTACTTTAAAAGGGAAAGTGGAAGAAAGCAGGAGGAAGGGTAATTTTGAAATCTACTTTTTAGTGTGTATTTTGATATTTTGAATGAATTGGTTGCATGCATTTGAATTTGATGTAACATTTACATTCCCACCATTACAGAGAAAGGATAGAGAAGAAAGTGGTGGGCGCGAGCAAGTTAGTTTCCATTTGGGACAAAAAAAGAGCCTCGATAGGGTAGTAAGAAGAAAGGGTGCTTGGGGAGGAGATCATTTTCTTGGGAAAAAATCTTGAGAAATAGGAAACTTGTTATCCTGCTACATTGATATAAAAGGACGACGAGTTTCCAATTTCTCAATTTTTGGCAAGGAAGCAGAAAAATTAGGCCTTGACCTTATTGACAACATTTCTTGGATAGGTTTTTCAATATCTTGAATACTTTTATGTGCTGTTGCAATCGCTTTTTGCTCATCTTTTAGAGTTTCTTTGTGATTTCATTCAGAAAATTTCATTTATATTATGAATATGCTAATTTTGATAGTATATTGGAAAACACACTATCCCTAGTTCCTTCAGAGGAAGAAAGTGGAAGAAAGGGTAATTTTGAAATATGCTTTTGAATGTGTATTTTGATATTTTGAATGAATTGGTTACATGTATTTGAATTTGATCTGATTTTTATCTTGCCATTATAGGGAAAGGATGGACAAGGAAGTGGTGGGTGTGAGCAAGTTAGTATCTATTTGGGACAATAAAATGTGCCTCAATAGGGCATCAAAGAAGAAAGGGTGCTTGAGGAGGAAAATTTCTACCCAGGAAAATGATCTCCTCCCCAAGCATCCTTTCTTCTTTGTTTCCTTGTCGAGGCACATAATCTTGTCCCAAATTGGTAGAAATTTTAAGAAATAGAAAATTCGTTATCCTACTACATTGATGTAATAGAATGATGGGATTCCAATTTCTCAATTTCCAGCAAGGAAGTAGGAAAATCGAGCCTTGACCTTATTGGTGACATTTCTTGGATAGATTTTTCAATATCTTGAATACTTTTATGTGTCGTTGCAATCACTTTTTGCTCATATTTTAGAGTTCCTTTGTGATTTAATTTATAAAATTTCATTTCTATTACAAATATATTGATTTTGACAGTATATTGGAAAATTATGATATTGCTATCAGGATTCAACTGTGTAGTTTCGAGTCAAACTCATTGACCCATGTTTCATGAGTAGTGGTTCAACGAGAACTCATCTCTCATGATATCAAATGGTCCACTTAGCACTCATTGCATCTAGGTGATGCTCACAGAGGTGAAGCACTAGTCCGTCCCGGGAGGTCACCCATATCAATACTGCTCCAGCTCAAGCGTGCTTAACCCGAGAGTTTTCTCCAAGGTTAAGCCCGCTTGAGTTGTTACCCCATTTGCAAAACCTTCAGCAAGTGTTGTGCCTTTGAACCATTCATAATAGAGCCCCTTTAGCTCATCAATTGATAAGTAGGAGGTATTTTTCCACAGCGTGTCAAATTATGATATTGCTATCAGGATTCAACTGTGTAGTTTCGAGTCAAACTCATTGACCCATGTTTCATGAGTAGTGGTTCAACGAGAACCCATCTCTCATGATATCAAATGGTCCACTTAGCACTCATTGCATCTAGGTGATGCTCACAGAGGTGAAGCACTAGTCCATCCCGGGAGGTCACCCATCCCAGTACTGCTCCAGCTCAAGCGCGCTTAACCCGAGAGTTTTCTCCAAGGTTAAGCCCGCTTGAGTTGTTACCCCATTTGCAAAACCTTCAGCAAGTGGAAGAAAGGGTAATTTTGAAATTTGCTTTTGAACGTGTATTTTCATATTTTGAATGAATTGGTTGCATGCATCTAAATTTGATGTGACATTAACATTCTTCACGTTACAGGGCAAGGATGAACAAGGAAGTGGTGGGTGTGAAGAAATGTCGCCAATAAGTTCAAGGTCCGATTTTATCGATTCTTGATACTAGCTTGCTCAATTTCTCAATTTCCTTCAATTTATATCAAAAAAGCGATAAAATCTGGCCTTGACCTTATTGGTGATGTTTCGTGGTCTATCTAATTTTTCCTTTTCCTTCTCATCTATTTCCAATTTCATTTCTCCTCCATAGGTACATATAAATGATTTCATTCTGTATATATAAATGTGTTACAAAAGTTTTCTACATTTTTAGATAAGACTTTTATCTCTCCCCCTAGCTGATTATCTTTCTCTACACTTAGATATGATGTTTCCTTTTCCTTATATCCATATGTTAATTGTTGAACGTAGTCATTTATATTGATGGGTTTGTTACAAGATGAAGGTGTTGAAAGTGTAATGGTCAAAGCAGAGGCTTTCCCGAACCCTCTTATTACACATATGATAGTGAGGATTCGTGCAAGTGGAATCACCCCACCATGAATGCCAAGGACCCAAAGAATCCTATAAGATTTTATCTAAGTGTCTCCTTAACTACACATAAAAGGCACTATAGGAGAGGATGAGAGAGGCTGAGAATAGTCATTTTCCATTCAGTCTTTGATCATGTAATTATTAAACAATTATGGTGTGGAATTACATTATCTTTGATCATGTAATTATTGAACAATTATGGGGTGGAATTACATTATTTTGGTATGCTTGAAGATTACGGTCTTCTGCCAGTAGTGGCATGGTGCAATTGTTAAATTGTATTGTTAATATTTCCATCAAGGATAAAATCTCTTTGGGGTGTAGTTTTTGAAAATTTATATTGGGGATGAGGTCCCCCATTTGTGACCTCACCAGCTCATAGCTCTGGGTCAAAAGCGTTACCTCTCTTAATTAAAAAATATAAAATTATGTTTTTGTAGATTTCATGACACTTTTTGTTGCCATGTAAAATTTTATTATAAAAAATGTCAAATGCCATTAAATAATGGTAGGCAATGCCACCTCAAGTCTTATTATTTATGTCAAAATTACTTACAAATGTAAGCACATGCAATGAGCACTTTTTATTATGCAGACTGTAACAAAACAGCGTATTGAAGTTCAACTTTATATTTTATAACAACCCTTACTTTCAACAAACATTCCATTTCAATATTGTCATACATTTGGAACATAAAATACACAAAAAAGTTGCAGGATGGAAAACACATAGGGTTGTGACTCACTTCTCAATTCTTGTTCAATGACCACTTTATGTTATGCAAAATGTAACAAAACAATGTATTGAAGTTCACCTTTATATTTTATAAAAACCCTTACTTTCAACAAACATTCCATTTCAATATCGTCATATGTTTAAAACAAAAAAATACACAAAAAAGTTGTAGGAAATGGAAAACACACAGGGTTGTGACTCACTTCTCAATTCTTGTTCAATGAGCACTTTTTGTTATGCATACTGTAACAAAATAGTATATTGAAGTTCACCTTCATATTTTTTAACAACCCTTACTTTCAAAAAACATTCTGTTTAAATATCATCATATGTTTTGAATAGAAAATGCACAAAAAAGTTGCAAGAAATGGAAAACACATAGAGTTCTGATTCACTTCTCAATTCTTGTTCAATGAGCACTTTTTGTTACATAGACTATAACAAAAAAATGTATTGAAGTTCAACTTCATATTTTATAACAACCCTTACTTACAAAAAAATTCCATTTTAATACCGTCATACGTTTGGAATAGAAAATGCACAAAAAGTTGCAAGATGGAAAACACGTAGGGTTGCGACTCACTTCTCAATTCTTGTTCAATGAACACTTTCTGTTATGCAGATTGTAACAAAAAAATGTATTGAAGTTCACCTTCATATTTTATAACAACCCTTGGTTTGAGTAAACATTGCATTTGAATATCTCCATACATTTGGAATAGAAAATGCACAAAAAAGTTGCAGGATGGAAAACACACAAGGTTGCAACTCACTTCTCAATTCTTGTTCAATGAGCACTTTCTGTTATGAAGACTGTAACAAAACAATGCATTGAAGTTCGACGACATATTTTATAACAACCCTTAGTTTCAACAAACATTCCATTACAATATCATCATATGTTTGGAACAAAAAATGTAAAAGTTGCAAATGGAAAACATGCGGGGCTTACTCACATCTCAATTCTTGTTCAATGAGCACTTTCTATTATGAATACTATAACAAAACAATGTATTGAAGTTCAATGAAATATTTAATAACAACCCTTAGTTTCAGAAAACATTTCATTTCAATATCGTCATATGATTGGAACAAAAAATGCACAAAAAAGTTCAAGATGGAAAACACACAATGTTTACTCACATCTCAATTCTTATTCAATGAGAAAATTCTATTATATTGTATTGAAGTTCACCTTCATATTTTTTAACAACCCTTACTTTTAGAAAATGTTCCATTTCAATATTGTCATACATGTGGAACAAAAAATTTACAAAAAAGTTGCAGAATGGAAAACACGTAGGGTTTACTCACATCTCAATTCTTGTTCAATGAACACTTTTTGTTATGAAGACTATAACAAAACAATGTATTGAAGTTCAACGACATATTTTATAACAACCCTTAGTTTCAAAAAACATTCCATTTCAATATCGTCATACATTTGGAACAAAGAATGCACAAAAAGTTGTAGGATGGAAAACACATAGGGTTGTGACTCACTTCTCAATTCTTGTTCAATAACCACATTCTGTTATGCAGACTGTAACAAAACAGTGTATTGAAGTTCACCTCCATATTTTATAATAACCCTTAATTTCATCAAACATTCCATTTCAATATCGTCATACGTTTGGAACAAAAAATGCACAAAAAAGTTGTAGGATGGAAAACACACAAGGTTGTGACTCACTTCTCAATTCTTGTTCAATGAGCACTTTCTGTTATGCAGACTCTAACAAAACAATGTATTCAAGTCCACCATATTTTATAACAAACCTTAATTTCATAAAACATTCCATTTCAATATTGTCATACGTTTGGAATAAATAATGCACAAAAAAGTTGCAGGATGGAAAACACACATGGTTGTGACTCACTTCTCAATTCTTATTCAATGAGCACTTTCTATTATACAGACTATAACAAAACAATGTATTGAAGTTCACCTTCATCTTTTATAACAACCATTACTTTCAACAAAAAATCCATTTCAATATCATCATACATTTGGGACAAAAAATGCACAAAAAAGCTGCAAGATGGAAAACACACAGGTTTGTGACTCACATCTCAATTCTTGTTCAATGGCCACTTTCTGTTATGTAGATGTAACAAAACAATGTATTGAATTTCAACGACATATTTTATAACAACCCTTGGTTTGAGTAAACATTGCATTTGAATATCTCGATATGTTTGGAACATAAAATGCACATAATAGTTGTAGGATGGAAAACACACAGGGTTGTGACTCACTTCTCAATTCTTGTTCAATGACCACTTTTTGTTATGCAAATAGTAACAAAACAATGTATTGAAGTTCACCTTCATATTTTATAACAACCCTTAGTTTCAGCAAACATTCCATTTCAATATCGTTATACATTTGGAATAGAAAATGTACAAAAAAGTTGCAAGATGGAAAACATGCAGGGTTGTGACTCACATCTCAATTCTTGTTCAATGACCGCTTTCTATTATGCAGACTAACAAAACAAAGTATTTAAGTTCACTTTCATATTATATAACAACCCTTGGTTTGAGTAAACATTGCATTTGAATATCTCCATACATTTAGAACATAAAATGTAGATAATAATTGCAGGATGGAAAACACACAAGGTCTCACTTCTTAATTCTTGTTCAATGACCACTTTATGTTATGCAGACTATAACAAAACAATGTATTGAATTTCACCTTCATATTTTTTAACAACCCTTGGTTTTAGTAAACATTGCATTTGAATATCTCCATACATTTGGAACATAAAATCCACATAATAGTTGTAGGATGGAAAAAACACGGGGTTGTGACTCACTTCTCAAATCTTGTTCAATGATCACTTTCTGTTATGCAGACTGTAACAAAACAATGTATTGAAGTTCACCTCCATATTTTATATCAACCCTTTATAGAAAATGCACAAAATAGTTGCAGGAAATGTTCAATTTACCTATAATGGTCTTGCGAATCATTTTGATAGGTTAAAAGTCAAAGGTGTTGTTGCACAACTTATAAAAGTTTAAGATGGCACAACAATAGCTGTATTGGAGGTTGGTGGAGGAGGGAATTTGTGTAATGTGATAGTGAATATAGAATAGACAAGAAATCTCCCACTTAAAATAGGAAATCTACATACAGGAGTAATGATTATCCCTTTAAACAAAATCCAAGCCCACACAATTCACCTGCTCACCTGTGAATTTTGCCAGTAAGAAGACCACTTGCCTGAAAAATGTCCCCTTTGTAACATTTGAATTGCTACAAAATCATGCACTATGAAATACTGGTTCAATTTCATCTTCATTTGCAACAAGAGATAGTGGTAGCCTTTTGTTTCCATTGCTCACTAATTTGGCCGGTGATTGTTGAGTTGTTGAGGAAATGGTATGGGCTTGGATTTTGTTTAAAGGGAGTATTGTTACTCCTATATGTAGATGTCCTATTTGAAGTGGGAGATTTCCTGTCTATTTTGTATCCACTACCACATTACACAAATTCCCTCTTCCACCAACCTCCAATGCAGCTATTGTTGTGGCATCTTAAACTTTTATCAGTTGTGCAACAACACCTTTTATTTTTGACTTTTATCAGTTGTGCAACAACACCTTTGAATTTTTACCTATCAATTGTGTAGCAAGACCTTCCATTGTTGTCTTTGTTTTATCAAATTCCTATATTTTAGATTGTAGCTCTCTCCGAATAGTATTAAGTTCCTCTTCTTTTGACCATGACAACTTCTTCTTATGTTTTAATTCCTTTTCTAATTGGTTAATTTTAGTCTTTGGTTTTTTTGCTCCACTTTGAGCATTTCCAGCTATTATTTTTGCAGTGTCCTTATCATTAGAGCATGTAGATGTTTCTTTTGAAAAGCTCATTATGAAACTTGTCTGCCTTTTTAGATAAGACTTTTGTGCCTCCACCCAACTGATTCTCTTTTTTTGCACTTAGATCTAGTTTTTCCTTTTCCTTATCATCCATTTTCAATTGTATTTGTTCTATGGAACTTCTAACTTTAAGAATGCTTGGATTCATTTGTTCAACTCCACATATAGCATCATCTCTCTTTCTTTGCTTGCACAAATTCATATGCAATAGAATTTTTTTTGAGTTAATCCACTTCTGCATTGCCATTTTCCTCTTGCACATACTGCACATGCTCCTTCCTCCACTTCTCATGAGTAGGAACAACCTCTTTAGTCAATACATTATCTATTTCATTCACTTTGGTTTGCTTCTTCCCAAGTATTTTTAGAGCATATTCCTTTTTCATTACATACTTTCTAGTACATCCTCATTTTTTTTATTACTAGCATGTCATAGAATTCTCATAATAAATATTTTTGGGATTCTGTCGGATTTGATGCAGTCAAAGGGAAAGAGTTTTGAATTTATTGAATGCTTTCATGTACCTTTGCAACTACTTTTTTCCCAACTTTGAGAGTGTATTTAGGATTACATAATCCATATGTTTCTTTTAACAAGTGTATTTATGATTACATAATTCATATGTTTCTTTTAACAAGTTATTTGCAACAAGTGTATTTATGATTACATAATTCATATGTTTCATATAAGACTTTCATGTCTCCACCCAACTGATTCTCTTTTTCTACACTTAGATCTGGTTTTACAACAGTGAGTGGGTTTCAGTTTTTATAACACCCTATGTTTTCCAATCTATAGTTTTAGAAAACAATATTCATGTAACTAAGACCCATTTTTTTTTTATAAATGTATTGCAATATTTATTTGTTTTCTCAAGTAGTGGATAAATCATTTGTTGCAAGTAATGTTTTTTTTACAAAATACAATAATAAACAATAATAAAGAGTAATACAAAATATCTTTCAATCAACAATAGTGTTTCAAAATAGTAATACAAAATAAAGTTTGAAGCTTCCATTTTTCATTTAACATTAGTCTTTGCGGACCCTAATTACATTCAATATTTTCATTTGTGCCCTTATCCAAATAGCAGGGGCGTCCTAAGCCAAGATTCTGAATAACTTTTTGATATTTTATCGACATTGGCACGGGGTGGTCTATCAGTGTGCGGAGGGCACGAAACATCTCCCGTATATCTTCTTCGATGTGTGGCTCCACTACATGACCATGAAATTGCATTGCTTGGTTGAAAAAATGTAAGAGACCCAGTGTCTCTCAAACTGAATATCACACACTGCTGATGTAAATTTATGAACTTTTCCTCTTGCTGTTATAATTTTCTGAGTTAGAATATAGGTCTAATATAATTTTCTAAACTTGTGTTTTCACCTTAGTTTGGTTTTGAGTACTCTCTTGTGTTTATGAATGAATTTGCATTGCAAGTATGCATAAACAATGATATATTTTTGAAATTCAGTCAATCTAATAAAGAGAACTCAAAAATTAAATGTCTATCTCTTTCAAATCAACATCATAAACAAAGAGGAATTTTGACAAAAAATTTCCCAACAAAGTCTGAAACTTATTTGTTCTCAATCTGGACTATTACAACAGTTGATAAATAATAACATTGATCATAATCTTTTGCTAATACTTGGGAAAACTATGATGCAAAATCTGATATAGTGTTTCCTTCCTATTGCCCTTATTTTTAATTGAAAATACAAGTTTGAAAATTAAAGAACTTGATAATGGCACCGGGTGTAACCCTCTGGAATTTATTGCAGCTGATGATGAAGCTTTTTCCCACACTTAATTGCTTTCTGAGTGTTGCCACAACCCAACTACCCCCAAAGGAGACAAATGTAGCCCAAAACTCAAGGTGTTTTAGCCTTGATTCAAGATGCCTCCCTTGTGAAGTTGTACGGCCCTGCAAGTATAATCCATTCCCTTAAAAATTCTCTAAAATCAATGCAATTTGTTGTATATTGGATTACTTACAGCCTTCACAAACAAATTTGGAACCATGAAATGCTTTCACCAAAATATTTCATTTTGAGCACAATTAGAGTTCCTAATTGAAGCTCTCCTTTTGCCACAAAGTGGATCTTTCACCACTTCAAAGTAGCTTCCCAATGAAGAGTTTGCATTCTTCAATGGTGAAAAATTCTGAAACCCTTGTACAAACTTGCACACAACCCAAGAAAAACTTCACAATATCCAATGCTCACAATGATGATGTCAATTTTGAGAAGAGATCTTTATATACTCACTTGAGAAGTTCGACTTCCTCCATTTGGGCATCATTTAAATTATTTTCTTTTTGTTGTTTTGAGTTGACTTTATAAAAAGGGGCCCAAATATTTTAATTCTTTTAAGTGATGACTAATTGAAGGGGTACAACCCCATGGCCCCACTTTAATGATATAAAGTGAAATTATAACATAAGCTCCAAAAGATAATATTTAAATAATCGATTTTCAATTAATGAATATCAAATCCACATAAGTCAACTTCAATAATGCTGAATATATGGAAATATCCCGTCACTTGGTACCCTACTAAATAAAGCAACTCCATGCTCCTGACTTACTATATATAGTAAGTCTCTCCAAATGTGCCAAGTAACAACTGCAGAGCTCAAACAAAGGTTACCCCTGCCTCTGATATAAATAGAAACCCTGAATCTCTCTAAAATAGTAACTTACTATAAATAGGAAGTGTGTCAAACGGAGTCCAACGAAAGTCAATCCTAGTCTCCCATTGAATAATGGAGGAAAATCAACCTCAATCACTGCCAATGGTGACCTTCTAACCAACTGCTCTAGTCTACGAAGGTCAAGAATAGGCTAAGCAACTTATCAACATGTCTAGGCTAGAGAGGGGACATTACAAAAAACTAGGATCCTCATGTTGTAGGCTGCTGCTAAATGTTGCTTTTACACACCTCATATCTGAGGATGATTCAATCAAGGGACGTGAAAAGATGCCACCAATTGGGTATACATCATGATCAACATCATATCTTTGCAATGCTTCATCAAGCTATGTTGTATTTACCACTAAATTCCACACATACTTCACACATAGAAAGTGAAGCATAGTACTACTTGTGAGTAGGTCCATGGAGTTTGGGAGGAACCCACATGCACATCAGCCTCAAAATAGAGGAGTGTAGGTTCCTTGGGCTCCAGAAATCTTTCAATCTTACAAATTGCATTCTCCATAGTCTGGCAATTGAATTTAAAAATAGAATGCAACCTCTCTATAGTGAATGAACTACCATTGTTCTCTTGAGTGTTGCTGGGAAGCTGGCGGATGTGAATCCTTGAGTTCAAAATTTTTAGTTGTACTATCAAAAAAAGGAAAAAAGTGTCACTAACAAATAGTGTTGTGGGCATGTATATATTTTTTTTTTTACTTGCAACTACTTCTTCATCCACTACTTGAGAAAATAATTAAATATTGCAATACATTTATGAAAACAAAAGGTCTTAGTTACATGAATACTATTTTCTAAAAATAAAGATTGAAAAACACAAGGTGTTATAAAAAATGCAACCCACTCACTATTGTAAAACTAGATATAAGTGCAGAAAAAGAGAATTAGTTGGGTGGAGATATGAAAGTCTTATCTAAAACATATAAATTATGTAATCATAATTTCACTTGTTGCAAATAACTTGTTAAAAGAAACATATGAATTATGTAATCATAAATACACATGTTGCTAATAACTTATTAAAAGAAATATATGGATTATGTAATCATAAATACACTCAAAGTTGGGAAAAAAGTAGTTGCAAAGGTACATGAAAGTATTCAATAAATTCAAAACCCTATCCCTTTTCCTACAACAAATCCGACAGAATCCAAAAAATACTTGTTATGAGAATTCTATGACATGCTAGTAATAAAAAAATGACCTGACATACTAGAAAGTATGTAGTGAAAAATAAATCTACTCTAAAAACACTTCGGAAGAAGCAAACCAAAGTGAACGAGATAGATAATGTATTGATTGTATTAGTTTTCAGAGCAACACATGAAAGATCATATATTTTATTCACACTGACTCGTTTAATGCATATTACATATTTATAGGATTCTAACATCCTATTTTTTTTTTGATACATAAGAGGTTTTATAATTATATTAATTAAAAACACTAGAATTACAAGCGTCTACCATGTAGGAAAGAGGGAAAACAGAAAATCCTTGTAAACCATCCCTTAAGAGCCACCCAAAATGCCATACCAAGTGCTTAACAAACTACCAAAATACTGCTAACTGACTACCACTAACTACTACTCATTTCTATTTCTGGTCAAATTGAGTGAGTTTAAAGTGTTTACAAACTGAAAATGAGGAGCATTTCATGTCAATATTCCCTATATTGCATTCAAGTGTATAAATATAAGAATAAATAAAAAAATATATTTAGTAATAGATTGTTGCATTTATAGAGATGCATACAATATTGAAAAGATTTACACAAGTATTGCTGAAAGAAAAATCTTTATTAATTCAAGAGTTCAAATCTGTCTCACACAAGCTGTGGGATATAGCTTATCCAATGGAAGTCAAGTACAATATATACACAAATGGATTGAAAGAATATAAAAAAAATGCATATATAGAGGAAGAGGCCAATCATTGCCCGATGACTGGTCTAGGTTCGTTCACCTGCATGATCCTCCACTCCAAGTTGCTTGCTTTGTGTCTCCTGTAGCTTTCAATTTCCATGTCCTGCATCTGAAAGAGTTGCAATGGGTTAGGGCAGAGCTCTAAACAATGACAGTCTCTAACACTACATACACATTCACCCACTAGTGTATAGATTGTCCTTTACATGCATTAAACAAGCTATAAGCTGCTCATGTTTAGAGAAAAGAGAGAAAAGAAACCATTAAGCCTCCAGACATATGCATATATTTTCTTTTTCTAATTGTTTGTTTCATGTGTAGATACAGGGAAATCAATGTTCTTGTTTTATCAAGTTTTAGCACGTGGCTTAAAATGAGGCTCCGAAAAGGGTTGAGCCCAACGTGCTATATTGTTGTGCTTTTATGGCATTAAGAGACATTTATCAAATAGATTCATCTCTTTATTGGTTTATGTAAATGAGCATACATCATTTATGGTAGTAAGTTGTTGGTTACTATTATAAGTGACATATGATCAATCATCATAAATCATTAAACATGAGTCGGATATCAAGAATAATTAGGAAGATATCCAAAGGATCAAAAAATTATGGCTGAATAGTTTATTTTGACAGTGATACTCCTTGTTAATGAAAGCACAGTTCATGACAACGGTAAAGGAAAAGCATTGTTTCTCAGAAAATATCTATTCTTTAAGAGATATTTTAAGGATCAATTTTGCCCAATTGTATTTGAAATTGTTACTAAGACTGCAAAAGAGCAAGTAAAGGAAAAGATTAACAGCAGTGGGTGAGTTCAGTAGAATATACACAACAAGATAAAAATGATCATAGATACTCAATCTTATTTGGAACAATCATCTCTACATGCAAGAAAGGGAAAACATTTTAACACTATTCAAGAATGCACATGACAACATGTATCCAAATGACAGAATCAGTCAAGCACATAAAGGTGGAAAATCTCATAACAATAATAGGAAATAGTCTTGTGATGAGAATTTTATTTGGACTGTAGTTCAAGTGCATTACCAAGCCACAATATTAGTGACAAAAGAAAATGTGTCCATAATAAGCAGGAGTATATTCAATAAAGAGAAGACATTATGACAAAAGTCTGTATTCCCTCTCTGTCAGCAATTAGTATGCCAAAAGATACAATAAAGGAGCAGCATGTTAAGACACTAATCACAAGTTTTATGGAACCCTGGACATAATACTGCCAAAACAAATGTAAAGATGGATATGCCAGGAAATAAGTATATACAAAGTATTGCCACATAAGATGCTGCAATGTGGTCAAATATTTAAAGGGAAATCCCATTAAACATAATGCTACAGAGTGCTATGTTTAAGAGTTCACAGATTAAAATTTAGGAACAAAGAAATCATGACAACAGAGACAATCATGAAATGATACAGTGATAATACAAAATCACAAGCTTGAATGGCTATATTGGGGTAGTCATAATATAAAGCCGTGAGAATTTTTTGATTCAAGGCATGTTAGTCACTAGACTAAATACAAAGCCTATATGGCTGCCTTTATTTTGTTTCTGGGTAATGAGAGCTGAGGGCCGCGCCATGTCTATGGCCATATCATGAAATCTTGTCCCGTAAAGAGCCAAAATAAATGTTGGAGCCTTCTTACACAAAAAACCCTCAAAATACCATTATAAAATACAAATACAGTGAAGATCAAAACTCCAGATTTGCAGATAAATGAAGCTGTGTTTTTTTCTTTCTTTCTTTTCTCTTTAATGAGATTGGCATGAGATAAAGAAGCACAATGGAGGAGACTTTAAGCTATGTCGAAGTGAAAAACCCAGAACAGAATAGTACCAGTGATATACATGATTGTGGCCATAAAAGAACAAATTTATTTCAGAAATGGATAGCCATGTTTTGGAATATCATGAAATAATAGGAAATGTTGTAGATGCAAAGTATTAAATGGAAAAAAATGATGATGAACCCGCGGCCTGTATTTTTTTCTTCAGATGTTTTGCAAAAATGGAAATACAAGTTTCAGTTGATGCATGGAAATACGAAATATGAAGCCATGGCTGAGAAAGAAAAGGAGATATAGAGAATAATGGCAGCAAACTCACCTCGAGTTTTCCTTTATGTTTTGCCTAAGAATCTTTTGGAGATGCCATTTTTTTTCACCATGAAAATCATTCACAACAGAAGCTCTACAAACCCCAGGGTGGCAGCAAAATTCCTCGAGAAGCTTCTATGCTTTGCAAAATAAAAAGATGAAAGAAGTTTCAGGCTATTTCTTAGGGTTTCTAACCTATTTCCATCGCCTTAGCTAAATTGAATTTTTGATGGCATTTTATTCAAAATATGTTTTGACTAATCAAAACTGTGGCCTTTTAATATTTGCCAATTTTGCTAAGTGTTACCTACACATATGCATTTAGCTTAATAAGTCCCATTTGGACTTAAGTCTTTTGAATATAGAGTTTTTAATGGAAAATAAATGCCACTTTGTATTGTAGTTTTCTGTTTTGTATTTATATTTATGTGTAACAAATGGAATTAAGGTGTTTTATAAGCCTTCATTCCTTATTGTTATGTTTTGAAATACAAACAGTGAGGTAATTAATTTAGTTGCAAGCATATTGGAGAATATTTGGGGTAGTCTATTGTGAGTTAGAAGACATATGCCCACATTTTTAGGGTCATTAATGTACTTTGTTGGTAGTTTTGTCTACCTAAGGTTTTGGTTTTGAACAAAACCTTCTTCCCCACATTTTGGAGGTGGTATTAAAGGAATCTAAAGCCTTTTTTCTAGGCTTTTCTTGGGCATCCGACCCAAGGTGGTTATTGGTTCCTATTTTGGTGCAACCACTTGGGTGGTGAGTTATATTGGCTCATTGTAACTCATTTGAGTTAAGTTCTTAATTGAAATTTTTTTGGAGATAGTGATTTTGAGTCCTTTTCTCAAATTTGAGCATACATTTTGTAACTCTTTTGGGAATAATAAAATACAGACTATGCCTTGGTTTTTATTAAGTTTGAGTTTTTCCATCTTATCATTGCAGTATTTGTGCATCATTGAGTGATTGATCAAGCTACTTGTGAGATATCTTTATCTCCTTAAATTTTTGTCTCATGTTTTCATGCCTTTTCTACAAAAGTATGTTAGTGCAGGTTACAAATTGTGTTTTAAGTTGCATTCATCTTTGAATTGTGAAAATTTATTTTTCCTCTTTAAGGGATAATGCATACAAACCCTCTTGTGAAATAATTATGTGTGAACTTAGAAAGATAAGTTGTGCAATTTAGCTATATCATTTGAAGTCAAGTGCTTACAAATCTGATTCATCATAACCCTTGTCAATTTGATGAATCACCTTTCCCTTTCAGTTTTAATTTTCATTTTTAGATTTTCTCCTTTCCCTTTTTCCTCTGGAAAGAATAGATAGATTTAGGTGTTATTCAATAAAGAGATAACTTCTTCTAGAGGTACTTTTCTATCCTAGGGTCACTGACAACCTAGAAAAGTTCCTATGTTGCTCATGATTGGCTGTGTTTGATCTCAACCTAGGTGCAAATCATTAGAGCTAACACTAACCATAGCTAAAATTAACAAACACTATCCACTATAATGGCGATGAGACTTCCAGAACTACCCTAACTAGTACGACCAAAAAAAAAACCACCACAAAAAAAAAAACCACCCTAGCTTACAAAAAAATGTTTAAGACTGCAAAATTTTTGAGCTCCTCCTTCCAATTTTCCTTATCCATCGCCATCAACCCAAACACCTTCTTTAGAAAGATAATGACAACTTCCATAATTACCCTATGCCGCATCAGTTTTGAACCCTACAAATCCAAAAGGAAGGGGTAAATTTTCAATGTGTCCTCTGAGCTCACCCATTCCACATCGCAGGGATGTAGGCATCCCCTACCTTCTAACACCACACAAAGCACCTCATCAATGCCTTCGACTAGGTCCTCTTTAAACAACTTCAACAAAAACTGTTTTGCCTCCACCTTTGGCTCCAAATTTTCTAATATAGAGGCAAGGAAGTGGGAAGAGATATGCAAATTGTCTCTCCCGTACTCCTTGGACTCCAGATGACTAGAACCCAACACCATCTTCACCACCGCAAGCACCAACAGACCATATTTCACCAAAATATATTTCAAATGCTTGTTAGTGACTTCCCTGAAAGAAGCCTGTCTTGTTGACAAACGCAAGGATATTGGAGTGTCTCCTCTAAATCAAGCAAGCCCCACAACAAAAACCTCCACTATAAAATTTGAACTCTTTTCCATCCTCAACCTCCTACCAGAGACACTTGATAGAAGGGAAGGCAAGAAACCCGCAAACACCTCACATCTGAAAGAAATGCGTAATGAGAAAGAGAACCAAGTTTTCCATAAATAGTCAGGCTATGAAAACGCCACCACCCAACTCTAATCGTACCACCTCCTAGAATGTTAGTTGACACTCCTTTAGTGCGAGCTCGCCTTTCTTAAAAAACTATCATCACTTAACAAGGTGGCCAACTAAATTTCTAACATCCCCGTACGTCCAACATAATGACATAACAAGTTATCACCACCCAAACTGCCGAACTACCACCTCAACAATGGAAACTACCTTTCGACCGCCATTGTGGCGATGTGCCACCTCCCTCCTCCATCCTCGAGGGTCGCCCACCCTACCACCCATAGATTATAACATCCTATTTTATAGGTAATTCTCTAAATGAATTTCCTAATTACAATGAGTTGTTTTAACAACTCCAAATACAAACAAACAAACTCACACATACAACAAGATAATTCACACATATGACTAACTAACGTAAAAAAACTTAATATTCCTAATACTCATAATTACTACATGAGTTATTACTTTAACTCACATGTGAACACTAACATGAATCTCCCAACATTCCCCCCTTAGTGTGAACATGGTAAGAACTCACACCCTACATCTGCAATAAGCCCAACTCTCTTTAGGCTCATGATCTTGATTCAAAATGAAAGACACCTCCCATCAACCTTTCATGGTTTTCATACAGGCTTACCACAAACCTGGACATGAACAGGAACCCACCAACTGTCCACCTCATGTGGTTTTATGGATCCTCCCACAAACCCTTTCAAGATCCATGAACTTCACTACACTGTGCTTTTGTTCATTACAATATTTTACACTAGGGGGTTACATAAGAAAATAACCCATACATAGAAAATGAAATGTCACCAGAGCTAATAAGTGGCCTCGTCGTTGGTGATTGACAAGAGGACACTGATTGTCCTCCAACCTCTGATGCCTCCATCCTCCAATCTTGAATTTATCTAAAGCACATATTCTTCATCACTAGGATATGATAGCTCTTCATCATTAGTATGTTTTTCCCAGTCAGTTTCTTCAGCTAAGGAAGCATGATGATCTAGTTTATCATCTAGTAGATCTTGTACCCTCTTTTTATAATTCAAAATTACATTTCCTATTTCATTATAATAGAAGCATTTGATTTTTCCTTTTGAAGAAATATTATTGGATTTGTAGTTTCCTTTTCTTTCTTTATTTTTGTACAAACAAGACTTCTTCAGATTCAGAGTCTTCATTATTGTCAAGTAGAGTAGAAATTACTCCTTCAATACTAATGTTTACCTTGCTTAATGTGAACACCATACCACACATATGCTTACGTAAACTATTCAAAAGTATTGCTTTGGAATCATCGTCCTTTACTTTTTCATTAATTCCAGCTAGCTGGTGTAGGAGAAAATGAAACTTACTGATATGATTTTCCATTGTTGTACCTTTTTCCATCTTCAATCCATACAATTTCTGCTTCAATGTTGTCTTGGCACTTTCTGCTTCAGATCCAAAAAGCTTGTTCAATGATTCCCAAATCTCTTTTGCTAACTTCGCAAAATCCACATGATGTAAATATGCTTTTGATAAGCCGAGACCAATAGTTCCCAAAGATTTTTGATCTTTGATTTTCCACTTCGCGAGTTCATTTGCATTAGTGGGAATGACTGGATTTGGTTTGACAATGTCCCAAAGAACTTTTTTAATCAAGTGTAACTGCATTTGTATCTGCCAAGTATGAAAGTCTCTTCCTTCAAATTTCTCAATAAAAGTTAATTTTTCCATGATTAATTTTTTTAATCAAAGGTGTTAGGTTCCACTGAAAATGCACCTTAATACAATTGAAGCAATTTTTGATAGAGCAATGGACACTAATGTCAACAAAATAATACAACTTGACTTTGAGTTGCATATAATACTTTTATACTAATACACTAAAAACCAATACTTGCAAACATTTTAAAACTAAAATAAATAATACATTTTCCTCATAGAACTTAACACTCATTCTAAATAAAAAAAATAAATCAATGATACTACAGAAAAACAAAACATGGTTATGTTCGATACTTGTTTGGCCTGTCACAATACTCTGGGACCTCGTGAGTTGGATTCCACAAACTTGGCTTCCTTTGCGCTTCTAAAATTCCAAGCCCTGCACATCCTTACTAGAAGTATTAGTTAGAATGAACTCCCAATGCAGCCACTATCCAACCTACTGATCTAGGAACTCAAATTTTACAACTTTGCAATGAACATAGTTATGAATAGATCAATTTTTAGCATCGTGTAAGTCTCTAGCAAAAATATGACTCAGAATGGAGTCATTTCATTGTCAGGAAAGCATTAGTTTGCTCAAGCAACTAGAATAATTCTGTCACACTCTGATGCAATGTCTTATTCTCGTGACAACCGTCTGCAACAATAAAGATAATCAATAACATAGAAGACCCTATGATGTGTGCTTCTGTAATAATTTTCTAGTCTTTTTGAATCAACTTGACTTAAACCGCAAATTATCAAAACCTCAGTGTCGATGAAGTGCCATTAGCACTCACATCCACATTATATAAGACTAGATATTCAAACCGCTGCCTTCAAGCTATATGCTCTACATTCTCCTTCACCGCAAAACTATCACATACACATAGACTTTATTTGCTCTTATACCATATTATTTTTTAGAGCAACACACGAAAGATCATAGATTTTATTCAAACTGGCCCTTTAATGCATATTACATATTTATAGGATTCTAACATCCTGTTTTATAGGTAATTCTCTAAACGAATTTCCTAATTACAATGAGTTGTTTTAACAACTCCAAATACAAACAAACAAACTCACACATACAACAAGATAATTCACACATATGAATAACTAACCTAACAAAAACTTAATATTCCTAACACTCATAATTACTATGTGAGTTATTACTTTAACTCACATGTGAACACTAACATGAATTTCCTACTCAAGAGAAGTGGAGGAAGGAGCATGTGCAGTATGTGCAAGAGGCAAATGGCAATGCAAAAGTGGATTAACTCAAAAGTTTTTTTATTGCATATGAATTTGTGAAAGCAAAGAAAGAAAGAGATGATGCTTTAAGTGGAGTTGAAAAAATGAAGCCAAGCATTCTTGAAGTTAGCAATTCCATGGAACAAAAACAACTAGAAATGGATGATAGGGAAAAGGAAAAACTAGATCTAAGTGAAGAACAAGAGAATCAGTTGGGTGGAGGCATGAAAGTCTTATTTGAAAAGGCAGACAAGTTTTGTAACGATCTTTCCAAAAGAAACATCTGCATACTCTAATGATAAGGACACTGCAAAAACAATAGTTGGAAATGCTCAAAGTGGAGAAAAACAACCGAAGACTAAAATTAACCAATTAGAAAAGGAATTAAAACACAAGAAGAAGTTGTCATGGTCAAAAGAAGAGGAAATTAATGTTTTTCGGAGAGAATTGCAATCTAAAAGATAGGAATTTGATAAAACAAAGACAACAATGGAAGGTATTGTTGCACAAATGACATGTCAAAATTCAAAGGTGTTGTTGCACAAATGACAGGTCAAAAGTCAAAGGTGTTGTTGCAAATTGATAAAAGTCAAAAGTAAAAGTTGTTGTTACACAACTAATAGGTCAAAAGTCAAAGGTGTTGTTGCAAAACTGATAAAAGTTTAAGATGCCACAACAATAGCTACATTGGAGGTTGGTGGAGGGGGGAATTTGTGTAATGCGGTAGTGGATACATAACATTTAGGAAAGCTCCCACTTCAAATAAGACATCTATATATAAGCGTAATGATTATCCCTTTAAACAAAATCCAAGTCCATACCATTTCCTCAACAAATCAACAATCACCAACCAAATTGGTGAGCAATGGAAATGAAAGGTTGTCACTATCTCTTGTTGCATATGAAGATGAAATTGAACCAGCTATGCAATTTTTATTTCGTAGTGCATGATTTTGCAGCAATTTAGATGTTGTAAAGGGGATGTTTTTCAGCCAAGTGGTCTTCTTATTGGTGGAAGTCACAAGAGAGGAGGAAAAAAGGCTACAAATATATAAGCTCGAAGAATTAACAACAAATGAACATCACAATACATGTGTTCCTCAACTTGTTGCCTATCAAAAGGCAATGCAAGATGACAATTTCATTTAAAATATTAATGTTTGCAAAATGTTGGAATTAACATATGAAAGATAGCTAGAATTTTCTACCATGGGCCTTGTATTGGGAGAAGGCAGAAGTTTGTCAACTTCCATCGTATTGAATAAATGAGGAGTTGTTTGGAATCTATGCAGCTTTCATAAAAGCATCTACTCACATCCCACACTGTGTTTTCCAACCTACAATTATTCAATGTATTTTCTTTTACCATCATATGATGAAATTGAAACCCAAAATTTAGTCCACCCAAGAGTTGTTATAATTTTTTTAAGTGACTTTCATTAAATTCTTAATGTCTAGAAAACACAAGAGTTTCATTACAACCATATTGTCTACGTATAATTGCATATTGGAAAACACTGCGTGCTATACAACCTACATCCCACATATTCCTCCATAACCCTCTACACGCAAGAAAGAAATTAGTTAGTCAACCCTCACCTCCATCTGGTTAATTTTATGTATTCCCCACACTGCAACTCCAACCCAAACTCTACACCCTTGAGCATTCAACAAGAATTGATAAATGAGTCATAACCCTGTGTGTTTTCCAACCTACAACTATTATTTGCATTTTTATTTCCAAGCATATGGAGATATTCAAATGCAATGTTTACTCAAACCAAGGGTTGTTATAAAATATGAAGGTGAACTTCAATACATTGTTTTGTTACAGTCTATAGAATAGGAATTGAGAATTCAATCACAACCCATTGTGTTTTCTAGCCTACAATATGAAGGTGGACTTCAATACATTTTTATACTGTATATAATAGGAAATGCTCATTGCAGCAAGCCATTTCGCTATCATACAAATTATTTGTGTTTGTGCATTTATCAAACATCTAAAGATACAAGTGAAGACCATAGTTGATTAGAATGTATATATGCTTGGAGGTGTGTATTATCTTTTGTAGTGGGATGGGGTATTCAAGATCTAAATCTTAATCAAGCAAGAAAAAACATGTAAACCTACCTAAAATCATGGATCAGGATGAGCCTAACATATCCTCCATTTTCCATCTCATACCTCAACATCTTTTTAAATTTCTCCAACTCATATCATTGAAACTTATACCCAACTCATGTTACCCTCCATTTCATCCTTTTCCTCCATTAACAAGGGAAACCAAAATATCTTCCATGTTCAACCAACAACTATCCATCCTATTTCCCAAAATATCTTCCATGTTCAACTGACAACTATCCATCCTATTTCACCAAAGGAACACCAAAAGTCACCTTGAAAGGAATACAATACCCAATGCAAAATCCTATTTCACAAAATGGTATTCCTAGTCTTCCAGTTCCACCCACTTTCACCTCATCCATCCCATGTTTATGCATCTCATCCATTTCATGTTTTTCCACCTTCATAGCACCTATAGAAAGTCAACCATGCCACTCACTTGACCTCATTGATCCAAATCATGACATCATAGTTCCCCCTTTATGTGAAGATCAAAGTGCTCCCTCTCATGATCCCAGTCCATCTCATCATTCCATTCCATGTCATGATGCCATACCATCTCATGATCCAAGTCTCTCAACTCCATACCATAATAATAGTCCACGAATTCATTCAATAAAGCTTTCAATCCATTAAATAAATTCAAGACTTCGGAGGTATAAAAATTTCCCTCACATCATGTGATAATCCTAATCTTTCAGAAGATCCCATTCATGAACTAGAAACATAAGCTTGGTTCATCCACCTTTATAAAAGTTGGTTTTCTATGAAAATACCACACACCTTCACGAGTTCCATTTACTTGAACACCCTAATATTAAAACACATCTAAATTCTTATGGCCTTGGCTACATACCTCCTTCTCAAGATGTTGGTAGCTCTTTCAAACACAAAAGGCCTCCCTTTAGATCAATATGTCCACCTCCTCCATCATCTTTGCCATCTATTGTTGGACCCTATTCATCAACCCTTCCATCCATCTTGGGTCCATATGTTCCTAATGCATATCCTTATGTTCCCTTTCAAGAACAACAAAGACACATACCCTTGAATTCCTTCCAACACCTTCCACTTCAATATCCTCTTTTTTCATAAAATCCCTCTATGGCCTATCCAAGCAATTGGGATACCAAACAATAAATGCATAAATCAAAGAATCCAAAAAAACCTAAATATCATCATGTCTCACTAAAAATACATTCTAAAATAAAGAAAAATATGCTCCAAAATCAAAATCAAAACATTTCCAAGAAAATGGAGGGTGCCAATTAGGAAAAAATCAAAAGGCTATAAAGAAAAATCAAAAGTGAAAACAATGTGGGTTCCAAAGAAAGCAAAAGAATCCACGCATTCAAATAAAAAATCAAAATTAGTATCCCAACTTTCTAATCCAAAAGACTCCATTATTCCAACATCATCCATTCCTCCATCTAAGTATATTCCATCTCATAAGCCAATCATAAGTCTTTCCTCATCCTCCAAATCCATTTTGAGTCCTTATATGCTCAAGTTTATTATCCCAACACACTCTCAATATTTCAACTTTCACCACCCTTCAAGGTGTGTGCCAACGTTGTTCTTGCCCACATTCCCTCATAATGAATCCATTCCATACTTCCATCCAACCTTCATCCCTCATTCCATACCTTTAATCCAATCCTTTGCATGAATCCTTAACCCCCTTTTGCCTACC
This sequence comes from Sequoia sempervirens, assembly GCA_007258455.2. Lineage (NCBI taxonomy): Eukaryota > Viridiplantae > Streptophyta > Pinopsida > Cupressales > Cupressaceae > Sequoia > Sequoia sempervirens. The sequence continues at coordinate 186,890,611 of VDFB02358134.1, read as the reverse complement.
CCTATCCATTCCATTATCTTTACCAATTTTCCTACCAATGTCTTTAAGCGGGAACATGTTAGCCATGGTCTATAAGAAACATTTAGTCAATGAGGTACTTGTTAGCAAATGATGATGCATTTTATGATTCCTTTATGCTATTTTGAAGATCTTGCATGTTGTTCCTGGTTTGATAATGATCGGATTAAGTTTCTAGTGGGTGTTTTCATGTTTATTCCGCGGGAATCCGCCTGACTCGGAATTCTCTGAAATTCCTCCCTGGCTTGGATTCTGTGGGTCGACCTGAAACCCGAACTATTTGTATGATCATTTTGTTCGAAGATTTAACGATACCCTACTGACACAAGATTCGTTTTAATGATGATTTTGATTAATTAACTTCTGCCGGTGTGATCTTTACTGTGGTTTTCTTTGAATGCAGGATTAAATCACATATAGGGTGATTTTTGTCAAGGGAGCTCAGTCGGGGTGCATTCCTCAATCCATTTGGTTATGAAAAATCAGTTAAGGAAAAAGTCGGCAAGACTTTTCTAGACTCCTACTGACTGGTGGCTCGGCTCTGACTGTTCAAAATCCAAAGAATCAGAATACTCCCCATTGTGCATCTTATCGGCGTAGGGTTATCACGGTCTCCCCGACCTATGGTTCGTTTGGTTCAAATCTACATTTATGTTGCTTATTAGCAAGACCCCAGAGATGTCACAGTGATCGGAAATCATGTGCAGGATCCATCGACAAGACAAGGGTCATCGTCCTGGCGACATGAATTTCCTATCGGCATGAGGGGTTTCCTTCGAAGAGATGTCTCGACGAGATCTTCGGGTCACACCGATCGGCAACAAAAGGCATACACTGTTAGCAGATGTTCTCTCTTTGCCGAGATGTCTCGGCAAATCCCTAAAGTTTCACCGACTACCCCACCACCGGAAAACACTTCGGCTGGAGTCATCTTCATAGGCGTATGGTCTTGGCGAAGTCTCCATGTCTCGCCGACCGCTATCAAGAGGTGATCCCTTCGGCATAAGGTGTTATCTTTGCCAAGATGTTTCGGCGAGTTTACGAAGTCTCACCAACTAAGCAAAAAGGGTCCAACACTTCGGCGTGAGTTGTTCCCTTTGGTATGTGCTCTCACCGAACGTCGGGAGTCTTACCGACGGGGAAGGGTTCGCATATCGGCAAAGCAACATAGCGTCGCCCAGAGGTCTAACCGAACAGTGAATGTCTCACCGAAACATGGTGTCGGTAAGACTTCGAAGGAAACGAAAGGGGATCGCTATATACTCTCGCCGACCGAAGAGAGTCTCAGCGACACGAAGGAACTTCGGCGAGAGAACTAGTGTGTCACGGCGACAAAAGGGTGAACTAGTAAAGCTTTTGCTGAGATATAGGGTTTCTATAGGACATCTCCCCGACAAGAGAATGCTACAGTGACACATGGTGAACAAAGAAAACGCATCGATGTGACTACAGAAAAGTCTCACCGACCGAAGAGAGTCTCAGCGACACGGAGGAAGCTCGGTGAAAGTGAAAGAAATCGGCGAAAGGTCCTGCCGATACAAAAAGTCTCGGCGACAGCAAGGCAAGGTCGCCAAGAGGTGTTTCCTTCGGTGAAAAGTTTTGCCAAAGGGAAAGGGTCCTGTCGATAAGATGAGCTTGCTGAAGGATATGGGACTCAGTGTAATGTCTCACTGACTCGTGAAGGTCACACCGAAACAAAAAGAGAAGCTGGCGCAAGAAGGTCAACAAAAGGAATTCAGGGAGACTCCCAACAAATGAGGGGACTTCGCTATGAGGTCACAGCGACAAGCGAAGGTCATGTCGACATAAAGTGGGGGTCCCACCGAAAGAAATGGAGCTCGCCAAGAGGGTAATGCCTACGCCATAAGGTCTTGGCGAAGGAAGGAGGTCACGCTGACAGGATGTCCCTTCGGGGAGAGGAAAGGTATGCGCTAAGAGGTCTAGCCGACATTCAGGAGTCTCGCCGATAACACGGAGGGGCTCGGTAAGAGAAGAGAAATTCAGGGTAATGTCTCCTCGATTCTGATAAGTCTCAGCGATAAGGAGGATGTCGGGGAGACTCCAAGAGAAAAAAAAAAGCTTTGCCATGTGGTCTCAGTGAAAGGATGCGGTCTTGCCAATGGTCTTTGTGAGCTCGATATAACTTCTGTAGCTCACCGAAGCGTCTTGCCGACTGCCATATGCTATGCTGATAACTGTTAAAATGAAATCACATCGGGGAGACACGATGAGTGTCTCACCGAAATGTGATTCAAGGTGAACCACTTTTGAATGTCTGAGAATCTGGCATGGCGAATGTATAACCAATCAGAGGAAAGCCAAAGAGTGATTCATCGGTCCCTTTGACCAATTGACTATTCCTGGGAAAGAAGGCCAACAGAATGCAAACCAGATGGACTCTTTCTGAGAACAGGTGAGGATGGAGATGTCTTAGGCGAAATGCAAATATCTACAGGGAGGCCCGATGCTGCTTCCTGGAGACGGTCAACATGCGAAAGGCCCAGAACATGAAGGAAGCCGAATGAAGAAAGGAACTATGAGTCACAAGGACAACTGTAGTGACCACTGGCGGAAACAGATCAGTATTAATGATGATATTTTGAGCATTCAAGGTGGATTGCAAGAGATTTCAAAGATGGACACGGAGACATAAGAGTTAATGTTGTAGTAGCAAAATATCTACGGATCTTTCCCAGAAATCCTTCATCAGCATGGACAGCAGGGCTTCACATTGAATGCACAACCGACTCTCTTCAAAAGATTTGAGAGCCGACTCTCCTACAGTTTGCAGATATTTTGTAAACCCTAATGCAGGAGGGACAACGCTTTCTTTTTGTTGCATTCTGTATATAAGGCATTCTTGCCTCTTTGTAAAGGGGAGATCTTCCAAGGTTAGCACTTCTAGATTAGAACTTCTAGTTAGTAGTCAGTAGAATAGGAATAGAGGGGATAGAAGTTGATCCTGATTCTTTGTAATGGGAGCTTCTTTTGTCTTCTTAGAGTAAGAGTTAGATTCAAAATAGACTAATGTCTCTTTCAGTCTTCTTAGTGTAAATGGAAACAACATGGAGCCTCAAATTTTCTGTACACTGGTGATTGTGCCAGCTTTGTAATTGTTGTTTATTTGTTTTATGAACAATAGAAGCAACCATATCTTAATCTACTTCATGTTGTGTTCCTGAATGGTGTTTGTCTTGAATTAATCATTTGATTTGCGAAGCTTTCAAGGAATGAGGTTTGATTTTCTATTTTGTTTGAATGGTAACTTGTAATCTGCTGTTGAAATCAGCACTGTGAATGAATGAAGCTGTGTGTTAGTCACAAGTTGACTTTGTTTTGTAGCTTTAGTTAGGAATTCCTTGGAAGGTGACATGTCTGGTTAATTCAGATGAAGTGTCATTCTTTTCTATCTCAAATCCCTGATCCATCTTTTTATATTTCTTTAAAACCCCGGTTAGAATAGGTTTTAAGTTTATGTTTGATCTCCTAACAGTCCAAAAGCTCAACACCAGCAGGCCCCTTGAACATTACTATTACATTGACCACTGAGGGACATCAGCACAGTTGAGAACCAACTACAAAGACCTTGGGAGCTAAGATATCCATGTGATCATCTTTCTCTTTCAGGAGAAATAGAGTAGCAATATTCTGTTTGCAATGTTGTTGTGCCATTTGGGACGTCGACAGGAACTGGCGGTAGAAGGAGGGCCTGATGAGTAATTTTGGATTATTGTGAGTTGGAGTGGGCCAGGCCTTGGAAAACTCAGCTCTGATGGGTAGCCCTTTGTATATACCAGGATTCGTTCATGAAATCCCTTTTCACCTGTATGATCGACTTCCATTATTTTTCCCTAACAATGGGAAAAATGCTTCTGAGCATGTGGAAACTTGCAGGCGTGTACTTACTTTTCTCCAGGTTTAGCATGAGGATGTCGTCTGTCAATTTTTCATTAGAACACTTCAAGGTTCAGCAAGGAAATGGTATGTTAATCTTCCACCAAGTTGTATTTGTTCATGGGCGGAGCTAGAAATCTTATTCTTAGATCAGTTTGGTCCTCGCACACAAGACCACTGGGAGAACTCATCCCTACAAAATCCAATCACAGAGTTGAGTACTTCACTCGATAATTAAGTTATAACCATATCATCTCTTTTCAGTCATCCTCCAAAGCATAGTCCATTACATCACAATGAAGTTGTGGATGAAACATTTGATGAGCCAAAATATAATTTTGATGACTTGTTTGGTAAAAGGCATGAAATGGATGTAAATCCAAAGCATAATGGAAATCTCAAGATCGAATCTAGCTTTTTTGAGAATGCTAGTACTAATGATCACTTTGAAAGAGATGAGGTAAACTCTTCTAACCAAGATCATAATTAGGGTGATGAGGAATGGACAAAGGAACATGGCTCATGTTGGCTAGATATCCCATGTGCACAAAATCAAATAAGGGAGAAATTAGAAGAGATGGGAGATCTGAAACTATCAGAACTTGTTGGGCCAGGGGGATGTAGAATACATCGAACTAATCAACACTCTCAGATGGATTGCCATGTCTTCCTAGGAAGGATGGAGTTGTATTTCAAGCAACTGATCTCTATTAAGGGAATACTTATGGAGGACCCTTGGAGTACATATCCCCCCAATGAAGAGGATGAAGCAACTAGCACACATGAGAATGGAAATCAGTCCATCCGAACTGATGATACTAACTGTGTGAAAAGGTTTAATTCTTCCCTGTCTCTTCATAACCTTGATTCTTGTAGTGAGATGGATTCAACAACTGGTGAAACTCCTCTACCTAGTGCAGACTTGATGGAAGTGGGGAATGGATTCATCGATTCATTCATAGATGCTTTCATGATGGTGAATGAGGAGGAAACACCCATTGGTGGGTTAGCACAAGAAGATGACTCTGCTGATTTAAGTGGTGGACGGATTGAAACAGGTGACATGCTTCAAAATGAGATTGCCAATGAACCTTGTGGTCAAAGTCAAGGACTTAAATGTCAGCATGAAATTTTAAGGGAAGAAATTCAAGTAGATGTGCAGGTCAGTCAATCGTTCCCTGAAGAGGTTCATGACAGAGTACATTTGGATGAAGCAGAGGAATGCCAAGAAAGCACCCAAGAGGTTATCTCAGAAGTTGAGTCTCCTCAACATAACGAAGAGAACGATGCAAGGGAGTATTTTCTTGATTTTGATTTTGATTGCTCAAATGTGTTGTTGGAAGAAGGTCCTTGCTTAGTATCCACTAATCAATTTGTTCTTAACACTGGTGAATTTGATGCTTAGTGGCATGTCCTTGTTGAAGAGGTGCAAAAATATGAATTGAGAGAGTGTTTTCTTGTCTCTGACTCCATGGGTTCAAATGAGTTTGAAGGAAATCCTTGTTCACCATGTGCAAGTATCCCTAACATCAATGGTTATAAGCTGGAACCAGATTCTCAAACCCTAGGGGATGACATGTTTCACGAGAGGGTTGAAAGTGAGACTTCATCTCAAGAAATTCAAAAAAAATTTGATTATGTGCCCGAGATGAATATAGAGATGCTAGTGAGTGAATATCCTAACTACAAGATGAACCCTGATTCAGTGGTGTTCCATGAGCTGAGATCTTGTGAGGAGGAGACCATACAACACAAGCCTGCATTGGTAACTAGAAATCTTTAGAATTAGGTGGTGTCCTTTCATTATCCTCTGTGTTTTAATAATTTTCAGTTTGATCATGGCGTTGGGGATAGTAAAAAATGTTTATGGGTAAATCATGACAAAACTGAGAACCCACAGTTGATAATATTTCAAGCTTTATGCCCTCAGAATGAACTTATTGCCTATAAACTTTATATTTCTGAGTATAAAGATAAATTTTCTAGGCTTAGAACTGTGCCTAGTAAGTTGAGATTGTTGCACATAATGAAAAAATCAGTCAAGTCAATGTATAAATCTTTACAGTTTTGTGTTTGTAAAGCTTAGCTTTTGAGTTAGTTTAGGATTAGGATAGATTAGTGTTAGTTTTTGGTTTAGTTAGTTTTCCTTCGTTTTGTCTTTTTCCTTTTCTTGTTCTTTTTGTTTTTGTTTGTAGATAGTTTGTTTTTTTGTTTGTAAATATTTTGCTTTTGCTTCTGTTGTAAATAGCTTTGCTGTTGTTTACTTGCTCTTCCTTTTTCTCTTTGTCTTTCTACCTCCTTGGTTCTTTTGGTTTCTGTCTTAGTCCTTTGGGGTTTACCTGTTCTATCCCATCTTAAAATGGTGGTTATTATCTGAAGCATACTTTGCACATTTGGAGAAGAAATGGTTTAGATATTTTCATGCTTTCTGGTTGGGTGATTTTGTCCTAAATTCGTTGTTTCATGCCCATTGTCAATAAGAGTTGTGGAATGTCTTGAAAACAAGGTGCAAAGTAAGTAACCTTCATTAGCTCCCTCTGAATCTGTCACAAATCAATAAGATCATCTCCTCTTGTAACATTATATTTGTCCTAGGATGACAATGTTGTAAGACTTGAGTGAAAAATTTGATTTTCCAAGTGCTGTCATGAGGTCCATGGTAGTTTTCAACCCAGATCAAGTGTTAAACGTCTGACATATTGAAAAGGAATTGAATTAAATATCTGGAGCTCTATAAAAAAGAAGAAGAAGAAGATTCAATATAAATGGGTGATTCCAGTATCTCTACTGGGGCTATGGACGCCCGATTGGTAGTAGAGCAATGCTGTGAGAAAACTAGAGGTATCTCCATTGGGGCTATGGACGCCTGACTGGTAGTGGAGCAATGCCCAGGATATCATTGCACGACAGCTAAAAGAAAATCAACTCATGTAGTTCAAATCTTACATGTTGTTGTCCAAAAGATGAAGAAAACTTCATGAGAGAGTGATGTACAATCAAGCACACACATAGATTCAAGGGTAGCTATTGTTGACTTACATTTGAGATCCTAGCTCAACGTTGCTTCTAAAACTGAGCCAATTGGAGTTGTGATGTTCATGAACCAGGAGTTCTAGGTAGTTGAATCCTTCAGATTCTTGAAAATGGTTAAACCATTTTCCCAGCTGAGTCACCATTTGTTATGCCCTGCATAACCACCCCATTTTGATTTGGAACAAAACGGGTCCCCCTTTCTTTTCCTTTCTTTGCCTTTGGTTGTTTGCTTTGCTTTTGGGGGTTCTTCTATTTTTCTTCCTGAGTTTGCCTTCTAGTCTTGTCTAAATTTGGTTCTGCCTCAGTTGGAATTCAGGTTTTCTCCTAAGTTCGGGATTTTCCACCCAATCCAGATTTTCTCGGATCTCACTCGAGCTCTGGCCAAACACTGTTGTTCGGGGATTTTTGGTCTTTGCGGAATTCCGCGTGGACTGGATTTTCCCAAAATCCCCGAGGCCTCCGAGGAGATGTACCTTCTTCGTGGATTTCTTTCTCCAGATTTTCCTGAAATCCGTTGTTCCTTGTTTGTTCTAGGTTTGCCAGAATGTCTTCTCTTTCATGGAAATCCGTCCTACTCAGATTTCCTCAGAATCTGGTGGAATGTGAAGAAATATGGAGTAGTAGGACTAGTTAGCAAATGATGATGCATTTTATGATTCCTTTATGCTATTTTGAAGATCTCGCATGTTGTTCCTGGTTTGATAATGATCGGATTAAGTTTCTAGTGGGTGTTTTCATGTTTATTCCACGGGAATTCGCTTGAGTCAGAATTCTTTGAAATTCCTCCCTGGCTTGGATTCCGCGAGTCGACTTGAAACCCGAACTGTTTGTATGATCATTTTGTTCAAAGATTTAACGATACCCTACTGACACAAGATTCGTTTTAATGATGATTTTGATTAATTAACTTTTGTCGGTGTGATCTTTACTGTGGTTTTCTTTGAATGCAGGATTAAATCACATACAAGGTGATTTTTGTCAAGGGAGCTCAGTTAGGGTGCATTCCTCAATCCATTTTTTTATGAATAATCAGTTAAGGCAAAAGTCGGCAAGACTTTTCTAGACTCCTACCGATTGGTGGCTCGACTCTGACTGTTCGAAATCCAAAGAATCAGAATACTCCCCATTGTGCATCTTATCGGCATAGGGTTATCACGGTCTCCTCGACCTATGGTTCATTTGGTTCAAATCTGCATTTATGTTGCTTATCGGCAAGACCCCAGAGATGTCACAGCGATCGGAAATCATATGTAGGATCCATCGGCAGGACAAGGGTCATCTTCTTGGCGACATGAATTTCCTATCGGCATGAGGGGTTTCCTTCAAAGAGATGTCTCAGCGAGATATTTAGGTCTCACCGACCGGCGGCAAAAGGCATACACTGTCAGTAGATGTTCTCTCTTCGCCGAGATGTCTCGGTGAATCCCTAAAGTTTCACTGACTACCCCACCACTGGCAAACACTTCGGTGGGAGTCATCTTCATAGGCGTATGGTCTTGGCAAAGTCTCCATGTCTCACCGACCGCTATCAAGAGGTGATCCCTTCAGCATAAGGTGTTATCCATGCCAAGATGTTTCAGCGAGTTTACGAAGTCTCACCGACTAAGCAAAAAGGGTCCAACACTTCGGCATGAGTTGTTCCCTTCAGTATGTGCTCTCACCGAACGTCGGGAGTCTTGCCGACGGGGAAGGGTCTGCATATCAGCAAAGCAGCATAGCGTCACCCAGAGGTCTAACCTAACGGTGGATGTCTCACCGAAACATGGTGTCGGTAAGACTCTAAAGGAAACAAAAGGGGATCGCTATATAATCTCATCGACTAAAGAGAGTCTCAGCGACATGAAGGAACTTCGGCAAAAGAACCGGTGTGTCACGGTGACAAAAGGGTGAACTAGTAAAGCTTTCGCTGAGATATAGGGTTTCTATAGGACATCTCCCTGACAAGAGAATGCTACGGCGACACATGGCGAACAAAGAAAACACATCGATGTGACTACAAAAAAGTCTCGCCGATCGAAGAGAGTCTCAGTGACACAGAGGAAGCTCAGAAAAAGTGAAAGAAATCGGTGAAAGGTCCTACCGATACAAAAAGTCTCGGCGACAGTAGGGCAAGGTTGCCAAGAGGTGTTGCCTTTGGCGAAAAGTTTCGCTAAAGGGGAAGGGTCTTGCTGATAAGATGAGCTCGCCGAAGGATATGGGACTCAGTGTAATGTCTCACCGACTCATGAAGGTCACACCGAAACAAAAAGAAAAGCTAGCGCAAGAAGGTCAACAAAAGGAATTCGGGGAGACTCCCAACAAATGAGGGGACTTCGCTATGAGGTCACGACAACAAGCAAAGGTCATGCCGACATAAAGTGGGGGTCCCACCAAAAGAAATGGAGCTCGCCAAGAGGGTAATGCCTTCACCATAAGGTCTTGGAAAAGGAAGGAGGTCATGCTGATAGGATGTCCCTTCGGGGAGAGGAAAGGTATGTGCCAAGAGGTTTGGCCGACATTCAGGAGTCTCACCGATAACACGGAGGGGCTCGGTAAGAGAAGAGATATTCGGGATAATGTCTCCCCAATTCTGATAAGTCTCAGCGATAAGGAGGATGTCGGGGAGACTCCAAGAGAAAAAAAAAGCTTTGCCATGTGGTCTCAGCGAAAGGATGCATTCTTGCCGATGGTCTTTATGAGCTCGGTATAACTTCTGTAGCTCGCCGAAGCGTCTTGTCGACTGCCATATGCTATGCCAATAACTATTAAAATGAAATCGCATAAGGGAGACACGATGAGTGTCTCACCGACATGCGATTCAAGGTGGACCACTTTTGAATGTCCGAGAATCTAGCGTGGAAAATTTCTAACCAATCAGAGGAAAGCCAAAGAGTGATTCATCGGTCCCTTTGACCGATTGACTGTTCTTGGGAAAGAAGGCCAACCGAATGCTAACCAGATGGACTCTTTCTGAGAATAGGTGAGGATGGAGATGTCTCGGGTGAAATGAAAAGATCTACAGGGAGGCCCGATGCTTCTTGTAGGAGACGGTCAACGTGCGAAAGGCCCAGAACATGAAGGAAGTTGAATGAAGAAAGGAACTATGAGTCACAGGGACAGCTATAGTGACCAGTAGCGGAAACATATCAGTATTAATGATGATATTCTAAGCATTCAAGGCAGATTGCAAGAGAGTTCAAAGATGGACACGGAGACATAAGAGTTAATGCTGCAGTAGCAAAAGATCTACAGATCTTTCCCAGAAATCCTTCATCAGCATGGACAGCAAGGCTTCACATTGAATGCACAACCGACTCTCTTCAAAAGATCTGAGAGCTGACTCTCCTGTAGTCTGTAGATATTTTTTAAACCCTAATGCAGGAGGGACAACTCTTTCTTTTTGTTGCATTTTGTATATAAGGCATTCTTGCCTCTTTGTAAAGGGGAGATCTTCCAAGGTTAGCACTACTAGATTAGAACTTCTAGTTAGTAGTCAGTAGAATAGGAATAGAGGGGATAGAAGTTGATCTTGATTCTTTGTAATGGGAGCTTCTTTTGTCTTCTTAGAGTAGGATTTAGATTCAGAATAAACTAATGTCTCTTTCAGTCTTCTTAGTGTAAATGGAAACAGCTTGGAGCCTCAAATTTTCTGTACACTGGTGATTGTGCCAGCTTTGTAATTGTTGTTTATATGTTTTATGAACAATAGAAGGAACCAGATCTTAATATACTTGATGTTGTGTTCCTGAATGGTGTTTGTCTTGAATTAATCATTTGATTTGTGAAGCTTTCAAGGAATGAGGTTTGATTTTCTGTTTTGTTTGAATGGTAACTTGTAATTTGCTGTTGAAATCAGCACTGTGAATGAATGAAGTTGTGTGTTAGTCACAAGTTGACTTTGTTCTGCAGTTTTAGTTAGGAATTCCTTGGAAGGTGACATGCTTGGTTAATTCGGATGAAGTGTCATTCTTTTCTGTCTCAAAGCCCTGATCCATCTTTTTATATTTCTTTAAAACCCCGGTTAGAATAGGTTTTAAGTTTATGTTTGATCTCATAACAGTCCAAAAGCTCAACACTAGCAGGCCCCTTGAACATTACTATTACATTGACCACTGAGGGACATCAGCACAGTTGAGAACCAACTACAAAGACCTTGGGAGCTAAGATATCCATGTGAACATCTTTCTCTTTTAGGAGAAACATAGTAGCAATATTTTATTTGCAATGTTGTTGTGCCATTTGGGACGTCAACAGTACTATCTTCCACAAAGAGACACTTGATTCCTCCATTCATATCCATAAACCTTCATCAACTTCCATTTCCATAAGCTTCCATTTCCATGGCCGTTCATATCCATTCATATCCACTAGCTTTCACATCCATCCATGTACCCTTGCTTGTACACTTGGAGGCAAGACTTTTCCATTCATATGATACATTATTGATTATCCTATTTTCACTTAGCAATCATATTCCTTCATTTATATTCCATTATATCCACTTTATCCATCCACCTTCCTTTGATCTTGTATAAAGTATTGGGGAAAAATAGAAAGAACAAGTATCTAATGCATGCTTTATACCATGTGTGTCTTCAATCCTCCATATCACTTGTTTTCCATCTCATGTTTCCTTTCATACCTATTTATCTTTCATATCCACGTCATGTCGTTATAACTTGTCATACCTCTTACCATGGGGGCATGTTATTACTTTGACATGCCATCTTTGGAGTCCTCCATAGGTCCTTTATTTATCCTTTGTATAAGAGCAAGCATTTTGGGTTCCCTTGTCATTGGTTCCCTCCACCCATGGCATTCCATATCTTGATCCATCTATATTCATCCTCCATATAGGGTGTATCCTTACATATCCTATCATTAACCCAAATCATTGATCCTTATCCATCCATATCTCCTTTGGTTTTCAGCTTGACTAAGGAATAAGATCTTGTTTATCATTATAATTTAGATTGTTATTTATCATTGCATTATCATTGTTATGAGAAACACATTTAAACAAACCATAAACTATTTAACATTCTAAAACATTAGGCTTTAGTGAGTCACAACCCACTGTGTTTTCCATCCTACAACTATTTTGTGCATTGGTCCTTATCATATGCATTTTTCACTATCATATTGTATGCATGACAACTTTTGCTTTATCTTAAGTCTTGTATCTTGTCTTCATCAATATCGTTATCTTTTTATATATTTTCTTTTCTTGCCACATTATGAGGAAGCTTGAGGATCTCTACACCTTGTTGTGTACAAAGGAGAGTGAGGAATGGGGCATGAGTCTTTCTTGTGTGTGTATCAAGTCAGTCCATCCTATAATGATTACAAAAAACATAACCAATAACGAAGGGGGATTTGTTCCACTCTATGATGAAACAAATGATCACTTCATAGCCTTTCCATTCCATTAATTTCAATATACAACCTTTCATATCCTTTCCTCCCATATCAAATACATTTCATAATCCATTTATATGCTTTGATTGCATCTAATCAATGCGTTGTATTCCTTTCTTCTTTTCATCCACCTAGGTTATTCATATTTCTAAATCTTGCATGTCATTTTCTATCTATAGCTCAAAAAAATCACTTCATAACTTTTCCATTCCATTCATTTCCATATCCAGCCTTTCATATCCTTTCCTTCCATATTGAATACTTTTCATAAGCCATTTATATGCTTTTCTTGCATCTAATCAATGTGTCGCATTCATTTATTATTTGCATCCACCTAGGTCATTCATATTTCTACATCTTGCATATCATTATCTATCTACAACTCAAAAATACCTTCATCTATCATATAAATATTGACACCATACCATATCAAGAGCAATATCAAGGAAATATCAAGGTAATGCAATCAAAGTATGAGGGCAACAACCATATCAAGAGTCCATGTTCAAGGTGAGTTTGTTTCATTTCATGCATACATTATCTTCTAGCTCTTAGAGACAATGAGGTTTACAATTGGTGTTTACAGATCTCAAGTTTTAACATGTTCATATAAAAGTCTAAAATATGCCTCTTCTTGCTTGAAAAGTGTTACAAAAGTGTTCTCAGTTGTTGTGACTGACAAACATATGAGTTACAATGTTGTTTTATACTTGTAGCAACTAAAAAATATGAAAGAGCTAAGTTAAAATTTTAGCTTGGGAGTCCTATATCTAATCCCAACCATAGGAGATCATATACGAAGTATTTTTGACTAAGTTAGAAGGCTGAAAATTAGGCCAACCTCCTTCACATGCCAAAAAAACTTCCTTTTTTGACTTAGTCTCTTCAACTCGTTGAAATGTGCTCTAGTTGGTGATGAGGCTTCTAGATTTGTGGAGGAATTTGAATTGCCCCTAGATGCTTATGCATTTCCCTTAGAAAGCTCAAACTAATCATTAATGTCCCAACTGCTACCAAACTGCCTTGACTGTTCCATAATTTGCACGTACATGCTTTCTAGATGCTCTTAACTGATCATTATTTTTTCAAACTACTAGCACATGATAATGGAGCATGTTTCCTATCTTTCTCTTCCATATGGCATAGAGAAATCCTTCTATTTATGATCATTCTTCATTTGTTAGCTATAGGTTACTACCCTAACCTTCATAGAAGATCTGTTGACTGTGATTAGGTCTATAGAACACTTTTAAAAAATATCATCCCTTGTTCAAGGTCTTAGGGCTGACATATAAGTCATCTCTTCTCACTATCAATACAACTTAATTTCCACCAACAATTACTATCTACCTTGTATATTAGAAGGTTAGCCATTGTATTCTTGACATGATTAACACCTTCACAACTTATTGGTAATTAATTTTTAGATTCTACCATATTTGGGTATTTCCTTGAACTGTCTTCAAATTTGAGGCATGACTACAACCCTTCATGGAATTCCAGCAAACAAACCACATGCCTTATGTATACTTCAACATTTTTCATACATGTTTATGTTGATGTTTTTTTTCATTGATGTCAAAGGTAAATGCAGTTGGTAATGCAAAAGGTGTTTGATGCCAACTACATGTAGAGTGAGTTGCTTCATTGTGTTGTCATGGATTGGTTTCAAAGAGATTATTTGTTCATTTGGTGATCTACAACCAAAGTGGTTGTTGATATTCATGTTAAAGAACTTGTTGTTCATTCATTACTTGTTCACATGGTGTTGGTGCAAAAGGTATTGATAGTTGTTGCAAAATTTTGATGGAGTTGTTTCATGACAAATTCAGAGGTATTGAACAATCATTGCACATTCATCATTCACATTTTATTCTTGATGGCTAATACATTTTGATTTTGTGACTCAAAGGTATTCAATGGATAGGTTTTTGGTATAAAGAAATGATTGGTGTTTGTTGATGAGATCTTCATGCTTCTACAAGGATCTAAACCAATGTCAAAAGCATAATATTCTACATCAAAGGTATATGGTCAGAATCAAAAGTTATAGATCAATTGCACGTTTTCAAGCCCATTGAGTTTGTTTGAAGTTGTTTTGGGTTCTTTCATTGCTTGCAAGTTTTTTATTAAACCCTAAATGAGGTTCATTATGCAAAGTTTATAACAAGTTTACTTTTTGTTATATTTGGTTGGTGACTTATTGTAACTGGTGGAAAGGAACTTTAGTTGTGTCTTGAGGGTTTTAAACTCATCAACAAATGACCCTTCTCCCTAGCTTAACTAGCTTAGCAAGTCAATAACTTATGTAATACTAGCCCTACTACTTACTCCAACAGTCTACCAGGGAACTTGTAAATGCAACCTTTGATAAAATTTTATTTTATATAATGCTTAGATGGATGTTCATGCCTATTTTACTATCATATGTCTCTATCATATGGCTACTCATCCCCATTTCATTTTTCCTAAGGTTGTCCGTCATATAAAAAATCTCTCTATATGCTTCATGACACTGTCCTTCTCAAAACCATTGTTTTATCTCTATGTTGTAGTATTCCTCTATCATTTCACTCTTGAACATTGGCATACCTATTCATTCATACCATTGTATCATATCAGGCCTTTGCATTGCTTTCTATTTGGCTTTCAACATTTTCCATGACATGTTATCTTTGATAGTTGAAAGATTATCCTTGATCATGGTGGTAATCCTTTTGCAATGACTGTTCATTCTTACATTTAATTTTCTCCTTTTTTGTCCTTAAAAATGGTGAATGTCGTGTTGATTTTGATAGCCAACCATTATGATTTTTTTGTCTCTTAATTGTTCTTTGAAAACCTCACCTAACGCCTTCTTAAACTCTACCCTAGCTTCCTTTCTAGGGAATGATAACATCATTATTCGACTGCTACTGCTATTATTATAGAAAAACTACCTTTTCAATAGTCATATGACACCATTATCATCAGTCTCACTTTCCATTTTCATACTTTGATATTGCATAGTGATTTACTCTTTTCATCTCATTAACCATACACCTTTGATGATGGAGAGTGCTTCTCATGACCGTCCTTAAGGTTGTTACTCCATCAAGCATTTCTTTTTTTTATGTTCACCTTCAGGATAATATTGTCCTTGACTTTATTATCTAATAGAATTTTGTGATTTTAATTGCCATAATGAATTTCATTAATAGGACTACCCTAGGAAGCAAGGCATGTCCTCTTTTCATGGTTGTCATCATAAGGGACTATCATAGATTGTCAAAGGTTTCCTTTAATAACTTTTTCCTTTTTTTCCTTATTATGACTATTCATTACATACCACTATCATAGGTCTAATCTACCTTCTACGTTACCACAACTCTTGGTTGCTTCATGAATTTATCACTGTCCATGATTGATTCATGCCCCTTCTCATATACTAGATTATTGTTATAACCATCTCTCTATAACCTATTGAAGCAATCACTAGTATTCAGTTTGTGTATATTCATATGCTTGTCCAAAAGTATCAATCTCGGTAATATAGGCTTCTCCTTATTCACTTTTAACCTTAAAAGTTTCAAAAGCTGCCCATTATCACGATGAATATTTTATGCTTGAGTGTAATTAAACTACCTTTTAAGGGGTTCCTGATTGAGTTCATGTGATTGGATTTTTGGACTATCATTAATAGGTTTACTATGTTCAATATTTTACTATGATTTGATAGATTTTTTCCAAGCATCCATAGCTTGTTCAAAAGCACCTATTTTAGGATTTTATCCATAACAACAAGGCACTGAACTATTTGATTAAATGCTTTGGTAGACATGTATGAAAAATGTGGTAGCATAGACAAGGCAGTGAAATGTTTCATAAAATGCCTCAAAGAAATGTGGTCTCATGGTGATGGAATGACATGAAAATCCATATAGCAACAAGGCAACAATATATATTTTCATGGCATTCCATCACCACGTGACCACATTTCTTTTAGGAATTTTATCAAACAGTTCACTACCTTGTCTATGTTGTTGCTTACTATTATGCTTTGATAGATTTTTTTCAAGCATGCATAGCTTATTCAAAAGAACATGTTTTAGGATTTTAGCCATAACAACAAGGGAGTGAACAGTTTGATAAAATGCTTTGGTAGACATGTATGAAAAATGTGGTAGCATAGTGAACTCTTTGATAAAATGCCTCAAAGAAATATGGTCTCGTGGTGATGGAATGCCATGACAATCGATATTGTAGATGCTACAATATGGATTGTCATGGCATTCCATCACCACAAGACCACATTTCTTTGAGGCATTTTATCAAATAGTTCAATATGCTACCAAATTTTTCATACATGTCTACCAAAGCATTTTATCAAATAGTTCACTCCCTTGTTGCTATGGCTAAAAGCCTAAAATAGGTTCTTTTGAACAAGCTACACATGATTGCAAAAAATATATCAAAGCATAATAGTAAATATGGATTGTCATGGCTTCCAACACCATAGCTAAATAGTAAATATGGATGTTGAAAAATCTATCAAATCATAATTCTAAATATGGATTGTTATTGCATTCCAACACCATGGTCTTGGAATGCCATGACAAGCCACATAAAAGCAATAGAAATAGTTCGTTACCTAGTCTATGGCTTGTCATGGCATTCCAATCACCATGGTGTTGCAATGCCATGACAATCCATATTTACTATTATGCTTTGATAGTAAACACCCAATGTTTTCCAACAAGCATATACATGCACAATATGATTGCAAGTTGGAAACCACAATGTGAGGTGAGTATATGTCTACCAAAACATAGTGGCAACACATAGATAAGCAATCATATATAGAAATAGTTCATTTCCTAGTCTATGGCTTCTCATAGCATCCCAGTCACCATGGTGTTGCAATGCCATGCCAATCCATATTTAATATTATGATTTGATGTTAAACACCCAATGTTTTCCAACAAGCATATACATGCACAGTATGATTGCAAGTTGGAAAACACACTATGAGGTGAGTCTATGTCTTCCAAAACACAATGACAACCCATAGATAAGCAATCATACATAGAAATAGTTCATTTCCTTCTCTATGGATTATCATGGCATTCCAACCCACATTGTGTTGGAACGCCATGACAATCCATATTTACTATTATGCGTTGATAGTAAACACACAATATTTTCCAAAAACCATATTAATGGATAGTGTGATTTCAATTTTGGAAAACACAGTGTTAGGTGAGTATATGTCTTCCAAAACACAATGGCATGCCATAGATAAGAAAACATACATAGAAACAGTTCATTGCCTTGTCTATGGCTTGTCATGTCATTCCAATCACCATGGTGTTGGAATGCCATGGAAATCTATATTTACTATTATGCTTTGATAGTAAACACACAATGTTGTCCAACAACCATATAAATGCATTGTATGATTGCAAGTTGGAAAACACAATGTGAGGTGAGTATATGTTTTCCAAAACACAATGGCAAGCCATAGATAAGCAATCATACTTACAAACAGTTCATTGCCTTGTCTATGGCTTGTCATGGCATTCCAATCACCATGAAACCACATTTCTTTGAGGCATTTTTCAAACTGTTCCCTACCTTGTCTATGTTGTTGCTTACTATTATGCTTACTATTATGCTTACTAATATGCTTTCATAGACAAGGCAATGAATTGTTTGAAAAAATGCCTCAAACAAATGTGGTCTCTTGGAATGCCATGACAAAAAAATGTAATTGGAAGCTACAATTATCACTCTAGTATGAATGAATTAATATCTTTGAGAATAGTATTTGGTTGCATAGGTGGAGTTCCCTATAGTTGTGGGTATAGTTTTAGAATATATTGTTGATACATCTACTAAAGATGACAATATATATCTATGAGCCAAACTTCTTTTCTTGTTAAATAAGTTGTTTCCCATTTTCTAACTAAATTTGGTTAGGGGGTCTCCATATGCAAATATCACTCTAATTATCATCACATATTTGCAATTATCACTCTAACTATTTGTAATTATTTTGGAAAAAATAGTGGAGATGAGTATGTCTACCAAAACATAGTGGCAAGCGATAGACAAGCAATCATACATAGAAACAATTCATTTCCTTGTCTATGGATTAGCATGGCATTCCATTGACCATGAGACCACATTTCTTTCAACCATTTTTTAAAACTGTTCACTTCCTTGTCTATGCTATTGCTTACTATTATGCTTTCATAGACAAGGTAGTAAACTGTTTCAAAAAATATCTCAAACAAATGAGGTCTCATGGAATGCCATGACAAAAAAAAACAATTGGTAGCTACAATTATCACTCTAGAATGAAGAAATTAATATATTTGAGAATAGTACTTGGTTGCACAGATGGAGATCCCTATAGTTATGGGTATAGTTATTACCTATGCAATGTGAAGTAACTGCATAACTGCTTTTAGGTTGACTATGTAAAAAAACTATATTGTAATTTAAATTTTGTCATTTATCTATCAACATCTACTTATTAGTTATGCAATGTAAGGTAATGCTTTTGGTTTGAAAGATGTGCAATACAATGAAATGGAAAACATGAGGTGTTTATAAAACTACAACCCACATCAAAACATACCCAAACCCTCATGGTTTTTAAGCTTGTATATGTACGTGTGCATTCAAAATAGCAAAAACACTGATTTCTTGCCATTATTGCCAATAATGATTAAACTTGTTGAAAGTGGTGAAACACAAAGTGTTAATGGTTCTTGAAAAATAATGCGTGTTTATAAAAAGGTGCCTTTCATTATATTCCTAAGGTCTAAATAACAAAAACTTTTAAAGACTGTTATCAATTTTTCACCACAACTCAAATTGACAGAGCTGGTTTATTCAAAATTCATTTTAAGGTGAAAAGTTTCAATTATTTCTGCAATTGTTTAAACCATTGCATGTTTTGAGTTTTGAGTTTAAAAGAAAGTGCAATGTGTTTCAGTTTTCCATTCATCATTTGCAACATTAGATATTGCATGAAATGAAAAAGAAAGTACTTAATTTTGTATCCAGTTGTTCATTACACAATGTTTCATACATTTGTTGCAAAAGAGAAGTACAAAATTGAACAAGAATTGTACAAAATGTTGTTTTGTATTCATTGGAGTAAAAGGGAGAATCAGTTGTCCCACACAAGTCGTGGGAGTAGCTGAAACAATGAGCCATAAAGAGTACACTATGCTATTGAATATTAAAAAGAGAAAAGAGCACATAAGAGGGAACATAGCCGTCATTGCCTGAACTTGTCTTCGAGTTTCCTTTAGTGTTGTGCATTCCTCTCTACCTCCATCCTCCAAGTGAACCTGCAAGTAGATGAAAATGTTTGTTAGAGCTTAGGTTATGAATCCTCCTACATGATCTATCAACAATAATGTAGAATACTGTATATGATGCATTGAATCAATTGAGCAAAGACAAGAGGAGTGGAAGAGAATACCAAGGAGGAAACATCATAAGAAACTTATGAATTTATTGTTTTAATCTAATAGTGTTTGTTTCTTGTGCGGGTATAGGAAAAACCATGTTGTTGATCTGTTTGAAGATTTTAAAGCATGTGGTGTAAAACAGGCTCCCATAAGGATTGAGCTTGACATGCTGCCCCTCAACATTCCATAGAGGGGATGAGAAAGGAAATAATTCAGTATTGCTCAAAAGAGATATGCATCTGAAGGAGTGCATCACAAGTGCCATAAGAACTCAAGCAAGTGATCATCTAGGACAATCAAGTTTGAAAATGCAATGAATTAAAGATCATAGATGATCAATTGCTCAAGTCAAACATCATGAAGAGTACATCATCATGGAATGAGATAGTGAACATGCATACATAATTCCTTGTTTGCAAATCAACAATAGCAACTAAAGCAATTTGAGAAGCTTCAAAACACCTTCATCATGGTGTTGTATTTCAGAATATTCTATGCAAAGAATGGACCCATCAACTGTTGCTGCCCAAGAGAGATAAAAATGCATGAAAAATACAAAAAAGTGATTGCTTTCATTCAGAAACATAATTGTAAGTGGCTGAAAATAAAGCATGAAGGACAAGGGTGAAGGAAAAGGAGCACTTTGAATTGAAAATGCAATGCCCTAAATGTTTAAGTTGAATGTAGGGTGAAACAACATCATTGATGTCAATGGAATACAAGAAACTAAAGGCTGATTCCAAAATAATTGATGCTACAAAAGCCATTTCATTGCAATGTCACATGAAGCTGTGATAAAGTAAAATCTTAGAGTGCATTTATGAAGCAATCAAGTGCATGGAATGGATGGAAACAAACAACAAATAATCTATAGAAACTACCATGCTAGCTGGGTGCAAGTTTGCAAAGCAAGTAAGTTAAATAGAGGCATCAATTTATAGTGCATTTGAGAGAAAATAGAGTTTTCTATGTGCAAGTGTGTGCCGTTGTCATTACAAATCATGCTAAACAATAAATAAAATTGCATGGAAGATAAAACATGTTTTGATAAGTAACTAAAAGAATCAAATTAAGAGGAGCTTCATTGTATCTATGCAGTTCAAGCAAGATTAAAAGGAAAGTAATTTCTAATAGTATGTGCATCATGTTGGAGAGATACAAATAGTGCAAAGAGGATAACAGTTTGTTCCATTAAGAATGATCTTTAAGTTGAGAAAATTTTCATTGTGAGAGCAAGAAAGTGAAACTACAACAATATGTGTTTAAACTTGAAAAAATGAAATGATTGATTGTGTGTTCCATAATCAATGAGAATGGAGAATAAAATCATTTTTTCTCTTTCTAGAATGTAAGCTTATGCTACAGTAAGCTGGGGTTTTCAAAATGGAAGCAAATGCAATGGTGCCCAGTTCAAGCTTTTAAGAGAAAAAACCACATGGGTTTGCATTAAGAAGCCTCAAAATGCAGAGATAGATATAGTTCGAGCTCATACACAAATGTCAAATGGACCCAGCAAAGCTCTCATGGCCGCAACCTAAGAGTAATTTTCTCTCACAAATGGTGATACCCATTTAGGGTTCTAAACACAAATGCAAAGAAAATCAACATGTTGAGCTTATTATTAGAGGAACATGCCAATATAAATTGGAGTTATTAAATTTAATGGATTTAGCCATGATGAGTTTGCAAACTCTGAAAAATGAACATATTGCTCATGCATATTCAAAAAAGTATGAGAAATGAAAAATGCATCGAAACCCTAGTTAGTGCTCTAATGGTTGCGGCCTGAGAGGATGTTGCCTCTTCACAAAACACCAAACTCGCTTGGGTTTTTTATCTCAGAAGCTTGAAATACAAAGATAACAAGAGTTTGAGTGTATTCAATAATGGAGTCTTTTAGAAAATGGAGTATGATATAGCCATAGCCACGACCATGAAAGGTCTACAAGCCCTTGAAAACAAAAAGAAAATGCATAGTTTTCTCCAAAATTTATCTTCTTTGCAAATTCCATACATTTCTACATCATGGGCCGAGCCCAAAACGAGATTATTCTACATAAACAAAGAAATATATATAGTGAAGCCACGACCCAAACAATGGCCAAACTCAGAAAAATGTTCATACTTAGCTTGTTCTTGTTGAGTGAGCTCAAATCAACCCTCTTAAAGAAACAAATAAACAAAGTATAGAAAGAAATGGAGCTTACCATGGCTAGGAGTCAAAAAACCAGTCCAAGGCCACGACCAAGTCTTCACCAAGAGCTTGTATAGAGCATTTTCATGGCAGCCAAACACGACATTACAACAACAGAAGCACAAGGCGCACAAAATACATAAAAAAACTAGTCATGGTCGCAGCCTAAAGGCCCATTTTCTCATTCAAATGAAGGAAAAAAGACATTAAAATGGCAACAAAAGACTTACCATCGAATGTAGAGGGAGATTCAACCAAAATCAACATGATGCAAGATTGAATGGTGAAGTTTCTAGCTCAAACCCTAGTTCTCCATGGCAGCCAACAACAAAGCACTATTTTCTTCAAACTTGGCCGAGTGAAATGATGACCAAAATGTGAGATAGGGGTCAGTTTTGGTGTTAGGGTATCCCCATGTGCACAATTCGAATGTGATTTTAATCACATTTTTTAGAAAATCAAATGCCATATTAATGCCTTGTTCCTTGCTTTATGAGTGGTCATGCCTAGGTCGAGCCTAGCCTTATTTATTTTCTTTGATTTTTAGAGAAAATCATATATGCTTTAGCCCTTTCATTCTAGGGTAAGCTTTCCTTGTTCCTGAGAAATATTTCATGCCTTGCATAAAAATCAAGTTAATGAACTTAGGTCTCATAATTTTGTCTAAGTTTTGAGTACCTTAGGCTTCCCTCTTTGACTATGGAGTAAACATAATGTGTGCCTGATATTAGTTTTTATTATTTTTTATAGAAAAATCAAATAAATAAGGGTCTTGTCTTTAATATTTTGATTTTGCAAAGTATGAAGTTTTACTCAAAATTGCAAAATTAGAATATTTAAGTTCAAATTGAAGTCAAGTTGGCATAAAAAGGGAATGTAATAGAGCTTTCTATTTATGAAACCGCAAATTATAAAACATTAATGAAGAAATATTCTTATGAATTTCTTAATTAATTGTTATCTAAAGCAATACTCGAGTCCTCATTGAAAGTTTCTATTTTGAGTTGGAGTTCTTGGGCGGATTTGGAAAAGAGATGAAAACTGGACTTTCTATTTTCAATTCTTGAGCTGTTTGCACCTGATTTTGAGGATTTTTGGATGGACCCTTTGGAGATGGAAAGTTTCCATCTTTTTGATGTAGTTTGGAAGAGATTATGACACTATTTTTTAGGATTTTTCCTTGAGCTCGAAAATGGGAAAAAGTTGCCTTTCTGAGATGCAGATGAAGCTGATTTTTCTATTATCACCATTGATGTCACTTGTAGGCTATAAGTTTGAGAAATTTTAATTTCTCAAGGGTTCAAAATTCTATTTCTTGCTCTCATATTCACTGGAGAGAGACTTGTAAACTTCTTTGTATCAAATTTTGATCTTGTTCTCCTTCATCTCAATAAAACAACAAGCTTCTCCTTCTCATTTTCTTGTCTAAAGTTTACAATATCAATTGATGTTGACTGTGATTCAAGAGTTGAATCCTCTTTATGTCTTGGTTTTGTGAATTTTGTTTTAGGAGTCTATTGTAATTCAGGTTGCATTTTATGTTCCATTAGTGAGCCTTTGTGAAAATTACTAATGAATTGGGTAGTTTCAGGGTGGGTTTGTGAGGATCAAAGCTTTAAAAGAGATTGTTGTGAGTATTAAGTTTTCAAGACCATTGAATTTCTAGTGAATCATCTTAGGTTGTAGGATTTAATTTTTAGCTTTCTTCCTACCCATTTCCCTTGAAAATCTCTAGATTAGATGGTTTACTAGAGGGAACCAACCCACTCTAGAGATTCGCTCTCACTCATTGATTTACCCACAAGTCAGAAAGAATTTCCATGTTGCAATAGGATAGCCAAGTTCAACTTGACTAAGGGTGCAATCTTGATTGCCAATAGTTTTTGGCACACCCAGTGGGATGCTGAAAGTTTGTTTTAGTGAAAAATTTCAAGATTTGAAGCTTCTGTTTTGGTATGCACAACAAAGTTTCAGCCTTTGGAGGTAGAAAACAACATACTTGGCGACTCTATTCTCTGATTTTCAAGCAGATCTAGTGTGAACAACACTTGAGAATTGCACATGCTGAAGGATCTGGCGTTTTCTTCAGTATTATTAGCCTTTGGAGGCAAGGTCATCAAACACCATGGCGACTCCAAGAAGCATTTTTCTAGTTTCTGAATGATCAAGTGCTGGTATATTTATTTTAAAGATTCTAATTTTTGCTTTTCAACCTTTGAATGAACAAGCATGTCTATGTTTCATGATAATATGTCATATCATCTGCAATATCATGAAAATCCAACTTATCCATCTTCATATCAACCATATTAGCATAATCATGCTGCTGGTTTCAATTCCATGGCTTTTCAAAACTAGCATGTGCAATATAATTACCACCCACCCACCCTTGCTTAATATCCATCTCAACCTACATACACTCAAAACCCACTCATAGTCAGTGAAAAGGAAGAGATTGCAAGCCTAAAAAGTGAGTTGCTTGACCTCATGCTTGATTTTGGTAGGCAACTGGAGGAGATCAAGAGGCAACATGAATACAATTAGCAAAATGAAGAGATGGCTTACCAAGCCTCTCTATGAGAAAGAGTTGGAGGCACAAAAGCATGAAATTCAAGCAACTCCTACAATTCTAGAGTAGCTTGCCCAAAAAGGGGTTTGTAAGTATCAATTTTTGAGTTATAGACAAGGTGGGTCTCCTAGATTTTCCCAAGCTGAAAATCTAAGTTTTAGGAGCTTCCCTTCATTTCAAAAGCCTGTTGTTGAAAAAAAAGCTAGCTCAACTGCTAATTTTCCAAACCCATTTTTTGAAAGAGACATCCCTAGATTCAATACACTATGCTTCATAGAAGATGAGCATGTTCCTGAGTAGATCCAACCTAGTCTAGTTCTGAAGCAACCCATTGAAATTGAAAATTTTCCTTACAATAAACCCAAGAAGCTCCCCAAGTTCCCTCACCGGACGAACCCAAGGATGAATTCATGGATCAAGAGACCTTACTCCACATCAAGAAGCTTAGAAAGGTAAATCCATTACATTCAGCCTTGGAGGTTTACTGCTTGCAGCAACAAAAGGAGCAGGAAAAGGCTTCTCAAGAGGACTCCTTGCTTGCCTTCACTGAGGAGTTTCCTGACTTTATTGACGATGATCAATCTATTGTAGTAAACCAATCAGGGTAGTAGGAGGAAGAGGTATAGAAGGCTAATCAAGAGGATAAATTCGTAGTATGGTTCAATGAGTTATTTTCTTTCATTGAAAATGATGATGAGAACATTGTTTTTGAGGAGCAAGAGGTCAAAAAATGTGGTGAGTTGCTAAGAAAAGATCATTAATATGATAGTAGAATGTTGGATCAAGAAGAAGGGAATACAAAAAATCTGTTTTGGATCCCAATAGGCTTAGTGAAAGCTATCATGAGGTAAAAGAGATTCCTTTTTCATCAGGAAATCAAGAAGATTGTGAAGAAAATTTTCTTTGGAATGATCTTAAGGTCTCTATTACAAACTTAGATAATGTGCAAGAAATTGGAGTTAATTTTTTTGATGAGCTCCCAAACTTTGAGTGTGAAATTCATGATGTTATGATTATGCCAAGTTCTGAACATCATAGTGATGAGGACCACTTAGATAAGGTGTTGATTCAAGAACAAATATGTGGAAGCAACCTTGAATCAAATGATCAAAAGCTCGAGGAGGATCCATTTCAAGCTAAGATTGAGCTTTTCGAATCACGCTTAAATGTGATGCCTGCATCTTTGGAAGGGGATTTTATAGAGCAACAAAAGCAAGAGGTGGAAGTAGCTATCATCCCAAGTGAGCTGCTTGTTTTGGGTCAGCCTAGTCAATAGGATGAAGAAATAGACATTTTCAACCCCTCTTGTACCACCAAACCAAAGAGATCAGTTTTGGAGCAAGAGGAGGAACATTTTATAGATGGGGGTCAAGAAACTTCTCATAAAAATGACATTCATAATCCTAGCTAGTTGGAGGATCTCCCTTTCTATTGCATAGAGGATCTTGGAGCCGATGTGCCAATTGAAGGTTTGTTGGAGGAGACTATTTTGTTGTCTAAGCACTTACCTTCCTTCGTTGAAGAAGAAGATCATGATTTGGAGCATACTCCCTTAAGTAACGATGCAAATTTTGAGATGAAACCAATTATTTCTAAAGGAATTTCAAGAGTTGATAGCTTCGATGAGCTATTAGCTACTTTAATGGAAGAGGATGGCCCATTAACCATGGAGGAGGAATCAACATGGCAAGCCATCATGCAAGGTGAGGATGATGTTGTTTCTTCTAATTACTTGAATTGTTTTCCCTCCAACCCAAATCCTTCAAGGGGATGTCCTATTAGGAATTTGGCTAGATTGGAAATCAATAAGAAGGAGCAACCCCGTGACAATGTTGAACTCAAGCATCAAGAGAGGTATCATTTTGAGTACAACCAGTTCATCCTTTCACTTGATCACCACTGGTTCACAAACCAAGAAAGGTGGGTAAGTGGTTTCATTTTTCTTCTTGGAAGGATGTTGCAGCCAATTGTTGGATATTTGATTTTTCTCCACATCTTTTGGTGGATTCAAAAGCAAGTAGAGCATTGCAGGTTGGTTAGAAGGGGCAACTATTTTTCAAAACTAGTTAACGGTTTTTTTTAGACAACCATCATCACTGGTTAGTCTAGGTTAGAGTTAGCTTTGATGCTAATAAGTGCTTGGGGCACTTTTTCTTTTCCATTGTTTCTTTTCCATAAGTGCTTTTGCACATTGTTTTCTGGCCACCAGGGCCTTGTAGGTTTTCTTTTGTTTGTTTTGTTTTGGTTTTTGCTGCTCTTTGGGGTTACAAGTTTCAAAAATTTGAGAACTCTTGAGTTTCAAAAATTTGAGAACTCTTGAGTTTCAAAATGGAAAAATTGACTCCTTGCCCAATGGATCTACATAAGGCAATTGGCCTAATGCTTAGCAGGCAAGCATCTAGCAGAGGTCACCAAAAGTGTTATCAATTTTTAACCATAGCTCAAATTGACAGGGCTGGTTTATTCAAAATTCATTTTAAGGTGAAAAGTTTCAGTTATTGTTGCAGTTGTTTAAACCATTGCATGTTTTGAGTTTAAAAGAAAGTGCAATGTGTTTTAGTTTTCCATTCATCATTTGTAGCATTAGATATTTCATGAAATGAAAAAGAAAGTACTTCATTCTATATCCAATTGTTCATTACACAATGTTTCATACATTTGTTGTAAAAGAGAAGTACAAAATTAAACAAGAATTGCACAAAATGTTGTTTTGTATTCATTGGAGTAAAAGGGAGAATCAATTGTCCCACACAAGCCATGGGAGTAGTTGAAACAATGAGCCATAAAGAGTACACTACACTACTGAAGATTAAAAAGAGAAAAGAGCACATAAGAGGGAACATGGTCGTCATTGCCTGAACTTGTCTTTGAGTTGCCTTTAGTGTTGTGCATTCCTCTCTATCTCCATCCTCCAAGTGAACCTACAAGTGGATGAAAATGTTTGTTAGAGTTCGGGTTATGAATCCTCCTACATGATCTATCAACAGTAATGTAGAATACTATTTATGATGCATTGAATCAATTGAGAAAAGACAAGAGGAGTGCAAGAGAATACCAAGGGGGAAACACCATAAGAAACTTTTGAATTTATTGTTTTAATCTAACACTATTTGTTTCTTGTGTAGGTATAGTAAAAGCCATGTTGCTGATTTGTTTGAAGATTTTAAAGCATGTGGTGTAAAACAGGTTCCCACAAGGGTTGAGCTCAACATGCTTCCCCTTAACATTCCATAGAGGGGATGAGAAATGAAATAATTCAATATTGCTCAAAAGAGATATGCATCTGAAGGAGTGTGTCAAAAGTGCCATAAGAACTCAAGCAAGTGATCATCTAGGACAATCAAGTCTGAAAATGCAGTGAATTGAAGATCATAAATGATTGATTTCTCAAGTCAAACATCATGAAGAGTACATCATCATGGAATGAGATAGTGAATAGGAATACATAATGCCTTGTTTGTAAATCAACAATAGCAGCTAAAGCAATTTAAGAAGCTTCAAAACACCTTCATCATGGTGTTGTATTTCAAAATCTTCTATGCAAAGAATGGACCCATCAACTGTTGCTGCCCAAAAGAGATATAAATGCATGAAGAGTATAGAAAATAGATTTCTTTCATTCAGAAACAAAATTGTAAGTGGCTGCAAATAAAGCTTGAAGGACAAGGGTGAAGGAAAAGGAGCACTTTGAATTGAAAATGCAATGCCCTGAGTGTTTAAGCTGAATGTAGGGTGAAATAGCATCACCGATGCCAATGGAATACAAGAAACTAAAGGTTGATTCCAAAATAATTGGTGTTACAAAAGTCATTTCAATGCAACGTCACATGAAGCTATGATAAAGTAAAAGCTTAGAGTGCATTTCTAAAGCAATCAAGTGGATGGAATGGATGGAAACAAACAAAAAATGATCTATAGAAACTACCATGCTAGTTGGGTGCAACTTTGCAAAGCAAGTAAGTTAAACAGAGGCATTAATTTATAGTGCATTTGAGAGAAAATAGATTTTTTTGTGTGCAAGTGTGTGCCATTGTCATTACAACTCATGCTAAGCAGTAAAAAAAATTGCATGGAAGAGAAATCATGTTTTGATAAGTAACTGGAAGCATCAAATTAAGATGAGCTTCATTGTATCTATGTAGTTCAAGCAAGAATAAAAGGCAAGTAATTGATAACAGTATGTGCATCATGTTGGAGAGATACAAACGGTGCAAAGAGGACAACAATTTGTTTCATTAAGAATGATTTCTGAGTTGAGAAAATTTACATTGTGAGAGCAAGAAAGTGAAACTACAACAATATGTTTTTGAACTTGAAAAAATGAAATCATTGTTGCCTTTCAAAATAGTGAGCCATAATCAATGAGAATGGCGAATAAAACCATTTTTTCTCTTTCTAGAATGTAAGCTTATGCTACAGTAAGTTGGGTTTTTCAAAATGGAAACAAATGCAATGGTGCCCAGTTCAAGCTTTTAAGAGAAAAAACCACATGGGTTTGCATTAAGAAGCCTCAAAATGCAGAGATAGATATCATTCTATCTCATACACAAATTTCAAATGGACCCAACTAAGCTCTCATGGCCATGGGCTGAGAGTAAATTTCTATCACAAATGGTGATACCCATTTAGAGTATTGTGTTCTAAACACAAATGCAGAGAAAGTCAACATGTTTTGAGCTTATTATTAGAAGAACATGCCAATATAAATTGGAGTTATTAAAGTTAATGGATTCAACCATGATGGGTTTGCAAACCCTGAAAATGAAGTAACATATTGCTCATGCATATTCAAAAAAGTATGAGAAATGAAAAATGCATCGAAACCCTAGTTAGTGCTCTCATGGTCGTGGCCTAATAGGATGTTTCCTCTTCACAAAACACCAAATTCACTTGGGTTTTTTTTTATCTCAAAAGGTCAAAATGAAAAGATAACAAGGGTTTGAGTGTATTCAATAATGGAGTCTTTTTGAAAATGGAGTATGATATGGCCATAGCCGCGGCCATGAAGGGTTTGCAAGCCCTTGAAAACAAAAACAAAATGCATAGTTTTCTCCAAATTTTATCTTCTTTTCAAATGACATACATTTCTACATCATGGGTTGTGTTGGTTTTTTTTAGTAAACCTAAGGGATCTCTAAAAGTAGCCAACTCCTATATTCAAGACGTTTAAAATGAATGGCCAACTGACAAGATTCAGTCGAAGACTAAAATCTTCTACACTTTAGGATCTTTGGGACCTAGGAGGGTGTTCCTTCTAACATTTCATTTGACTATCTCAATGAATGACGTAGAAAATCACAGATCGGTTCCTATGAGGGGTAAATAACATAATTCACTCAAAGGTTGGCTAATCTTCTACCAAATAACTATCAATTTACTAGGAACAAGGAAATTTATCTCATGCACATGCCTCATAGTAAGTTAATTTTAATAAATTTTCATTTTATCCTTGAATCCACAGTTTGGTATACTATTATTATAATTCAAGTGACAAATACCATGACAAATAGACTAGTGTCTTCATCAATTGGGCAATGGAGTCATGCATCTTACAATCAGTTATATAGAAATTCTTTAAAATTTGATAATTCTAGACTATTTTAATAAGGCCTTGCATTATGAAAAATCACTGTACATAAAGCATCACTTCTTACCAAATCCTCTATAAATCCTCACAAATTCATGACCTCATTTAAGCATTTAATCGATTCTTTGAACTGAAGGAGAAATAAAGACATGCATTCAAACGAAGTATTTGAAGATGAATAGAATATGCTTGATATTGCATTCAAAATTTGCAAGATGATTTACAGAGAAGAGAATATGGATTATGCATGAAATTTGTTTCGATATCAGTAATTTCTATAAAACTATTTAATATTTACATATGCATAGTTCAAAGACCAAGACAATTCAACTACTCCATTTGTTGGTATTCTTTCTAACTTCTACCCTTTTTGTATATTGGACCTAAAGACTCAAAAGATTAGAACCCCTTGCAAATGAGCCCTAAATTCCCTTTTATAGAATAAGGGAGTAGACAAGCTTCTGGCTCGAAATGCATAACACATTACAAAATTTCATTTCACTTGAATTTCAATTGCATTTCAAAATTCCCCATAATAGAATCTACAATAGTTTGTTGAAAAGGGGAGGCAAAATGTATAACCATCAAAATATGCTAATACCACCAAAAGTAGCCTTTACTATTGACATAACCTATCATTTCATATTTGTGGTTAGCACGTTCACCATCAAAAACCAATTTCAGTTGTCCATGCTCAACACAAGACTTACCAATGCCCAAAAATGAGAAAAACCCACACATAACTTCATTTTCATGACAAAATTTCACAATCCTGAAAGCAACTTCATCACACAGAACCAATAGTGGAGCCAGAGTACACATGCCCACTTCACGTTCTTGCAATAGGAGGAGGAGAAACCACATATCCTTCTTCATTCTTATCCTTTCTAGCCATTGAGTACTCATATCCACTTGTAGTCTTCACAACAATGAGAGGAATTGCAAGCACCTCTTCCTTTGATAGAGCCCGTTGGTTTAGCATTGTGAGATATTGTTGATATCTTGAGTCCATTTTGGTCTCACTATCAGTTGACCAATAAGAGATAGCGATGGGAGAGTTCTTCCTTCCATAGGAACTTCAACCATATAGAATTTTCCTTTGAATTTTGCTTGAAGGCCCAATGACTTCTTTTCCTTTTTCTCCCATTATCTTTGAGCTCGCAGCTTGGCCCTTCAATTGGTGACTACACCTAGTAACAACAAGTACAAATTCCTCACCATGAATAGCCTTATGAGTGCTCTATGTATGCTCTAGGTCTTTGCCATGAGACTTCTACAAATTGAGTCTAGAAGGCCTCCACAGCAGAAAAAATGAACCACCAAACTTATTCATTCTACAACTCCAAGAATTTGCACTTGTAACCTCGGCTTTCTGCACAAACTCAAAAGACTTGACAAATAATTGTGATGACAAAAATAACAACTCTCACTGTATTTATTGAACAATGTGATGATAACAATCATCAATACTCAATGAAACACACGCGTAAACTGGTCAATTCGTTGGCATGCGTATTATCACCATTTATTTCCCAAGTGCATGGAAATCTACATATCCTTCTTCATGATTACCAGCAATTAAGTCTCCATATGCACGAAGATCAATTTGATCACACTTGCAAAGAGAAGATCATTAATGCCCACTGGTTGCAGAATTAAATGGCTATCACGTGCCTGTTTATCAATTTTGAATGTCAACCATTGATCTCTTGATGAGATGGTAGATCAAACGGCTCACTTTGGGCTGACTGGGTTTGAATTCCAGTAGTTCTTCATTCATTTGGCTCCGACCAATAACATTGATCCAAATCAGATGAAAACTCCATCAGTGAGTTTTGCATATCTCACAAACTTGGTGGATTAATCCACGTGTCAGGATCTCGCTGCTCTCATAGCCTTTAACAAGTATTCACCTTTTCCTTGCGAGCCAGCGGGGAATGATAGAAATTGTTCCCAACACTTAACCTTTGCCATTGGTTTAGAACCATGAGTAGTAAGCCAGATAGTAGAGACTGGGCCCCATGTTCGTATAAGGACAAGCATCTTGATCTCGCTATCCTCGCACTACATAACTAACTGACATTTAACATTCGTGAGTTGGCGGGGTATGGCTAAGATCCTTTCCCATGGTGTCAAATCTCTAAACCTACACACATGGAAAGGTTAGCATTAAATAAGGGGCCATTGTTAGTTCGATGATGATTTAACCCTCATGGAAGAATGACTTCAGCTTAGTCATTTGGGGAAATATTAAAACCCGACTTTAGGAAAACATTAAAGTTGATGACCAACTGGATGACAGGCGCTCTAAGCCAAAGGGGTCGGTGAATGAATGTATGTGATGGATCAATTGATAACTTAAAGAACTGGACACTGAAAGGGCAGGTCAACTTGACATTAGAAGGGCTAAGGGCCTTCAAAGACAAAACCCTACCCAAACCATGGGGATAAGGGTTTAAAGTGTTGATTATGTCCATGGGATGCTTAGAAACTACAATTTTTTGGGAAACTCCATTAGGTCAAGCCCAAAAGGAGATTATTATACAGAAACCAAGAAATATATATGGTGAAGTCGTGGCCCAAACAATGGCCAAACTCAAAAAAATGTTTGTGCTTAGCTTGTTCTTGTTGAGTGAGCTCAATTTGAGCCTCTTAAAGAAAAAAATACACAAAGTATAGAAAGAAATGGAGCTTACCATGGCAAGGAGTCGAAAAACCAGTCCAAGGCCTTGGCCAAGCCTTCACCAAGAGCTTGTACAAAGCATTTTCATGGTGGCCAAATAAGACATTACAACAACAAAAAGCACAAGGTACACAAAATACATATAAAACTAGTCATGGTCGTGGCCCAAAGGCCCATTTTCTCATTTGAATGAAGGAAAAAAGACATCAAAATGGTGACAAAAGACTTACCATCAAATATAGAGGAAGATTCAACCAAAATCAACATGATGCAAGCTCAAATGGTGAAGATTCTAGCTTAAATCCTAGTTCTCCATGGCGGCCAACAACGGAGTGCTATTTTCTTCAAACTTGGTCGAGTGAAATGATGACCAAAATGTGAGATAGGGGTCGGTTTTGGTGTTAGGGTTTCCCCATGTGCACAATTCAAATGTGATTTTAATCACATTTTTTTAGAAAATCAAATGCCATATTAATGCCTTATTCCTTGCTTTATGAGCGGTCATGCTTAGGTTGAACCTAGCCTTATTTCTTTTCTTTGATTTTTAGAGAAAATCATATATGCTTTGGCCCTTTCATTCTAGGGTAAGCTTTTCGTGTGCCATAGAAATATTTCATGCCTTGCATAAAAATTAAGTTAATGACCTTAGTTCTCATAATTTTGTCTAAGTTTTGAGTACCCTAGGTTTCTCTCTTTGACTATGGAGTAAACATAATGTGTGCCTGATATTAGTTTTTATGATTTTTTATAGAAAAATCAAATAAATAAGGGTCTTGTATTTAATATTTTGATTTTTCAAAGTATGAAGTTTTACTTAGAATTGCAAAATTAGAATATTTAAGTTCAAACTGAAGTCAAGTTGGCATAGAAGGGGAATGTAACAGAGCTTTCTATTTTTGAAACTGCAAATTGTAAAACATTAATTAAGCAATATTCTTATGAATTGCTTAATTAATTGTTATCTAAAGCAGTACTTGAGTTGTCATTGAAAGTTTCTATTTTGAGTTGGAGTTCTTGGGCAGATTTGGAAAAGAAATGACAAATTGGACTTTCTATTTTCAGTTCTTTAGTTGTTTGCACCTAATTTTGAGGATTTTTGGATGGACCCTTTGGAGATGGAAACTTTTCATCTTCTTGATGCAGTTTGGAAGAGATTATGACACTATTTTTTAGGCTTTTTCCTTGAGCTCAAAAATGGGAAAATATTGCCTTTTGAGATGCAAATGAAGTTGATTTTTCTATTCTCACCATTAATGTCACTTGCAGGCTATAAGTTTGAGAAATTTTAATTTCTCAAGGGTTCAAAATTATGTTTCTTGCTTTCATATTCATTGAAGAGAGACTTGTAAACTTCTTTGAATTAGATTTTGATCTTGTACTCCTTCATCTCAATAAAACAACAGGATTCTCCTTCCCATTTTCTTGTCTAAAGTTTACAATATCAATTGACATTGATTGTGATTCAAGAGTTGAATCCTCTTTATGTTTTGGTTTTGTGAATTTTGTTTCAGGAGTCTATTCTAATTCAGGCTGCATTTTGTGTTCCATTAGTGAGCCTTCGTGAAAATTACTGATGAATTAGGTAGTTTCAAGGTGGGATTGTGAGGATCAAAGATTTAAAGGAGATTGTTGTGAGTATTAAGTTGTCAAGACCACTGAATTTCTAGTTAATCATCTTAGGTTGTAGGATTTACTTTTCAACTTTCTTCCTACCCATTTCCCTTGAAAATCTCTAGATTAGATGGTTTACTAGAGGGAACCAACACACTTTGGAGATTCGCTCTCACTCATTGATTTACCCACAAGTCAGAGAGCATTTCCATGTTGTAATAGGATAGCCAAGCTTAGCTTGACTAAGGGTGCAATACTAATTTCCAACAAAGACATTCATATTCTTTTGTAAAATTCTAAGATGCAAAACACTAGGTTTTACAAAAACTGCAACCCACTTAAAGTTTAAAAATAATTTACAAACAAAAACCCTCATAATTTTGTAAAACCCTTTACAACTAACAACCCAAATGATTATAAACCCCTCAACTCACTTCAGATGTGTTTTGAGTCTCTCCCTACTCTCCAACCTTTCACTTTCAACCTACTGAATGAAAGAGTAGAAAATACAGAGTGTTAAAGGTTGTTGGAAGACAATGTGTTTTTATAAAAAGGTCCACATTTCATTACAGTCCTACGGTCTTAATAACAAAATCTTTTGAAGACATTCATATTGTTTTCTAAGATTCTAGGTTCTCAAAACACTGAGAAACCTGCAACCCACAACAACAACGCACCTATGTACATACAAAAACACATGAAACCATACATAAAAATCCCTCACCTCAAGTTGCTTGGTCATCTCCCTCACCTACAATGCCCCCTTGCTCTCAAATGTTTGGATTTCAACCTGTAAAATGAGAAATACCTCTCCAACATTTCAGTTTCAACTTGCAGAATGAGAAAACCAAGAACACAGAGTGGTTTCCGTTGTTTTCCAAAAATAGTATTTGTTATAATTTCAAACGCATGTCTTAATCAAATGAACACCCTTCCCATCCATGGTGAATGGATAGATTCTCACACAAGGAAAAAAACACCAACATAATTTGGTGATGTGACACCTCGCTTTCCTCACCGTGACATTTCCTTGCTTCTGTTGGTTTCATTACTTTTATCATCCATTTGGCAGGCCCCACACTACATCATATCATCATGTTATGTATGTTTCCATGTATGTTTTTATGCATTTTTGTATGTACATAGTGCGTTTTTTCCAAAGATTAGCCACATTTGTGTCAAGAAGTCCAAAAAGGGTGTAATAATTCTCTGGCCCACTATGGTCTAATCAATTTATCTGTTATCGAGAGCTTGAAACAATTTTTTCCACCAATAAGTTGGTTGTATTTTATTGGAGAAGAAGAATCTTTAAGTAATTTGACTTCAAAAGGTGAGCTTGAGGCTCGTGAAGCTAAAGATAATGATATTGAACCTGAGGCTCATGAAGCTGAAGATAATGATATTGAACCTGAGGCTCATGAAGCTGAGGTAATGACATTGAACTTGAGGATCCTAAAACTCAAGGAAATGATGTTGAACATGAAGAAAAAATTAAGGAAAATATTACTACTCATGGGGTTGAACTAGAAAATCATGCAATTAAACAATGCGAGAACAAAAAATATGTAAAAATAATTGTCCCTCAAACTGTAGAAGGCCCTTCACATAGTACAAGAAAAAAGAGGAAACAAAATTTTGTGGATCAATCGACTTCAAAATTGTAAAACCTGAAAAATGTTGCAAGCGTGCTATAGATGTGGAAAATACAAATTTAGATTATAGGTACTAGCAACTTATCTCTTAAAGGATAATTATAGAAAGTCATGAGTAAAGAAGACAAAATCGATAGAGGAAAAAAGAACGACAGAGGAGGAAGAAAAAGGAAACCGAGGAGGAAATTGAGCTCCTTGTAGAATAAAATGAACCTTTGACCAAACAAGGTGTTGATGATAATACCCATGAAATAATTCCTTTCTTCCAAGAAACAAAACACCCTATTTCTAATGAGTTATAGGAAGAACAAGAGAACATGCCTAGTCAACATACTGGACACGTTTCCCCTGATTTTAATGAACAACAGGAAGGAGACATGCCTGGATAACATAATGTACATATTTCCCCAATTTTTTATGATCAAGAGGAGGAAGAACATGACTCAAGTTTGAGAAAAATACTAATGTTTCACATGCCTTTCCTATTTTTTTACAAGTAACCAATAGTAGAAGAGGCCCCAAATGACAAATCCATTGTGCATATTTCCCTATTTTTGAGCAATACACAGAAGAGGTTCCCATGGCCAATATTATAGGGCAAGAACTCCCTATAGATTCACCCTAGTAGAAGAATTCTATGTGGAATAAATGATCAATAAGTTGTAGATGGAAATCTAGGCTCTACAAGTCAAAGTGCATCAATTAGAAGTGGAAATCCTTGACCCCTTCAAGGACAACTACAAGAGGTATATGAGATATGTTGGTGTAATTAATTATTTAATTACACTTACATAAGTTTACTTAGACATTTAATTATATTCCTAGGTATCATTTACTAGGTGATAGGTTCACATGTTTGTTTAGGATATAAGATTCATTCTAGAAGGATGAGTTGTCTTTTTTAGAAGTCTTATCTTATCTAGCATCATTTCCTAGGTAGTTAGTTAGTTGTCACATGTCATAAGATTATGACACATGTCAACATCATATTACATACTACATCTCAACCTTGCCTATATAAGCAAGGCTTCATATGTACTTTTCCATATTCAGTCTGACATTCTTGCATCTTAATGATAGCATGATATTTCTGCCATTTCTCTCTTTTGGAAGTTATTTTTGTCTTGCAAGTGATTCTAGGGTGTTTGAGGAGTTCACCATAAACTCCTACATGGTATTAGAGCTTCATTGTTGTGGACTTCTTCCTAGATCTGAGGGGCCAATCTTGGCATGAAAGTTTTGTTGGGTGTGAGTTGGGGTCTTGAGAACCTCGCCATTGAATCCAAGGCATTAGAGAAAGTCAAGATTGGTTTTTGTTTCGTCAAAGTATGACATATTTTGTCAAATCTACAAGGGTTTGAACTTTGATCTAGCCATTTTTATTGGAGCCATTTTCATTTTTTCTTTAGAAATATAGCTTCCACTCATTTGTGAGAAAAATGATTTCTGGGTTTTGTAGCCATGGTCGAAATTTCAACTAGGTTTCTTTTAGATTTTGTATATCTTGCATAGATCTAAAGAAAATTGTTGTACAAAAAGTGTCGTGTGTCATTTTTTCTCCTGGTTGAAGGTTAAAAAATTCATTTTTTTCTCCTTGCTAGATCAAAAAATGATTTTTGGGTTTTGCTTTTAGCATCAAAATATTTCTGGGTTTCTATTAGTGTCTACAAACAGTGAGTAGATTATTTAGAAATCAAATCAGAAGTAAATTTTTTTTGCTAGAAAACCCATTTCTTGTAGGCTAAATTCAACTTTTTTGAAAAATTCATAACTTTTGGCCACAGTGTTTTTTTTGGCAAACGAGATATCAATGGAAAGCTAGTTTTGAGCACTTCACAATAGTGCATGCCATTTTTTGAGATTTTGTCATCTATACAAATTTTAGGTTATTTTTCATCATGGAGGTAGATGTGAACATTCATCAATGCATGCACTCTTTCCTTTTTTGTGTGCATTAGGTTTGCATTTTCTCTGACTTCATTTCAATTCTGATCATCTTTCAATTGACTATTGCTTCATAGATTCTAGAGTTGTGCCAGTCTGAGTTTTCTAGTGTTCCTTGGCATCGGGTTTGTTGTTCTTTGCATGATTCTAACTTGAGTCCTTGAGTGACTCTAATATAGTTTCTAGCAAATAGAAGTATCTTTCCTTGCTTTTCAAATTGAGGATTCCAGTGTTACTCCAAAGTGTACTTCCAATGCTTCTCTTGCAATAGGTTATCTCATTATGAGGTGGCTAAATGGTCTCTTTTTTCATCCTTTGTGTGATGGAGATTGATTAGATTTGTGATGAAAATCATTATTGCATTATCTCTCTTTTGGGGAGGAGTTTTGTCCCATTGGGTTTTCTCCTTTTCTCCATTTGTGAGAGATTTATTTGCATTGCATTTGTACATGGGTACCTAACATGGCCTCATAGATGGGACCCATCATTGCATCTTTGCATCATTTTCATAATAATTTCCTTCCTAAGTTTCACTTATGGGGGGTGTTGGTGTAGTTAATTATTTAATTACACTCACATAAGTTTACTTAGTCATTTAATTATATTCCTAGGTATCATATACTAGGTGATAGGTTCACATGTTTGCTTAGGATATAAGATTCATTCCAGAAGGATGAGTTGTCTTTTCTAGAAGTCTTATCTTATCTAGCCTCATTTCCTAGGTAGTTAGTTGTCACATGTCATAAGATTATGATACATGTCTACATCATATTACATACTACATCTCAACCTTGCCTATATAAGCAAGGATTCATATGTACTTTGCCATATTCAGTTTGGAATTCTTGCATCTTAATGATAGCATGATATTTCTACCATCTCTCTCTTGTGGAAGATATTTTTGTCTTGCAAGTGATTTTGGGGTGTTTGAGGAGTTCACCATAAACTCCTACAAGATAAACCAACAACATGATAAAGAAATAAAAAGATTGAAATAGTAGTTGGAACAATTGGTTAAGGAAAAGGAAAAAGTTATGACATCTTATATAACCCCAGAAGAACATCAATAAAGGATTATAGACTTAAAGGCTTCCTAGAAAAATGAAATCATGGCAACTGTATAAAAGTTCAACTATTGAGCCACCTAAATAGTAATTTGAGTCTATAAGTATTCAATCCATGAGGATGTATGTAATTTCTTCACCTAGGGGGGAAGTCATAGGTTAAAAGTTTGTCCAAGTCTTTATTTAATTTAAATTTATAGTTTAACCTTTCTTCCTTGATTGACACTATTAATTTTATAAGATTAAGATTTTTAATATATGTTAAAGGAGTATAATATACCCTAGGAAGTAATATTTTGCAAGCACTTATCAAGCAATTGTATGTAACTAAAATAGGGTAAAAGTAGGCCTCCTATAGCCATAGATAAGAACAATGAAGATTCCTTGTGATTTTTTTTTTTTATATTCAACCAAGTATAATTTAGTATGTTGTTATAACAATTTATTTTCTATGTTAAGAAAGAGTGGTCATAGGCCACACACTCTTTCCTAACCAATCATTGTATCATGGTTTTAAACTATAAAATAGTAACTTATATTTATTTATTTTATATAGTTTGTTAATTGGTTGGAGTTATATAAGCCATCATATATGTAGCACAAACAATTAATCATTGTCATTATTATCATAATGAATACTGCTATCATTATATAATTATCTTCAAAGCATTTATGAGCATTTCCTTCATTGGTAGACTGGGAGGTAGGGCCCACTCTCCAACCACCATTGGTTGTATTTTTTTGTTTTCTTTATGAGTGTGCAAGGTATTTTTTATGCAGTGTTTGATTTCAGTTAAGAACAATTGATTAACTAATGCATTTGATTTGGATTGATAAAGTTCTAGATTAATTTCCTTTTAAAACTATTCATGATAGTTCTTGAAGTCAAAATTATTTAGAGACAATTCTTGTCACTAGAATTGTTGTATAATAGCTCCTATCACCATAATTATCTTATTACAATTCCTATAGCGAGAAATTCACTTTATATCACTGGTTTGTAATATTGTTGAAAAAAATTAAGTAAGGGATTTTTAATAGTTGGACTCTATTTTTGAAGTAGGTTGCATTACATTAGACTCATATTGCTACTCTCAACCCTTGAGAAAACTGTTGTTACATATTTCACAAGCTTACGCACATAGGGTGAACTGAATCATAAAATGAAATATCAAATCAAAGTTCAAGCATAGTAATAAGAATAAAATCTTTATTTTTGCACTCAACAAGTATCAATTGTCATGTACATGGTGTGACAAGTGGATCCTCATGGAGGCTTGGGTTGGTCAAATCTAAGGTTAATCATTGATTATCTCATGTGTACATGATTAGAGGATAATTAGGGGATAATGAAGAAATAATTTTGGATGAGGGAATTAGCGAGAAATATCAATTAAATAATATAGATTTTAGGAATTGGAGTAATTAATCTAATGTAAAAGGTCAATTATGGAATAAATAATTTGTATTGACAAAATGTTAATTTTAGGTGCCTACATTTTTCCCCTCTTTAAAATGGAATTAAAAAATGTTATTTCAAAGAAAAATAAAATATAGGTCACTTGAAGATTTAGGGAGAGAAAATGATGGCCTAGTGTAGAAAAAATAAAGAAAATATGGTAGAAGGGTGATTGCCCCTTGAAAGGGTAGGTAGTTAAAAAAGGGTTTGGGTGGCCTCTTGAAAGGAGAAAATAGTAGAAAAAATGGACAGAAAAGGAAAACATGGATGAATGAAAGAAAAAAAATAAAATAGAGTTGGGAGGAACAAATGTGAGAAAAAATATTGAAATGGGGGAATAAATAGTTGGGGGTGAAATCTATTCATTTTTACCCTATCCTATAATGAAACTAAGAGGAGAGTAGAATAAAAGTAGGAGAAAGATGGAGAACATGCCAATAGAGGAGAATCTGGTAGAGTGAGTGAGGTGGTATACATGTTTGAAGGAGCAAGGGCCCACAATACATACCCCTAACCTTAGCATTTAATGAATTTTTAGGTCATTAATGAGGGGTAGACTAGAACAAATGACACAACTATTGAAGCAGTAAAAATGCAAATTGAAAATGTATTAAGGGTCAGGGTGACTTTGTCAAGAGTCATAGCAGTCGTAGAGTGAATCAATGACTATGTAGAAAGTGGGATAGTTCCATTAAATCACAATGGTTGCATGATCACAAAAAATTACATAAATCTATGGTTGGGTAATAACACAATGGTTGAATATAAAAACACAAAAAATGCATAAAGTATGAGAAAATAAGAATTAACGATTGTGTGAGGAACCTAATGGATGCATTGGGTAACTCAACGGTTGTTCTTGAGAGGGAAAATAGGAAAAGGGGGAAGGGAATGCATGGAAATAAATAGATTGGTGGTTTTTTGGGGACTAATTAATGTTGTGAAATTCTATGCAAGAGGAATTATGACCATTGGAGATGTGAGAGCAAAGCTCAATGGTGTTGAGTTTAATGACATAGCTTGGGGATGTAGATTAGGATACACTATGAGCCTATAGGCTCGATTACATAGAGATGATGCATGCAATCCAAGAACATAGAGTGATGCTTACAAAACTAATGGAGAGATGGGACTTTAAAACGAACACCTTCCATCTCCCGACTAGGGAGATGATGGTTACTCTTGAGGATGTATGGAAAATACTACAAGTATTGATTAGGACCCAACTATGGATACAATATTCTAGTGGCTATTTGGGAGAGTAGATCTCCCAAGGAGAGGTAGGGTGGTAGAATTGGATGCTTGCAGGAGGATAGTGTTTGATTATCCTTTAGTGATGGTGGCTCTTTTCAATGAAATTATGCTACTTGACAAGAGTGGATGATCATTCCATAGTTCCCTAGAAAATTGTGTAGCAAATAAGGTTGAGCATTGGAAAAAGTTTGTGTGAGGGGGCTTGCATGTTATCCCACTTGTATAAGGACCTTCACTTGGTGACATACAAAGATGGATACAACATCTAGGGCATGTGAATTTTCTACAAGTGTGGGTGTG
This sequence comes from Sequoia sempervirens, assembly GCA_007258455.2. Lineage (NCBI taxonomy): Eukaryota > Viridiplantae > Streptophyta > Pinopsida > Cupressales > Cupressaceae > Sequoia > Sequoia sempervirens. Next base: position 186,848,486 of record VDFB02358134.1, on the reverse strand, counting down.
GGAGCACACCACAGTGGTTTGACCTATCAATGATAAGGTTGCATTGGATTTTGGGGAGCCTTATATGTTTGATTGGAAAAGTAATTTCAAATACCAACAAATGGGCTACATGGAGTATTAGCAATAGATTGTATATGAGTTGTAGTAGAGATATGCTTCTTGGAGGCCATGGAAGGAGGGGGAGGGATGAAATAATGAATTTAGATATCTCTAATATGTGATGATTGATTGTTACCCCATTGAGAATACCCATACATCATTGAGAGATATATGATTAGTAGGGTGCATAGGTGTTTTTGGATATGGAAAGATGTACTAGTGGGTCCTCATGTATTTTCTTGTCTGGATAGGGAGGTGGATCAATGGAGAACATTTATTGATAGGGAAAGGTAGAGTGAAGCTAGACAAATATGTAGTGGGTAGAGTGGGGTGATAGGGAGGATGTGATTGATATCAGGGAGATTCTAGTGCATAGATAGTGGTGGAGGGAGCAGTGACCACAAATATTGAAACCAACAAAATGGATCACCCTATAGGATAAGATCAAAGTAGTTTCTAGAGAGGTCAAGAGGTAGGGTGGAGGAGGTGGAGGATTTGTGAGGGGAGGGATGTGATAGATCCTATAGGAAAGGAATAGTGTAGTAGGAGGCTACAAACTTATAGAGGAGGAGGAGTAATTGGAGCATGTGGAGATGGAGGTAGAGGTAGGAGAGGAGGGGGAAGTAGGTGGAGAAGGAGAGTATAGAATAGGGAGTGGGAGTGGGAGGAGCAACAATAGTGGTGCAAGCTCTAGCTCAAAAATAGGTGGGCAAGGTCAGGAGCTACCACAAATGCATCCATAGGGAGATCTATAAGGAGGGAGGGGGTAGATGCAGAGTAATTGGAGGTGAGGTTGGATTAGGATTTGAATGAGTGGGACAACCTATAATTGGAGAGGGATGGGTGGTAAGAAAAGAGAGATATATTGTAGGAAAAGTGGTCTAGCCTTTTGGTGGAGAGGGATCAAGTGGTGTAAAAGAGAGACAAGGTGGTAGGGGAGAGTGATGGACTATATGACTAGTTACATTGTGTTGAGGTTGATGTGGCTAGATTGTGATAGGAGAGGGAAAAATAACAAGAACTTATACAGGTGTTCACAAAGATTGGACATGTGAGGAGAGATGTGGCTAAGCTTACAAGAGGTAGAATATTGGTGCTCATTATATGAGTAAGCAATACTAGTAGGGTAGAGGTAATCTAATTTTGTAGAGTGCTTGAGGTCAAAGTAGTCTATATCAGCTATGTTAGGGCTATCAATTGCTATGGGGAAACCATGGGGTTCACCACCATCACCATCATTTGGATCATTAGTAGGGGAGGGGTCTAGCCATATCTAGCCTAGGCTAGCGATATGGTTAACACATTTTTTATATAGGACCTAGAGGCACATTTTTTATATGTATATATTTTAATGCTCTATTGAGCCAATGTACAACCAAATTTTCAATAGACATGTAACATATTTATTCTATGATAGTGATTTTTTCTATATATACATGGTATGGTAGACCTAGATTGGATACATGATGTATGTTTATGTTTTATGGATACATGATATCTGGTTATGGATATGATTATGATTATGAGGTATATTACATGTGAGTTATGGATGTATAGTTATAATATTATGTTTACATGATGTTATATGATTATATATGATAAAAATATGATGTTATGTGCTTAGTATATTTGATGCATGATGTATGGTTATGATGTATATGCATGATGATACCTAGGATGATATTTATGATTATGCCTATATGTGGATGCTTAGGATGTTATTGATATTATGGTCTTATGTATAATGGATGCATTATTATAGATGTTTATAATTAGGATGCTCATTCATGATGGATACATGATGTATGTTTAGAATGTGATGCTTATGGTTATGCCTAGATGTATTTTCAAGATTATGACTATGATGATGATTATGATAGATGCATGGTATAGTATTATATTTTATGTGAATGTGGGATAAATGCTCAGACTAAAAAATATGGAAATGTTGTGGATTAATTATAAAATATATGGCGTATATACATGAGTAAATGGATAAAGATGATTAATGTAAATGACACTAATTTATGATAGTGAATATAAATGCAATTGACATGAAATACTAACATGTATAGATAAAAGTGACATTCATGGTACAAATATAGAAAAATAAGGATGAGATAGAGATTGAGAGATGTATGAAGGAGAATGAATGGATGGGAATAAAATGTACATAGGATCAAGAATTAACAAAGGAAAAAACATTTGGGTGGGATGGGGGGAATAAGTAGTGATATGAGATAAGGGAAGGGATGGATTTTGAATGTAATGATTAAAATAAAATTTAGTGAGCATTTAATTTTATATAGCATGTGATATTATGCACTAGGGCATAAAGAACTAAGGTGATGATGTACCCCATGCATAGAAGTGAATTGAAAAACAAAAGGTTAATCCAACATTTCATAAGGTCTTAAAAGTACTTGGTGGGTATGGTGTAGGATAGTCACAAGGAGAAGGAATATACCAACATAACACAAGGTTTTGATGGGCCTTGGTGGGTACACCATGAGACAACCATGCAAAATCCATCATAAAACTCTCTGTTTGTTTCCTCAAATGGAAACCCAAATCCAACTGAAACTCGTGAACCTTGGTATCATCTTCCATGCCAAAAATGAAAGAAAACATTGAAAATACATCTTGCATATCCTGAAAGTGGAAATCCTTGTATAAAGAAAGAAGCCTTGACATTTGTGTATCATCTCCCATGGTTCTCATGAGTTTGTGATTGAGGAACCTGATCTGATACCTTCAACCTCCCCAATAATATTCTAACTTTTGTTGTGTGCATACCTCAACTGACAGGCTTGGAGGAAAATAAAGCATATCTCTAATGGTCTGAGGACTTAAAACCAATTTAAGATGACACCCAAAAATAATTCCACTTTTAGTGTCATATGAATTTGCACAGGCATCAACAAACTATAGACAAGGGTGAATCATAGCCAACATGAATTGCAGGAGACCGAAGGACCCATGCATACCACACTTATTGAAAAGGAAAACACACACCAAAGCAAAACAACTATTTACAAGAGTTCTCACAAGAGACCAAACATTAATTAAAATGTTTTAAATGGATTCCGTTCACCAAAATCGTGAGAGAATTTCCCTTCATATCTTCAATTTCAAATGTGTTGCTCTCCTTGTACCTAGCAATGTAAAAAGGGGCTTTCCACAATGAATCAAACTTAGCGTGTTGACCTGGATTAGCAACTCGTTTTTCATACTTTAGGACCAAATTACCCTCCCTAAAACTAGGGTTAGATGCTTTCTTATCAAACCATCTTTTAACCACCCACTGACGATTGGTCATGGAATCATGGGAGTTCTCTTGAGCTATCTAGAAACTGATTAACTTTGGAAATATTACCTCTATAGCTCCACATTCCTCAATATCCAAAGATTTAAGCAGTTGTAATGCCAAAATTTTTGTGGAGATTGGAAACACAACCTCCTTCCCATAAACCAATTCATATGGAGATGTCTTTAACACCTACTTTGGAGTAATTTGATCTACCTATAGCGATGTTCTTAGGTGCTTGTGACATTCTCTCTAATGATATGCACCTAGATTTGCTTGAACAACCTTATCAAATTCCTTTTTGTGGATTCTACCAACCCTTACCTTACGGATAATTATTGGACGAGGTCTTAAGAAAGATCTCACTTCTTAATGTAAATTCAATTTTTTTTTAGCCAAGGAAATCTCTTGTATTATTTGAAATAATGGTTTTAGGAGAGTTGAAACGTGCCACCAACTCCTCCAAAAAATTTAGGATCTTTTTCTCCATCGATCCTTTTAGGGAAACTGCTTTTAACCATCTAGTGAAGTAGTCTGTTGTCGTTAGAATCCACTTGTTCACAATGCTTAACATTGGATTGATCATTCTGATGAAGTCTAATCCCCACTGAGCAAAAGGCTCATCAATCACTATCAGATTGAGAGGCATAGCTAAATTTTTCCACTTGCCAACAAAGAACTGGCACTGCTGACATTTCCTCACCAGTCTATGACAATCTGTGAATAAGGTTAGCTAATAGTATCTCTCATGCATTATCTTCATGGTGATGGTTTTTGTAGTGAAATGATCACCCGTTGGGATATTGTGCATTTTATGTAAAATTATACTAGCTTGGTGTCTATCTACACATCAAATAAGTACCTCGTCAAAGTTCCTTTTGAAAAGGACCCCTCCAATTAACACATATCCAGCATTTTGTAACCTATAAAATCTCCTTTTTTGCGATGGGAGGCATTCTATATATTTATTGTTCTCCATAAACCAGACTCTATCTATAACTTGGGACTTTTTTGACTCAAATTGATTGACCATAACTTTCTCTAAAAGTTCTTCTTCGACTTGGGGTTCAATTTCATTGGCCAAATATTCACAAAGTCCTTTCCCTTTGATTACTTTTGTTGGTCAAACCTTGATATCATACTCCAAGATTTTTGTGATCTAGTTTGCTCTTTTTTTGGTGATCTCCCCTTCCATGATGTATTCTCTCACATTGGAATGAGCCACATAAAACATAATCTTGCTCCTTGACAGTAGGTGTGAATTTTTTGAGACCCTTCACAATGGTGAATGATTGCTTTTCAACAAAGTTATATTTGGTTTTGTATCCTCACAGGGTCCTTGAATAGAAAGAAATTGGATGCTCTCCCTTTTCATTTTCATCTTTCTATGTAAGCACCACTGCAATGCTATGTTCACCACTGCAAACATACATGATGAAATCTTTTGAGAAGTCAGGGTTAACCAACACTGGGGCGAGGAAATTTCTTCTTTTATTTTTTCAAATGCGGCTCTACCTTTTGGAATCCATTTAAAAAATAAGACCTTTTCAAGCATAAGGGTAATAGGTATCACCCGCCCAACAAATTTAGAGATAAATCTGCTAATGAAATTGATTTTTCCCAAGAGACATTGGAATCCTTTCTTATTTATTGGTAGGGGAAATTCGATGGATTTCACCCTCTCGAGATCTATGGGAATTCCTTCTTTAGAGATTGCGTACTTGAGAAACTTGCCTTGTGGGACTCCTAAACACATTTTTTTGGGTTTAAAGACACCCCAAACTCTTGGAACTTCTAGAAAACCTTCTCCAAATGATCAAAATGATCTTCCTTAGGCTTGGAGAAAATTATCAGGTCATCCAAATATTATTAGGATGATCAAATTGATCAAATCCTTGAAAGAAACATATATTGCTCGTTGAAAAGTGGCCCCTGTATTTGACAGATAGAAAGACTCCTTGGTATATGCAAAAGTTCCCCACTTGGTGGTAAATGTGGTTTTATGCTAATCTTCTTCTTTGACCCTTTTTTGATTGTATCTAAAGAAACCATCTAGTAAGGAAAACATATTTGATTCAACCATAGTCTGAAGAATTTGTTCCATGGAAGGGAGGGGATAATGATCCTTTAGATATGCTTTGTTTAAATATCTAAAATCCACACACAACCAAATTTATCCATTCTTCTTTTGAACAAGGATAAAATTGGATACCTAGATAGAGAGCTTTTCAAATTTTGGGCCATGAGGGATTCTATTTTCAGATTGATGAGCCTCTATTTCTAGTGGATTCGTTTAGCTCCTTCAATTAGACCTATGGTGTGTTGGATCACACTAGGATCATAACCCCTTAGGTCATCATACTTCCATGCCATGACCTTGTCATACTCATTCTAGAAGGATATAACCTTTCTTTGTCCCTTTGAGGAACATATTTTCCAACTTTTAGTTTCCTGCCACCTCTGACGTCTAGATTAGAGTAATCGCCTTTGTTTGTGATGAACTTTCTTTTGTCATTTTTGGTTTCATCAAAATAAAAAATATTCTCTAGAGTGATTAAACCATTCAAAAGCTTGTTGGTTATGAGTTGGATAATCTGGTCTCCATAAGCCTATTCAATTTTAGGCTATAATTGTTCAACAAACTCACCAAAATGTTGAATAAACATAGAAATTTGAGGATCACTCTCGAAGAGTTGCCAATTTTGATCATTATCAGGAATACCGGGTCTTATTATCACTCATACTGCATGTTGGTTTAATAAAAGGTCTAACATTGGGTCGAATTGAGAACCGACCATGGCCATTCTATTCATTGCAGCATGTTGAGATCTTGGAATAACTTGGATGTTGAAGGCATCAAATCCTTCAATTATGTCCCATACTCTATGGTGGTAGGATCACATCTACACATTTTCATATCTAATGTTCATCTGAATTGTTTAATCACTAACTCTAAGTCTCTAAAGACATTCAACCTCTTGATTCCTATTCACTCTTTGAGACTCAAATAGTAGTCTAGACCTTCATACTCAACTTCATTATTTGTGCAAGAAAATTAGAACCAGAAGGCTCTAAGAGTCTTCACTCCATTAGGAGACACTAGGTGGATACCCACTCCTGAACCTACCTTGCATCTTGCACCATCAAAGTGCAAAGTCCATAGGCCTTAATCATCATCTGTGTTTTCATATTGGGTTCCTTTCTCCTTAGTCACTTGAGGGATGACTTGATCTTTGTCATAAATCACGTATGTGCCAAGGTCAATAGCATCATAGTTTCTGAATGGGTCACTCCTCATAAATTCATTTATCAAGACTTCTTCTTTGAGGCTTCTATCTCTAGTAATATCCTCACCTTCTAGCATCTCTACACAATACTTTTCATTTTTTGAAAAGGATGTATGTGTAGCCTCAAATTTCATCACAAAATCATCTGCTATGTGCTCTAAATATAGGGGCTCCGATAACACTTTCATCTTGGCACCATCCTTGGTTCTTAGGATTAGATGAGACCAATCTAGAGACAAATATCCTCCAATTTTAGCAGTAAATTCCCTAGATAGGCATAACCTAAAAATGGGAAGGGTATCAATTACTACCACCTCTTGGGCGACTGTAATGCTAGGACATGAATAGAGGGTCAGAGGGAGGATTTTGATTAGACCTATGACCTAGACTCTTTTTCCATCTAATTGCATGATTCCTCTATCAAGGGGCTCATATTCTATTTTTAAAGAATCCATAATTAACTTAGGCATAACTGTAGTGCTGGCACCAAAGTCAATCATAGAATTATGTAGTAGCTTCTCCCCTACAATGAGGGTTAAGAAAAACATGGTAGGTGTTGGCTTACTTACCTCCTCCTTCACCACCTTTTCCTTTGTGTTTATGAATTCCACAACTCCCAAATCCTGAGACTCTTGAATTGGCCTTATGCCTTTCTCTTGATTGGGTTCTCGAGCTACATTAGCCTACAAAGGTTGTAGTTTATCTTCCTCCAAAGCTTCTTGCAACAATTTTTTTCTCAAGGATAGCCAAAAATATCACAAAGAGACATGGGTTGGGCCATTTTTCAATTGCTCTACTACATTGAGCAGTCTGACTATTTGGGCTTTTGACTCCTTTACCTTGCCCATTGTCACCTTGCTCTACTTTTGGAATAGTGGGACTACTACCAGTGGTTCCATGATCTCTTTAGGGACTAGCTTAGGTTGTGGTGTAATAGGTACATGCTCTTTGATTAACCTCCTTTTAGACCGGGTGAAATAGTCTGACTGAAATTGAGGGGTTTTGGATGTTGATACATCATTAGTGAACACTACATCCTCTCCCTCCATCCAGGAAAATAGAGCATGGTCTGAAGAAATTTATCCTTCTTGTTCAAGGGACATTCCCTACATCTGTGCCACTAAGATAGCAGTTTCCACTCCTAGGGACACATAGGGACCTTTGCTTGTATCAACAGTGATTCCTTGATTCTATTGTTCTGAGATGCACTGCTGGAGATTAACCCTAGGATAATTTTGAGGCATATGCACATCATTACATGAGAAACACCATGCATTTGAGTCATCCCCCAAATTTTTTTGACCAACTACGATTTCTCTATTATGATTCAACATTATGATCTGAAGTGTAGTGGGGACTGGAACTATATGATTCGAAGGCTGGGACTGATTATTCACTTGTGCCCCTCCCTGGTATTGATTATGTTGGAAGAGAGGTTTATTTCCTCAAAAAGATTGGAAAGGGGGTTTAGGCGGCACATATTGTTGCCTTTTAAGGTTAAGTATCTCATTTAAAAAAGGTTCGCAATAAATTATTCATGTCACTCACTTTTATAGCCAAGGATGCGAAAGCAACTACACTAGCCTACATATTGGTATACACATACATTGAGGGAGGTGTGGTAGATGTACCAAGAGCATCCCTAGGTGGTGGAGGTGGTATCTCTGAGAAAATTGACATAAGTGGTCATGGAGGGATATTTCTAGCATCTATAAGATTATTCTCGACTCTAACAACCAAATCATATGCATCTAGAAGGGTATGTCCTCCTAATTGTTGGAAAATGTGCCTCAATCTCACAGGTTGAATCCTCTAAGAAAGCATGGTCGCTGTGACATTCATGGTGTCTGGCCGACTGACAATTCAGAAATCTTGTGTTTTTCTCATGTCGCTATGACTTTTCTTTTGTCTTGCCGAATCGACCTATCGCTATGACTTGGTGCATTCGTTGTAACCCTTTGCAGAGTGGAAATGTCTCGGCAATAGAAGGGTTTGTTATCGAGTGCCTAGCATATGTCGGTGTGACCTATGGTGATTGGAGTCATCGGTGTAACCTGTTTGCTTCGATATGAAGTCTTAGCGATGGAGGGTTGTCTCATCGATATGTTTTCTCCTGGAGCCATCGGGGTAACTCAAGTGTGTCGGTATGTGGTCCTAGCGACAGGGAGATGTCTCACCAATTGTAGTCATCGGGGTGACTTGAACATTCAGGAAGATCTCTTGGCGACTGGGAGATGTCTAGCCAACTGTATACACTCAGAGTAGCTTAAGGGTCTCGATATGAAGTCTCGGCGATGAAGGATTGTCTTGGCGACAATGTAACCTTCGGAGATATCGGGAAGACCCTTGGCCAAAAGGCTTGTTTCGATATGATGTCTCATCAAATATCGGAAGTCTCGCTGACAGCTTGTGGGGTCATCGGTTTGGTGTGACTCTTGGCGAGAAGTGGTTTTGGATCATGGAAACCTCGGTAAGATGTCTTGCCAAAGGTTGATTCTCTCGCTGATAGTGGAACACATCAGTATGACATGAAGGCTTCGCTATGAAGTCTTGGCGACGGGAATTTGTCTCACCGATGGTGTGGGATGCGTTCAGTGTGACTCTTGGCGAAAGGTGAGCTCGGGGTAATCTGGAGACTTCAGCGTGAAGTCTTGGCGACAGGTGTTGGTCTCGCCGACGGGGATGCAACTGAAGTCATCGGTGTAGCTCTTGGTGCCCGCTGAAAGGTCTTGGCGAAGTCAAATGTCTTGCCAACTCGGCAAGACATGAGCGCTCGGTATGTGGTCCTGGCGAAAGCGTTAAGTCTCGCCGACTCTTGAATGTGTTCGGTATGACTCCTGAGCTCAGTATGAAGTCTTAGCAAAGATGGAATGTCTGGCCAATGGGAGACTTTGGAGTAACATGGAGGCATCAGTATTATCTCTTGGCAAAGAGCGATTGTCTTACCAATGGGAAACCTAATATCAGTATGACTCTTGGCGACTATTTGGGTTTTGGTATGACTTGAAGACTCGATGTGAACTCTTGGCGATAGCGATAGTCTCACCAATGTGCTTGCTGAGGTCGATGTAACTTGTAAGCTCGGTGGAACCTCTTGTCGATGGAGAGGACTCTTGGCGACAACGTGTAATTAGGTCTTGTGGCATCGGGGAGACACTTCTAGTGTCTCACCAACATGCGACACAAGTTGATCGTTGTTGACCGAGTGAAGACTGTCTGACGTGGTGCACGTGGACCAATCAGAGGAAGCAAAATTCAAATGGTTGGCAGTTGGATTTTCTAAACGGTCTGAAAGGAAAAATCTACACAGAAGTGGAAAAATCTACGACGATAGGGATGCTGAGTTGGTAGATTGCTGAAGTGTGATCTTGAACCGATTCACAGAGATCCCGTTGAGAATGAATGTATAGATGTATGCATTGGACATTTTGATGCTGATAGGCTAATAAGACAAGGAGCTAAAGAGCTAAGAAAAAGAGAGAGAGTGATAGAGTGTGGACCGAGTGGCTAGCCGAAAGGCTGAAGCCATGAGGTTGAAGCAAAGGAAGAGAGAGGCAGAATTGTGCTGGAATCTCTCTTGATCTTGAATGCCGTGATTGATCTTCTTGGGAGAGTTTGCTACCAGTTGTTTCCAGAATGAACAAGATGAATCTCTGAAGAGGCTATGAGCCTAAATTTGTATTGTAACCATTCTGTTGTTGAATAATACAATGGATCGATCTTTGGAGTGTGGGGTTTTTTATCCGAAAGGATTTTCCCCACGTAAAATCTTTGTGTTCTGTTTTTTGTAGTATTTTTTATGTGTGTTGTTGATTGATGTTGAATTTACATGTGTTTCTCTCAGAAGGATTAATGTAGGAAAAAGTTGTGTCTGTTTCCGCTTTAGGACATAGTTCTACGTGGCTTTGAGGCAACCTAATCGAAATGAAAGTTACTGAAGGAACTACTGTATGGAGTTTTCACTAGATACACTCCCTAGATTTCCTTACAAATGGTATCAGAGCCTTCTTTTGGTTGTTGGTTCTGGATATTTCTCCTGTGAAGATTTCTTAGCTTGATGGGCTGGAAGAAATCTGGAGGAATGGACTGATGGATTGATCCTTTGATGAGTGGAAGCCTTGTGGTATTCTGAGACATCATGCAGTTTGAAGGATGGTCAAGATGGAAAAAGGAGTTGATCATGTTGTGATTTGTGTCTCCTGGCTGGTAGAGGTTTAACCTTGAAGTATGAGGTGGATTTTTCAGAGTGCTTATGCTAGGTGGTGGTTCCTGGTGTTGGAAGGCACTATTTCCTGTTAACCTCGAATGCTTGAAGGCTATGAAGTTAATCATTAGATGATTTGCAAGCTTTTGAAATAGCCTTTCTCTCTTTCTCGGATGCATGTACATGTTGGTGGTTTAGAGTTGGCCTGAAAGGGGTCTGGATTCTCTTGAACTGTTGTTTCCTTTCTAAGGATGTTTTGTACTTGCATGGCTCTATGGTTTTGCAGGTTTTACATGGTTAAGCAAAAACTTGTGATCATGTGGAGTTTTTGTTAAGCTATTGTCTAGGTATTGGCCTTTTGGGGTGTTCCTGGATGAGATAGTTGCAGGTCTGCATGCATGCTTGGTGCATGGTTTGAGGAGGTATGTTTTCTTCTCTGCATGGGAGTGTTGGTAAGTGATTTGTCACTCAGCATTCTTGTGGTGGTGTTCCTTGATTATGGTGCTCGTTGTGGACATGTTTGGCAAGTCAGATATGGTGTGATCTGGTGTTTGAGTCAAGTTGTCTACGTGGTTATTCTCTTTGATATCTTAGTGATGTAGTTTCCAATGCAATGATGGGTTTGTACGTTTCTGTTGAATGGATCTATGGGTTGTGCAATGTTGTGGGTTTTCTTTACCTACATGTTTTCTATGAAACAACTCCGATGTGGACTGTCTATATCCACGAGGTTGATTCATTGTTGGTACAAACTTATTAGTTGGCCTTGTCTGTGGTCACTTGTACATTGGTGTGATTGCTTTGAGATGAGATGATGGATACTATAGAGTACCTGAATAGTTGGTTATGGGAACCTGTAGCAGGTGGTCATGATGCTTGGAGAGCTCGGATGTCACGTTTCAGTGGGAGCTCTAGCAATGACTATGGGTTCATCACATGGTGGTGAATGGTCTTCTTTAGTGTTGCAGAAGGGTTCTTGCGCTTTGCATGGACATTACTTGAAGATGTGCAACATCTTGGAACCATGGAAGACGCTTGGAGTCTTTGGTTAAGGTGTTGGTGGTGCTTGACAGGTGATGTTGTTTTTGAGTCTATTTGCTTATGTCATGATATACTCTTGCTTGTACACTGGATTTTTGGCATTGTGCATTGTACTTGAGACAATGGAAAAGTCACCTGAAGCATGGGATCTCCTATGGGGATGTGTAGATCATGATGTCATGATAAGTTCCTGATTCAACTAATTGGAACTTTGACAGTGGTCTAGTAATTCTTTGTGTATTGAGTGTTTTGATTACTTGCTTGATACTTCGTGTTAGTGCAGTAATGCAGTTGAAGTTTAGCATGAGATGATCAGTTGCTAGTACTCATGGATACATGAAGAATAAGGTGAGGTTGTTTTTCTCTTATGAGAGATGTATTGTTGCTTGTTACTCTTGTTAAAGTTGTTCAGCAGAAAGTCTAAGCAACCTTCACCTTGGTTGAATGTGAGCTCAATAAGAGACCTATGAGGAGATTGCTCTTGGATTAGTCATGATGACTTGTATATCTTGAAGGAGTATTCTCGTTCCCACTCTTGGTCTTCTCGGCAGTTTATTTGAAAGGTATGTGGCCCATTATATTTTTCAGATGTGTTTTATTAAAGTATACTTTCATGATATGGATCTTGAATTACTGTTTAATGATTCTAGAAGATTCATAGTGGAAGTTGTACCATTTCTTTTATCTCCTTATTACTAATGAGAATTGGTAGGAGATGATGTATGGGCTGATTTCCTAAAATGGGAAATGAACAAGCTTGATCTTCTTTGAGATGCTTACATCCATGTTGGTTTTAAAGATAGTTTGATCTTGGTAATTGAACAGATGGATGTTGTTAAGGATTTATTTTCGGATATGAAGAAGATCATCCTTGACACAGCTGGCTGTTAGAAGTGTATGTAGGAGGATGTTCTACAGGAAGATGATGTGCAGAGTTTCTCTCTGTGGCCATGAAGGTTTGTGGTGAGAGTTCTTGTGGCAGGTTGTTGCAGGTTGTGCATATCATTGTGGATATTTCCTTGGTACTACATGGTTACATTTTCTATGTGCTGAAATTGGTAGACTTGTTGTGCCTTTGATCTTTAAGATTTGAATTACTCTGGCAGTGGGAGTTCCTATATGTGTCTTGTCTTCTCTGACTGGTTGACACTGGAACTTGTATTTGTTGTTAATGGATTGGTAGAAGTTTACTAATGTTGATACCTGTGAGGTATGTGAGATTGGATGGTATAGCACGAGTTGTGGGTGCTATTTTCAGTCGTGTGGGTTTATCAGTTGGATGGGAGCAATCAGTCTGATTGTTGTTCTAACTGATGTTTTGTATCTTTTTTTTGGATAATGACTTCACTGTTGTGTTCTGGTTGAAGCTTTGAAGTTGATATTGCTTATGTATAGCATTTTGAACACAGTGAAGTGGTAGCAGTATATTGTTGGTGAGATCACTGGGATCTTTTGCTTGTGTTTGTTGGAATGGTGCTTATTCACTTTGGCTTGTATCTTTCTTCCACATGTGCCATGATGGAAGATGACAGGATTGTTGCCTAGATGGTGGACATCTTGGATGTTGGAGCTGATTTCTTGATGGAGCATGAGAGCATGTCTGAGGTCTATGTGGTTTCCTAGATGGCTGTGATCGGTTGCTTTATTGGTCAGTGAGTTGCAGTTGGATGCCGAGTCTTTGTTGCAGATTGTCTTGTGTACTGTTATCTGTTGAATCATGTTGATTGGGTGTCTTGAGTATTGCAAGGGTTTGAACTGGTGGAGCTAGTGTGATCTTAGTTCCTAGTTGCTTTGGAGGTGCCTGTGTGTCTTCGTCAAGTGGGAGATTGTTGGAAAATGTGCCTCAATCTCACAGGCTGAATCCTTTGAGAAAGCATGGTCGCTGTGACATTCATGGTGTCTGGCCGACTGACAGTTCAGTAATCTTGTGTTTTGCTCATGAGGCTGTGACTTTGCTTTTGTCTTGCCGAATGGACCTATCGCTATGACTTGGTGCATTCGTTGTAACCCTTTGCGGAGTGGAAATGTCTCGGTGACATAAGGGTTTGTTATCGGGTGCCTAGCGTATGTCGGTGTGACCTATGGTGACTGGAGTCATCGGTGTAACCTGTTTGCTTTGATATGAAGTCTTAGCGATGGAAGGTTGTCTCACTGATATGTTTTCTCTTGGAGCCATTGGGGTAACTCAAGTGTGTTGGTATGTGGTCCTAGCGACAGGGAGATGTCTCGCCGATTGTAGTCATTGGGGTGACTTGAACATTCAGGAAGATCTCTTGGCGACTGGGAGATGTCTGGCCGACTATATACACTCGGAGTAGCTTAAGGGTCTCGATATGAAGTCTCAACGATGAAGGATTGTCTTGGTGACAATGTAACCTTCAGAGATATCGGGAAGAACCTTGGCCAAAAGGCTTGTTTCGATATGATGTCTCATCGAATATCGAAAGTCTCGCTGACAGCTTGTGGGGTCATTGGTTCGGTGTGACTCTTGGCGAGAAGTGGTTTCGGATCATGGAAACCTCGGTAAGATGTCTTGCCGAAGGTTGATTCTCTCACCGATAGTGGAACACATCGGTATGACCTGAAGGCTTCGCTATGAAGTCTTGGCAACGGGCATTTGTCTCACCGATGGTGTGGGATGCGTTCGGTGTGACTCTTGGCGAAAGGTGAGCTCGGGGTAATCTGGAGACTTCGGCGTGAAGTCTTGGTGACAGGTGTTGGTCTCGCCGACGGGGATGCAACTGAAGTCATCGGTGTAGCTCTTGGCGCTCGGTGAAAGGTCTTGGCGAACTCAAATTTCTTGCTGACTCGGCAAGACATGAGCGCTGGGTATGTGGTCCTAGTGAAAGCGTTAAGTCTCGCCGACTCTTGAATATGTTCGGTATGACTCTTGAGCTCGATATGAAGTCTTAGCGAAGATGGAATGTCTGGCTGATGGGAGACTTCGGAGTAACATGGAGGCATCGGTATTATCTCTTGGCGAAGAGCGATTGTCTTGCTAATGGGAAACTTGATATCAGTATGACTCTCGGCGACTATTTGGGTTTCGGTATGACTTGAAGACTCGATGTGAACTCCTGGCGATAGCGATAGTCTCACTGATGTGCTTGCTGAGTTCGATGTAACTTGTAAGCTCAGTGGAACCTCTTGTCGATGGAGAGGACTCTTGGCGACAACGTGTAATCAAGTCTTGTGGCATCGGGGACACTTCTAGTGTCTCATCAACATGCGACACAAGTTGATCGTTGTTGACTGAGTGAAGACTATCTGACATGGTGCACGTGGACCAATCAGAGGAAGAAAAATTCAAACGGTTGGCGGTTGGATTTTTTGAACTGTCTGAAAGGAAAAATCTGCACAGAAGTGGAAATATCTACGACGATAGGGATGCCGAGTTGGTAGATTGTTGAAGTGTGATCTTGAACCGATTCACAGAGATCCTGTTGAGAATGAATGTATAGATGTATGCATGGACATTCTGATGCTGATAGGCTGATAAGCCAAGGAGCTAAAGAGCCGAGAACAAGAGAGAGAGTGATAGAGTGTGGACCGAGTGGCTGGCCGAAAGGCCGAAGCCATGAGGTTGAAGCAGAGGAAGAGAGAGGCAGAATTGTGCTGGAATCTCTCTTGATCTTGAATGCCATGATTGATCTTCCTGGGAGAGTTTGCTACCAATTGTTTCCAGAATGAACAAGATGAATCTCTAAAGAGGCTATGAGCCTGAATTTGTATTGTAACCATTCTGTTGTTGAATAATACAATGGCTCGATCTTTGGAGTGTGGGGTTTTTTATCCGAAAGGATTTTCCCCACATAAAATCTTTGTGTTTTGTTTTCTGTAGTATCTTTCATGTGTGTTGTTGATTGCTGTTGAATTACATGTGTTTCTCTCAGAAGGATTAATGTAGGAAAAAGCTGTGTCTGTTTCCGCTTTAGGACATAGTTGTACGTGGCTTTGAGGCAACCTAATCAAAATGAAAGTTACCGAAGGCACTATTGTATGGAGTTTTCACTAGATACGCTCCCTAGATTTCCTTACACTAATGAATGAATCATTACAACTATATTAGAGTTAAAAGCCTTCAAATAGAAAATAATAGCCATACCCACTGGGGGCCTAGTTATTAAGGGGATCCTTTGCTAGGTTTTGTGAAACCTAGTGTTGAAATCCATGATAGCTTCTTGAGGATCCCTTTTGATAGTTATCAATTGTTGGAGTAAGGAATACCAGTCACCATTCTCTGATAATCTTTCAAAAAAAATTATGTTTGAGTTGATTCCATGTAGAAATTAAATTAGGGGCTAGGGATCTATACCAATCAAGCACTCTCCCTTTAAAGGAAGCAGTGAGTAGTATTAAGGAAACATTATGCTCTATCACATGATGAACCATGCACACGTTTACAACATCTTGTAGATGTTCCACCGATGTCTTGAAATCCTCTCATTAACTTAGGGTGCACTTTTAGAGTGTTAGTAAGAATGGGCTCCCACACTACTGGAGGGGTTGGAGGAATGAGCAGGCTACTACCTTTCCATGCTAAAAAGTTTTGGGTGGTCTTGGAATAGCCATTTATTGTGCTTGAGCTTGCATTGGTGTTTTTGTTGCTCTGCTTCCTAAAGTTCTTTATCATTCGATAGTCACTAGCTAGGGTAAGAGTAATATGAGATTACATGCTTTTAATGATCTTGTGACGGGTCTTTGGATCACAAACCTACTTCTTCACTGATTTGAAGTATGGTGGTCCACTAGGAATACCAAAAAGAACTGTTGATCTCTAAAGCTGATGGTTAGGAGATATAATTTATGGGGATTTCTACAAATGGGGGACTAAGATGCACTCTGTAGAAAAACCTCTAGGATTCTAGAATCTATCTCTTCATTATGTTAATAGGGGGGAGGAAAAGGGAGAAGAAATGCAAATAAAATGCATAAAAAAAAAATTCTTAGGCAATGTTTCAAGATTTTACAACATTTCAAACCTGATATAGCATAACAAAACATCAATTAAACTAGATTCTACAAAATTTTGAAAGAGTATTAAACATGATTCAAACTCAAAATGTATTAAGGTTATTGAAATTCTAAAAGCTAGAAGAGAACAATCAAAATTTCTAACACCTCAAATAGAAACAAAACATGAAATCTAAAAGAGAATAGATAGAGATAAATGCATAGCAAAGGAAAATAAGGCACAATTCTATATATTCATTATGTATTCTTCAAGAATGTATCATATTAAGGTCTTTTGTGTTACAATAATTTTTAATTGTGTCTTGTATTAAGTCCTTCCATAATCATAAAAATAGGAACCCCCGAAACAAAGAGAAGATCCCAATATATAGGGGAAGAAAAATTGCAAAAGGAAGTGGCTACAACTGAAAATATTTTGACCCCATGCCTCCCACGAGAGCCACCATCACATGACCGTTGCAACTATGCAAGTGGAAAATCATAGTAGTGGGTAATCATAGCTTCCTTGCTTCACGATGATATTGTCGTGTGGAAATACCACTCTCCTCATTCTAATTTCTTGATGACCTAGATGAAATTTTGTTGATGTCATTTGTATTCCTAGACCTAACATGTAGCATCACTTCAAACTCATGTGGTTGATCCTAGGCTAGTGGCGCACTTTCAAATAATTATCAAGGGTTAAAAAAAATCAGGTTTGCAATTTCTCGATGTGTGACACCTTCAAAAATATGATCCCTACATAATAGTAGCAGTGTAATGTCAACAAAAGGTGGCAAGTAGAGTTTCCATGTGGCACTCCTGCACAAATCACTAAGAGTAAATTTTATTGGGCTAGCGAGAAAATGAATGGCGTTGAAACATTTAACCTCCAAGAATTATTGAATCTCAAAACAAATACACCTACGGACTCAAAATAAGAGTGGAACCTTATGAAAAATAACAGTTTAAACCTGTCGAAGGCTACAATAGATATAATATACAATAGCCAAGGCCATGAAAAATAAGGTTTTCTTGGATTTGGATGGGTTCTAGTATGCCTTCCTCATGAAGGTCTAACCTTTTTCCTTGATAATGTATCACTTGAAAAATCCTTTTTCCAATGGGATACTTGGTGTTTTAGAAACAAGACATGAGCCTATTTTGAGAGGGATATGTCATGGAAGGGATGATATACTTTTGGAGGAAAATGGATTGAATGAAGGTGGAAGAAACCATTTGATACATGTGGGGTTCATGGGTAGCTTGGATAGGGGTGATGGGATCTTGTGGAGGATTAGGATCTTGACATGGATATCAAGGGATGCTTTGATCTTGACTTGGGGTAGGATCATAGGATAGAAGAGGATCATAATATGGAGTGGAAGGGAGGGGATATGAGAGGGGGACAAAGGGACCCTTTGCACTTGGGATGGAAGGGCATCATGTGATGGTGTGGAAGGGATGCCTTGATATTGATTTATAAGGGGATCATGAGGGGGGAAAGGAGGGATAATTTGATCTTTATTTAGAGAGGGATTATGAGATGACATGAAAGGGATATTTTTTTCTTGGGATGGAATGGTTTCATGAGGGCGAGGATGGGAGATATCTCTCTCTTGAGATGGAAACATATCATTGGATGGGATGGTTTGATATTGACATGGAGGGGAATATATGTTAGCATTCTTTGGATTAGGGTATTGACATAGTTTATATGCTGTGGATGGTGTGATGGAGGAGAAAGGTTCAATAAACTTCCTAAATTAGGTAGATGGAGGGATAGGATATTTGTGAGATTTAGGGGATTGGAATTTATCTTTGTTTAGAGGAGATGGAGGTAGATGCATGACATGGGGAGATTGCAAAACTTTATTTTTTCATGGGGATTTAACCACCTTTGCTAATATTCCTTGGAGGTAATCATGAGATACATAGGGATGAAGTAGATTTATAATATTAGGGTGATGTGGGTTGTAAGGATGTGAGAGATGAATAAGTGGAATATGAAGTGGAGGCTTCCATGGATTGGTAAATTGAGGATGAGGATCTTGAAAAGGAGTTAGAAATGGGAATTTAGGATGTGGATGGGATCAGAGGGGAATTTTAGATAGAGGCTTAGTTTCCCTTGTCAAAGGAAGGGGACAAATAAGCAATAGGAGATGGATTGGGATTGGATGGAGGTGGGGAGGATGGAATTTGGAACCAAGACTAAGGAAGTATCTAAGAATGGCATCTTTATTGTTGTTGAAGTAGTCGATGAGGATGAAATTAATAGTGGTGGATGGGGAAGGATCATTTTGGTCCACAAGAATCTTATTATCATCATAGGAATCATATTCAATTTGGTCAAAAAGGCTATCCTCATCATCATCGATATAATTAGGGTTCCATTGATTGTGATTTTTAGTCTTGTTGGGGTAAGATATGAGTTCATGATGTTTGATTGAGGTGGGATATATGAGGATGGATTATAATATATTAGATCAGATGGAATATAGATTAGATGGTTAGACATGGTGGAGGATTGATTGGAAGAGGAAAGTTTGGGATTGATTTTGGATGAGGATAGAAATTAGGACGATGAATTAGAAATGGATTGGGGATTAAAAGAATAGGACCTAAGGATGAGGATGAAGGGAAAAATAAGAGTTGGATTAAGGAAGGGTTGGATTGGATGGGTTTGGAGTGAATAGCTGGATAAAGGATTAGGTTTGATAGGAGGTTATATTGGAAATATTTTAATGGGTGAGGGATAAGGTTGAATGGATTTAGAATATTTTAATGGATAGGGGATAAGATTGAAAGGATGAAATATGGATTTGGATCATTTGGATATATGAGAGATTGGATAAGTGGACTTGGATAAAGATATTGGAGGATTGGTTGGATTAGGATGAAGGTTTTTCTTGCCTGTCTAAGAGGTAGATTTAAAAGAACACAAACAAAGTGTCTTGAGGAATAGTTGGAAGATAGGAAGGTTTTTACAAGAAAAAGAAGATGCACCAAGCATTTTCACAAGCCTAGAATTATTCAAGTGGGAATGTTAACTTAGTGTGGGCCCACCATCCAAAGAATAATATCTCAGTATTAATGCAAGGCACTTATCTTTCAAGAGTCAATAAATAGAGATTGATTGACACAAGGGCTCACCTTTTCCCTTTCCTTGGAGATCCTAAGATCTTTCTCAAAGAGCTTCTATTTCTACTCAAGGAGAGAGATGGTAACTTTAGGAATGATATTATACTGTGTACACCACACTAAGCAATGCCTGAAAAGTCTTAAACTAGGATGAAGAAGATTTCTAGGGAGTCCTCTAAATACCTCAAGGGTATGTGAGGCCCAAATATGTAGTGAAAGGGAAAAATCACAAACAATTGGGAGGAGAGGGTAACACACTCTCCACCTTAACTTCTCTAAGGTATAAATTTCTTGGAGGATTAGCCTAGATTGAAAAGATTCCACTTCCAAAAGAGGTGTCTTTCGATTCACCTCTTGCTCTTTATACTCTACTGAAACATGAGAGTTGGGGTCGTCCCCTAGGGCAATGAAATCCCTTAATAAGCCTCCTAGAAGGAATGATCCAAGTGTTTTTGGTCACCCTAGATCACCTGAAGCACAAGGGGAGAGCATACACACATTGGGTTCCTTGGGATGGAAATGAAAAGAAAAAGAAAAGAGTAAGTGATGTTTTTTATCCTCAAGACCACACAAAGGTGAAAGAGGAGAACATACACACCACTCACTCAAGGACACATCAAACATTGTTCATTAACCTTAAGAAAAGAAAGGTGCTTAAATTAGTAAAAAAATAAAGCCTTGGAAAAGAAAATTTGCAAGAAAGATGTTAGTAGTTTGATATTTTTTCATTTGACAAGAAATTTCAATCTACACAACAAGAGGTTAGATGAAAAAATGATGAAATAAAATAATTGTTAGCATTTTTATAACCAGAAAACTTGGGACCCTTTTGTGATGTGAGTTGGTACACTCACCTTAATGATAGGGGGTGTGAGGAGATGAACATGACCCCCCGCTAATTAAGGTTTCAAGGGTGAAGCCCTTGAAGATTTTTTTTGATAAGCTAAAAGATGAAACTTGGAAATATTATGAAGGAAACTAAAACATAAGCACAAATCCGTGAAACACAAGTGTTGAAGACCAAATAAAGGCACCTTTTGACAAAAAGAAAGCGCAAAGACATAGAAAAAAGAAAATTAGATCCATGCAAAAGCATGGCTTTTTCAAGAAGAAGTGTAACAAGTCAAAAAAAAAGTACAACAATAAGATCAAAGGAATTGAAAGTCAAAATGGAGGTACAAAAATTCAAAACAAAGGCACAAATTTGTAAGGAACAAGCACTAAAAGTCAAAATAGAGGCACCTATGAACAAAATAAAAGCATGCTTTTGTAGAAACCCTAGATCTGAAGAAAAAATAATGACTAATCTTGATTTTTGAAAAACATAATATTAGAGAAAATCTAAAAAATGCACAAAAAACATATTATAAAAACTTGCAAGTAGAATATTAAGAAAATGAAGAAATTAATAGAAAATAGCCAAGGGTTGACACTAAAAATCCAAAGAAAATGCAAGCAAAGTTTCTCAAAATAGAAGCATCAGAAGTCAAAATCCAGGCATTGTGAGTCATTGTAGAAGCGCAACGAGATATAACAAAGGTGCCAAAAGTCATTATAGAAGTATAATTTTATCAAACAAAAACATCGAATCACAAAGTTGAGCACTGAATAGAAACCTACAACTAAGAAAATAAAAACTCACAAAAAGGTCAAAACAAGGATGTGAGTCCCACTAGGCATGCCAAAATTAAGAAAAGAAAAGTAATTAAAGGTAAATGAAATTGAAGATAATACAATACACACACAATACCTTCACCTAAAACCCTTCTTTCTCCTTAGATAGAGCTAAAGTAGAGTGCACCCTAGCTCCACTTTATTTTCTCTTTTTATGTATTGATGGAGGTATGTGGTTGTTTATAAAATCAACATCATGATGATAAGATTGATATGATGAATGATCAAATGGATAGGATGAGGATATGGTGAAGATAATTTAGGCTATGGAAGAAGTAGATAGAAAATGTGGCAACATAATAGTAGCATGAGAGAAGATATGCAAATGGGATGAGAGGCCTCTAACTTATAGGATTTCCATGAGAAAAATCAAGGGCCAAGATGGATTGGTTCATGGATGGCTAATATTGATTGAAGATTATAGTTTGGATCAAAGTTGTAGTCATGTGACAAGTGTCATATGAGGGATAAGGGATAGGATTAATATTTGTGTCAGAGAAACATTTTTATTTGAATGACTAGGATTAAGAGGTGTGATATGAAATGAATGGATGAAATGAAAAGTTATTTTGACTTTTGGGAAGTGTCTAGGTTCAATGAATCTAGAAAAGTTCTTAGTTAGGCATGTGAAAGGAACACTTGCCACATGATAATGATTTTAGATTGCTATCCATGTAAACAAGATGGAGGGATAGGATTAAATGGACAAGGACAAAGGTGAATGTGAAATTAATTAGTTAAATAATAAATATTTATTTAATTAAATGATTAGGATAAACATGGGGAAATGATGAAATTAATTAATTAAATAATAAATATTTATTTAATTAATAGGCTTAGGATAGGCCAAAATAAGGTGTGGTTGGCTAAGGTCAAATTTTAGGTGTCTACACCTTCTTTCCTTTCACAATTATTGTTATAGTCACAAACATTAAATTTCCCACACATAACTTTATCATGACATAAATACTCTCCATCCTCTTGGCTGATATAATCCTTGACACTTCATTCGTCATACCCTATATTACCACTTATTTTCCCTCTAAATAAAACTTTAGTTCTATGGTTTGGAAGTTTTGTGTGATATGTCCTAACAAATGCAACTATTTGATGCCTAGGAATATATCCATGTCTTCTATATTGATGACATAGAAGTCATCCTTCATATTGTGTACTCCTAGATTAAGATTCAACTAGGAGATCTTATTGTATTGGATGGTGAACCCATCAACCACCATAAAATTGCATCCTTCAAATTCCTCTTTCTTGAGGTTGTGTTTGGCGACCAATGAAGTTATGCATGGCATTGATTTCAATGAGTACAACCACCCTTTGGCCTTGCAAGACCCCACATATGTGAAAGGAATTGTATCTCAAATTACTAGAGAGCATGGCAAGAGTGCCTCCTAAGAATACTTATTATCCTTTTGTTTGATCTTCTTCTTCACTTTGTGGTTATTCATAATTAGACCTTACCTTAATATAATACACTTATCCTTTCCTAAGACGTCTATGTTCATGTGGCCATGGCTCATTGTATCTAAAATAAAAATTCTTCCTTCTCAATTCATTTTTTACCTCAGTGTCTAGTGTTGATGGACAACTCTTGGTTTGTTGTACATTTTAGTGAAAGGACTTCTTTGGAATGAAGGTTTTGGTATGGAACTTATTATTCAACATGGAAGTCTCTGGTGCCAAATCCCACTTGGTGGCCTCTTGTAGGGTAGGTGGTTCAAAAGCCTTGACTATCCCCTTAAGATATTTATTTAACCTTTCAATTAAGATCATAGTAAATCTTCTCTCTATGATGTCTAACACCATCATCAACACATTTTGTAACTTTATTACACAATTCTCCACTAAACCAAACTATTTGACTTGGTTTAAACATTTTAAGTAAACTTTAGGATCCTTTCAATCAAAGCTCTCAATTAATTTTTAATGAAATTCATCATATGAGGTGATGTATCCCTAACCCTAAGTTATTAGACCATGGTAATACTACTCATGTATGGTACCCTTCAAATGTAAGGTGGCAAACTTGATTACTTCATATTTGGTCATCAATCTAAGGGACATGTATATGTTTATATTTTGTACCAATGCACAAGCTAGGAATATTTTAGATCCATCATAGGGAGAGAGTTTCAATGTCCCCAAAGCTTGCTATACATCTCTTTGAATAATTGCAACCTAGGATCAAGTATATAACCATTTTGAGACTTATTCAAGGTCATATAATTGGTGAGTGACATTTCAATTTAGATCTCCTTAGGAAGAGATCTATACTCTACATGACAAGACCTAATATAATTAAATAAATTTTTTTGGGCTTTAGGTTTTAGAGCATCTACCTCCTTATTCAAAAAGGTGGGTTTGTTAGGATAGGTGACATTATAATTGTTATCCCAAGTTTATTTATGTGCCTCCACATTATTTTGAAAGTGTTATTGAAGACATGAGGGACAAAATATTTATTATTTATTTTCCTATGAAAAATTATAATTCATTCAAAGAGGTGGACCCTTCACGGTGGTAGTTACAAGGCATCCCCAGAGAATATTCTTCCTAGGCATCCAACTTTTTGGGTTGGGACCACTTGAGTGTGCATGTCCTTGCATGTTATTTTCATGTTTTGCATGCTCTTGCATGGTTGGGAACCCAAGTTTTCATGGTGGTGCATGAGCTTGCATGTAGCTGTTGGAGTCGTAAGAGACTTATGGAGCACTTGAGTTTGACTCATTTTGATTGGTTGTGGGTTAGGCACCCATGTGAAGGCCATGTGATAATTGAATATTTTATTCCATGTTTATGGGTTGTCCAATAAGTGGGGCATGGGTTTTTCCATGTGGTTTTTCTTATTGTTTTGGGATACCATTTGTGATATTCTCTCCCACAAACTTCTACATAGTGGAGCCTTGGGATGGTGGTTTAGTATGAGTTCTTTGCAAGTTGTCAGGATGATGAAGTGCTGCCAAATTGTAGACTAGAGGATTGTTGTATTGATGTACTTCCTTGAAGATTAATATAAACATTGGACCTCTTTAGGTGTGGAGTTTTTTCCTACAAGGTTTTCTCCAACTATATCTTGTGTCACTTGTGTTGATGACTTGTGGTATTGCAGATTTTTATTTCATTATTGAAATTGTCAATCACTTCGTCTTGTTATAGTTATCTTGAATATATAATTTATTATTTGCAATGACATATTTAATTTCATATTGCTGCAAGTTATACCTTGATTTCCAACATTTGTTATCAAAGCTAACAGTTCTGTTAAGAGCTCGGGATGCCTTTATTTTGAGTGTTGAAGGATTTTTGGTTGTAGTGGGAGCTTGTGCATTGTGGGTTTCACAGATTTGTGAAGAAGATTGAAAAACATGGCCTCTACCTCTCATTTGGATATTGATAAATTTAATGGCACTAGCTATGAGATGTGGAAGTTGAAGACAAAGGATCTCCTTGAAGAGAGAGATCAATGGTTGGCAATTTCAAACCAAACAAAACTAGAGAAAAGGTCTAATGAAGATTGGAAGAAAATGGATAAGAATGCATGAGGAACCATTTGGTTATTTCTTGTGGATTTTGTCCTCTTCAATGTTTCAGAAGAAGCTACCGTATACAATTTGTGGAAGAGGATATGTGATATCTATCAAACTAAAAGTTTAACTAATAATTTGTATCTCAAAAGACATTTGTATTCTCTAAAAATGAAGGATGGTGATTCTATTATAGAACATTTAAATGCTTTTAATATGATTTTAAGTTAGCTTGCATTAGTAGATGTTAATTTAGAAGAAGATAAATGTATTTTGTTGCTTTTCTCTTTACCCAAATCTTGGGAAAATATAATTGTTTCCATAAATGGTGGTGGTATAGAACCAAAGATGGATAGTATCATTGCATTACTTCTTTTAGAAGAGACAAGGAGAAATTCCATGAATGTGGTCTCCCAAGATGCTTTGTATGTATGAGGAAGGTCCAAAGAAAAGGGAGGGCCTAAAGGGGATAAGAAGAGATACAAGTCTAAAGGATGTTCTAAAACCCTCGAGAAGAGTAAAGTGTTGGAATTATGGTAAAAGAGGGCATGTAAAAAAGGAGTGTAGGAATAAGAAAAAGAGTTCAGATACTTCCACGAAAAAGTCCTCTGAAGAGGGTGATTTTGATGCTTTGTTTATTTTTGATAACACTATTAGTAATGATGATTGGCTTATTGATTCAGGTGCTTCCTACCATATGAATCCTCACAAGGGATGGTTTACTTCATATTCACCTTATGATGGGGGAGAATTTTTCATTGGTGATAGCAACACGAAGAAGATTTTTGGTAAGGGAAATGTAAAGTTGTGTTTCAGTGATGGGAGGGTTAAAAACCTTGACCATGTTTTACATATTCCAAGACTTGTGAGAAATTTGATTTTAGTATCTAAATTGAATGATTCTAGAATGCATGTGGCATTTGACAAGTCTGGTTGCAGGTTGTTAAGAGCGAGTTTGGTGATTGCTAAAGTATCTAGTCTTAATGCCTCCACTTTTTGTAATTCTACCAATGTAATTGGCACTGAAAATGCATGTATGTTGTGGCACCATATATTGGGTCACATAAGTGAAAAAGGTCTTAATACTATTTTGAATAAAAATTTGGTTGATGGTCTTTGTGATTATTGTGTTGGTAAAAATGATTTTTGTGAGCATTGTGTGTTTGGTAAATAGAATAGATCGTCATTTCCTAATGGGACTAATAAAGCTAAGATATTATTAGAGATCATTCATTCAGATGTGTTTGGAAATACAATGGAGGTTAACTCTTTTGGAAAATATCATTATTATGTTACTTTCATTGATGATGTGTCAACACCTAGATTCATTTTATGCATGAAAAATTTGAAGTTTTCACTAAGTTTAAGGAATTTAAAGCCTTAGTTGAGAACCAAATGGATTATAAGAAAAGGGTGTTGAGATATGACAATGGGAGTGAATATTGTTCTAGGGAATTTGATGAGTTCTTTAAGCATGTAGGTATTGTTCAACAAAAGACTATACCTTATAAACCTCAACAAAATGGGGTAGCAGAAATAATGAGTTGAACCTTAATGGAAAGAGCTTGGATTATTTTGAGCAGTGCTAAGCTTGATAAATGCTTTTGGGAAAAAGTTGTAAGGTATTGCATGTTATTTGGTTAATACATCTCCTTTCTCAACTCTTGTTGATAAAACTCCTTATGAAGTATGGATAGGTAGAAAGCCTTTTATTTCACATTTAAGGATTGTTGGTTGTGAGGATTTTGTTCATGTACCTCAAGAGAAGCATTATAAGCTGGATTCAAAACACAAAAATGCATCTTTGTTGGTTATGGCAAGAATTAAAAGGTTATAATCTTTGGAATCCACTAACCCATAAAATGGTTTTCTCTAGAGATGTAATTTTTGGGGAGTTTAGAGCTTACAAAGGTGAAGAAAAACCAAAGGATAAATATAAGAAAAAAATAGTGCAATTTGAGACAAAGATTGACAAGAAAGAATATGCACATGTGGAAGAAAAACTAGATGAATTTGAGGATGGAGAAGAAGAAGAGGGTTCAGAAAGTTCAGATGATGTGCAATATGAGCATGAATAAGAAGAAGAGTAGCAAGAGCCCCTTACTCCTACCTTGAGAATATCTAAAAGGCGATGAAATCTAGTTGTAGGTATATCCAACCTAATTTTCATTGTGTATTTTCTTTGTTGAGTACCGACGATGAAACTAGATCCTACAGAGAGGCTCTTTCTTCAAAAGAAAGTGAGTCTTGGATGCAAGCCATGTAGGAGGATATGATGTCTTTGGATAGTTGTGATACCTGAGATCTTGTGAGTTTACTCAAACGAAGGAATTCCATTGGTTACAAGTGGGTGTTTAAAAATAAATTTGGAGCAGATGTTTAGTTAGAGCAGTAGAAGGCTAGATTAGTGACCAAGGGCTACTCCTAGAGAGGATTTGATTTCGGTGAAATTTTCTCTCCTATTTCTAAGTTAACTTCTATTAGATTCCTATTATCTATTGTTACTGCTTATGATTTTGAAATAGAGAAAATGGATGATAAAACTTATTTCTTGCATGAGGACCTTGAGGAAGAAATTTATATGTGATAGCCTAATGATTTTGTTGTGAAAGGAAAAGAACATTTGGTTTGCAGGTTAAAGAGATCTTTATATTGTTTGAAACATTCACCCAGGATGTGGTACCAGAAGTTTGATGCCTTTGAATTGAAGTTGGATTTTGTTAGAAGTGAGGAGGATCATTATGTTTACATTAAGGTTATTGACGATCAGATTCTAATCATTATCTTGGATGTTGATGGCATGTTGTTTATGGGTAACAAAAAGGTTATGATTAATGAGGTTAAGACTCAACTTTCTGTCACATTTGATATGAAGGATTGGGGGCTATAAAATATATTATTAGGATGGAGATCAGTAGGGATTAGGTTCACATAAAGGTTTGGTTAAGTCAGAGTAAGTATGTTGATACTATTTTCTAGAGGCTTAATATGCATGACTATAAACCAATAAATATTCCATTTCTACTTGGTACTAAGTTGAGTTTAGACATGTGTCCTAATTTTGATGATGAGGTTGAAGAGATGTCTAGTGTTCCTTATGCTAGTTCCATCGGTAGTTTAATGTATGCAATGTTTTTCACTAGACCAGATATAGCCCAAGTTGTGGGAGTTTTGAGAAGGTTTATATCTAACCCTGGTAGAGAGAATTAGACTTTTGTTAAGAGGGTGTTTAGATATTTGCATGGTACTTTTGATTACTATTTGGTTTATCATGACACTGATGATGTGGATAAGTCATTGGACATATAGGGTTTTGTGGATGTAGATTGGATAAGTGACTTGGATAGTTGAAGGTCTACTAGTGGCTATGTTTTTAACTTTGTTTGGAGGTGTAGTGAGTTGGATGAGTAAGAGGTAGCCTATAGTTGCATTGTCCACCACCAAAGTAGAGTATATGGAAGCTACACACACTTCTAAGGAGGTAGTTTGGTTACAGAGATTTGGTAATGGCATTGGTTTTGATTGTAGGATAGTGGGGATTGGATGTGATAGTTAGAGTGCCATATGTTTAGCTAAAAATCCCATGTATCATGCTTGTACTAAACATGTTGATGCTTAGTATCACTTTGTGCAAGAAATGGCAAAGAATGGTAAGATTTTGATTGAGAAGGTTGACACTTTGGATAATGTTACAAATTCTCTAACAAAGCCAGTGAACACAGATAAGCTCTCTTGGTGCAGGAAGGCCATGGGCCTTGATTACTATACTTAATTATATATTTGTATCTCATGGATGTAATTGCAATGTATAATGTCAAGTAGGAGAATGTTAGGATAGGTGACATTATAATTGTTATCCTAAGTTTATTTATGTGTCTCCATGTTCTTTAAAAAGTGTTCTTGAGGACATGAGGGACAAAATATTTATTCTTTATTTTCCTATGACAAATTGTAATTATATTCAAAGAGGTGGACCCTTCACATTGGAAGTTACAAAGCATCTTGGGAGAATATTATTCTTAGGCGTCCAACTTTTTGGGTTGGTACGACTTGAGTGTGCATGTCCTTGCATGTTATTTGCATGTTTCACATGCTCTTTCATGGTTGGGCACCCAAGTTTGCATGGTGGTGCATTAGCTTGCATGTAGCCGTCAGATCCATCAAAGACTTATGGAGCACTCAGGCTTGACTTATTTTGATTGGCTATGGGTTAGGTGCCCATGTGAAGGCCATGTAATTATTGAATATTTTATTCCATGTTTATGAGTTGTTCACTAAGTGGGGCATGGGTTTTTCTAGGTGGTTTTTCTTGTTGTTTTGGGATACCATTTGTGGTATTCTCTCCCACAAACTTCTATATATTGGGGCCTTGCGATGGTGGTTTAGTATGAGTTCTTTGTAGGTTGTCAGGCCGACGAAGTGTTGCTAGATTGTAGAGAGGATTTATGTATTGATGTACTTCCTTGAAGATTAATACAAACATTGGATCTTTTAAGGTATGGAGTTTTTTCCTGCAAGGGTTTCTCCACGTATATCTTGTGTCACTTGTGTTGATGACTTGTGGTATTGCAGATTTTTATTTCATTGTTGTAATTGTCAATCACTTAATCTTGTTATGGTTATCTTGAATATATAATTTCATATTTGCAACCACATATTTAAGTTTATTTTGCTACAAGTTATACCTTGATTTCCAACAAGGTTAGGTTGGTCTTATAATTGAGACAAGAATAGTCTTTTATGCCTAACTTTGATTGAAATCAATATTATTACCCTCAAAATTACTTTCTTTACTTGTTGGTTGTCTTGGTGCCTTCACATTGCTATCCATCTTATGAGGCATTTGTGCCATCATATCAATCATCAAGTCAAACTTTATTATGGCTTGACTGTCTAGGTTGCTATTTGTATTTATTCTCATCTCTTATTTTCCATATTGATATAATCTATAGCAGGTTTTGTAGGATATGTTTGAGTCTCTACACTTTCCATAAATTGAACTTATTTTTGGATCTCTATCAAGTGATATCTAGTTTCTTTGTCACTATATTGCATAAAATTGAAACATGCGAAGTTGAAATTTGAACACACAACTTGAAAAGATCACTAGTTTTGACACTAGTGTAATGTCCCCACCCAAAACAATAAGGAAAATTTAGTTTTTAACCTTCCAAAAATGATTATTATTTAGTTAAAATACTAGTCCCTAGTATTCAATTAGATCTTAGATAACTCAGATTTGAAACTATTGTTTATGCATTGACACTAACATTACATTTTAAACAAAATATGATAGAAATACATCTTGATCTTCTTATCATAATTAAAAATAAATAACAAATGAAATCCTAATATCTTATTACATTAATGGTTGTATTACATTCAAATAATTTTTAATATTAGTAACTAAAACAACGAATTCATATCAACAATAGTGGTAAATCATATTAATATAATGTGGTTGAGATTCATGTCCAATAAAGTTTAAATATGACCCTATATGAGATCATCCTCTGAAATCACTAGGGTTTTCATTGTAGGATTTCCATGCTCAAACACAAGTACTCAAAATGGATTATGAAAGGAATTGATTAAGTGTATATGATCACCTAGAATATTTTTTTCTCTCTTTTATATTCTCTACAAATAGATAGGTTGGTCATCATCCACACCCACAAATTCAAATTGGAATAGTGATCATGGGTGGGAAAGATTTTAAATTAACAGAACCAAAAATAGACAACTGTGAATAATTCCACATGTGCTAGGAAGTTAGGAGGGAAACAATAACATAGGTAGAAATATTAGGGATTAGGGGTTAGTCATAACACAAGACTCAACTAAAGGACAAGGTATTGGGGATCAAGCAATAGGAATGATAGGATGGAGAGGTCAAAAACTATAACATGGAGAAGGAAAGATAGTTGGAAGAAAAAATACTTAGGAAGGGAAAACACATAATAGATGGAAATAGGGAAAGCACAAGAATGAACCTAATACATATAGATTTAGATTGACTAGAAAATGGGAAATAACATAATTGATGGGAAAGCATGAGGTGGTAAAATTAGATACTAGAATAAATATCAATTACAAAGATAAGAAAATGATTCATTAGGAAGAGATGAAATTAAGTAACTTAAATTAGAACTCGAAAAATTAAGATTAAAATAGGAAAAATTGGCGAAAGTCAAGAAGAGTGATATTTATTCCCCAGCTAGAAGGAAAAACATTTGGTATACCCATTGTTGTAGAGTGGGACACCTAAGATTTATGAGCTCCTAATGATACACGACACCAAAATGGCCACTATGCTAAGATTAGAACTTGAAAATGCATCAAAAGGGGCATTAAACTAGGAGTAGACCTTGAAAAGACACCTAGGAAGATATTTGGTGTATAGTATGAAAATATATAGATGATGAGATAAATACTAGATAGATAATTATCTTATGTTTTTTATTAGGGGTTAAAAATGGGTTTTGATGGGGCCCAAAACCCATTACGAAGAAAAGCAAGCTATAATTAAAAGAAACCATAAATCAACAACAACCCCCCAACAACCTCTAAAGATTAACATGACTACACACGCTGCATCTTACAAATCGGCAAAGGTATGAAACCCTTTAACAACCTAGTTTTAACCGGGACCAAAAACCTAATTAGATACACACTGAACCAGCCTATGTCTGCTAGGCATCAACAAACCAACCTCTCATGGAAGACACCACAAAGCCAAGAAAGATAATCTGCATAATGGTGTAAGACACCATTAGGCCCCTAATAAAAAACTTGAGCACATAGAGAACAACAAACCAATGGGCACAAAGCCACTGCTCGAACCAGGAAACCAACTCTGCAAGCACCTTAACAGGAAGGATCTCCCCTCAATTGGAGAGGATAATATGCCCACCACGTCCACTACCGCAAGAAGACTCTAGCACCCTCAACCTCCACCTCTATAGGAGAAGCATCCACCTCAGCAAGATCAACGACTAAGGAAGCCAGAGACAAACAGCTCCCAACTCCACCTCCATAGGAGTAGAATCCACCTCCATAGGATCTGGGAAGAAGATTAGTGCAACAGCAACACAAGTAGCCATACCACCCTTAGTCAAAACTTGGTAAGAAGCCATCACCTGTAAATAGTAGTCCTCAAAAGAAAACTACTGAGCCTGAGGGGACTTAGCCCACCGGAAGAAAAAGAGAAACTTAGAAAACCACCTAGCTTGTAACAAAAAAGTATAAGCCAGTGACCCCAAATCATCCATAGACAACTCCAACAACAAAAACTCAAACAAACCACTATACTTCAACACACAAGCAGTAGAGACAAACTCCAACTCCAAGAGTATATGGGGTCTAGGATTAAAACGTGAGGACCACCTAGCTAAGAGAAGAAGGCCACAAATGATTTGAATAGAGTCCAATACATCAAGAGCCTTCAACCAATAAATCACCAACAGAAAAGAACCCAAAGCACACACCGCAACCAAGCAAAACTTCAACAATGATCTCAAATCCAAAATATCCAGCTCCATCACCACCTCAAATAGAATGTGAGCAAAGAAACCATTTGAAGAGGGCAGGATAGAAACAACCCTAACCAAAGAAAATAACTGGGGAAACAAAATAAGAATGAAACTCAGCCTAGTAAAAAGCACCCCACCAAAAATAAGGGAAATAGACACAACCATCAGCTCCAAAAGAATCATAAGAGTGCCCACAACATGATGGCATAGAGATAGCTCATCCCAAAAGATGAGACAAAACCCCAGGAGAAAAAAATCCAAGGGGTCATCCGAGAGAAGAAGCAACCATGACCCAAAAGGGAAAAGGGAACAACCCAGACAAGAAGGAAACTGAGAGCTTCCAAACCATTAAACACACAAGCAACCCCAACACGCTGGTCAAAGCCAAAGACAGGCCAAAAATGAATATGATCCTTAGTATCTGAAGAAAAATAGAGATGATAGAGGAATGGAAAGAGCACAAGGATTATAAAAATGAGCCTTTTATATAATAGATCATGGATATCAAATATTGAAATGGAGAGATTTATCAAAGTTAAATTAACAATATTAACAATGAGGTATCTTAAATCTCATATAGGGACCTCTAAAAAAGTTATAATAATGACTATTCACATGGAGGTGGTAGGGGAAACTACAACAACAAAAATTGATGTGGCCAAGGAAGAGGAATGAGCCAAAGTCTAACATACTACCATTATGGGACATTGGGACACTATGCTACTTAGTGAATTGGAGAGAAGAAAATATTAGTTTTTGGATTTTGTAGTGATATCTCAAATGATGTGCTTAGTTTTCTTAAAGCCACTAGTTCTATAGAAACAAACTAGTACCCAAAACAAAGATGAAAGAATTGTCAAGCCTAAATACATCCCAAAATTCTAAAGTACTCGTGAAAATACCAAAAGAAGAAGGAAACAATACTAGGAGATGCAAGAAAATAAGTACGAAGAATATACAATAAATTTTCTAATAGAGAAAAAATGTTTGGAAAATGAATATAGAGAAAACAAGGAAAAATTAATAAGAAAGGTTATTGAGAAATCAAAGAAGAATAAAAATAGAGTAGGAGTGATCACATGAGTAGGGGTCAATACCAACAAAAATAAGAAATTAAAAGAATGATATGATGATGATGATGATGATGAAGCAGAAAATTATCCAAATAAAAGATGATTTAGTAGTAAGGAAGTCTAAAAAGTAATATAAAGAATGCAAAAATAGGAGGAAAACAAGGAGGGATGTTTCTTAGAGAAAGAAGCACAAAAATTAAAGGAATTGGTTACTCTAATTGAAGGAGAATTATTATAAAAATAATCAATTTTTAAAATATTAGAATAAAAGGAGTTTAGAACATAAAATAACACCTCAAGTTAGAACTATAGAAAAAACACTAAAAATTGGAAGAAAACTAGTGTTGCTAGAGGTGAAATTAAATGGAAGAATAATAAAGTAACCTTTACTAGATTTAGGAGTTGTTATTAATGTAGAAACCTAAAATTTATCATTACATTTGATCAAATTTAACGTAATTCATCTTATTCTTGATCCTCTATGTTATCTAAATAATGTTTCATTATTTAACTAATATTCCCTATCTCCATCTTATTGATAAGCTTCGTAAAAGGGTTAGCCTCTGGAATTGTAGGTGGATTTCGACTATTGCAAGAGTGACTCTTTTGAAATTAGTGGTGCAGGCACTTCCTCTCTATAGGTGCTTTGTTTTGTTTGCCCCATCTTGCTTCATTAAAGACTTGGAGAGATTGTCTCATTAGTTTCTTTGGTCTGGTAACCTCATGCACAGGAAATGGAGCTTGGTCAATGGGATGCTACTGACAGGCCAAAGCAGGAAGGTGGTTCGGATTCATGTCGAGCTCATATGAATGGACAGGCTTTGGTTGCTAAGTTGTATTGGAGATGGTGTTCTCAACAACATTAGATATGGGCTAAAATTCTTACCTCAAAATATCTTGGGGTTGTTGAGAGTGCTGATGTGCCTTGTTTTAGTTTGGAGGGGAAAGGTTTTATGATTTGGAGTACTCTTAAAAGAGGGGCCAATTTGGTCAAGAATGAATTATTTTGTATTTTCAATAGTGGATCAGATGCTCTTTTTTGGTTTCATTGTTGGGATGGCCATCCTCCCATCATGTCAACTCACCCTCATCTTCAACCTTTGTGTAGTCTCTTCCTTGATGCTAGTTGGAGTCAGGTGGTGGATTTCAAGTCACCTCAAGTTCTTGATCAGGCTATTGTGTACAGGTGGAAGGACCAACAAGAGTTCCCCCATGAAGGATTGGAGGAGGAGCATCGGGAACTGGCTACTATCCTAGCTGGTTGGGCTTGTAACTCCCCTTTGGGGAGGGATGTTTTGGCCTGGGGACCTAATCCAAAAGGTAAATTCTTTGTTTCCTTTGGATACCAGGTGTTGGATAAGTAGGTTTTTGTATGTATGGGAGTTTCATGGTGGAAATAGGTTTGGAACAAATTCTCTTGGCCTAAGTGCAATTTATTTTCTTGGCTTGTGGTTCAAGGAAGATGCCTTACTTGAGAGAACCTTTGGAAGCGTGGTTTACAGGGTCCTTTGATGTGTGCCTTGTGTGCTTGCTAGGAAGAGTGTGCTTCTCACCTCTTCTTTCAGTGCCCCTTTGCTAGAATGATTTGGAACTACTGGGTATCTGGTGCCAACCGTGTAGACATGTTTGTTCTCTGGTTAACATTTGGAAGGGCCAAGGGAGCTCTCCAGCTAAAACCCATTTCCTTCATATAGCGTGGATTATTGATCCTAGCTTGATTATCTAACACATCTAGTTGGAATGCAACCGCATAATTTTCTTAGATAAGCAGCTTCTTGTTGGACAACTATGGTTGAGAATCTTGGGGGTTATCCAGGAGACTATGGATGTTAAGTGTGATTTGTCTATTCTTATGGATCTTGGTGATTTGGGCATGGTTAGGAATTTGGAATTTTTTGTTGGTGGTAGAAGGGACAATTCGTTTGGTCAATGACGAGGTGGTAGGGGGAGGATTCAACGAAGTGGAAATTGGATTCCTCCTCCTCTAGGTGAGCTAAAAATTAACATGGATGGGTCATTTAGAGGCAATCCTGGATAGGTTGGGGTTGGTGGTATTGGCAGCGATAGCTCAGGGGTGGTGGTTTTTTTCTTTTTAATTTATAAAGGTTATAAAACTAATACGTTTATGGAGGCCTTAGCTATCCTGCTTGTGTTGGAAAGGGCTAGTGCCCTTAGTTGGAGGCGTATTGTTTGTGAGTTGGATTCTCAGGTTGTTATTAATATATTGAATAAGCATTCTTTTGAGGATGTGAATTGGTAGTTGGCTATTATGGTCAATAAAATTCTTGCTTTGGGTGAGGTTCTTAATTATATCACATTTTTTCATATCCCTTGGGAGTGGAATAAGGTGGTAGAAGGTTTGGCTAGATGAGCGTTTGAGCAGATGGGTAATTGGAATGTGGATGGCTAGGAAAGTCTTCCTAAGGATCTTTCTCAGTTCTTGAGGATTGTGTTATGGGGGATATGAGATGTTTCTTGGGAGAATCTTGATTATTTTGGTTTGGTTTCTGGATCGTTGGTGGGTCTGTGTTTCTATTTGGCTTTCTAAGACTTTGTTGGATCAATCAAGTTTTTACCCCTTTTATAAAAAAAATTCCCTATCTCCATCACCATCCTAATCCATTTTATTATATTTCCCTAAGTCCTAACATAATGTAAACTATTAATTTTAATTATTTTTCTAAACCTTTCCTTACCTAGGTCCCTTTCTTCCAAAAAAATAAATAAATAATTTATATTTATTTAATTTTCTCCCTCACATGTCACATGCTCCATCACTTTTTATTAACCCCTAATCCTGACCTAATCCACTCACTAATCATGTGCACACACTTAATCCTTGATTAAAAGTGGATTCAATTCCTTTCCATTTATTTCTCACCCATTTTTGTCCTCCCCTCGTAAATCCTTCCCCTTTTGGAAAATACCCCATGTCCTTGGAAATGCAGGTCTTTCTTCCCAAAGTACCCAAAGGATTTAAAAATTTCTTTATTCCCTAATCTTGTCCCCTTGGACAAGAATGACCTTTCTGGAAAATATTCCCAAGGTATCATCCAAGTACCGTCTCCCCTCTCATTAATCCTCCTTGTGCCAATTTTCACAATCCCATTCAAGTTGAGAGATCACACTAAATCTTCACCCTTGATCTTCATATTCCAATCTCAACCATCCATTCCTACCCATCCCAAAATCTATATATCATTCCAACACAACCATTTTCATCACTCACATTTACAAGAAAGCATCATTATGCCGCCAAAATTCTAAGTGAGCACACATCAAATCGATCAACTTGGGAAAATCTACACAACAAGGAGTCTAGTATGGTTCATTTTTGTTAAATTTTGATGCTTGCTTAGACTTTATTTTCTTAATATGAGTGTTTGTATGATTTTGTGTTTTCTTTTTTTTTTTCATTATTGTTATCATTCATTTAGGGACATTTTCATGTATATATTTTATTATGCTACATAAAGTGTAAGAATCATTTGGTGAGCCAAAAATTCACAAATAACAATATGATATTGTTCTATTCGATTGAACCCCTAAGTTCCCTATTGGAACATAGAGATATTTTAAAGTGGACTTCATGGGAGTAAAAATAGAAGTATATTTTGAAGTTACAAACATGCACCAATGGACTAGAGACATATTCAATATTATCTTGGACATAAAATGGTTTGTAGACAATAATGGTATATTTGATGTAGAGATATAATAAAGGAAATATGAGAGTGGTACCACACCCTTTAATGAAGGGATGAAAGGAGTGTATATAAAGAAGATACATATTATAGATGAATAATAATATTAAGATGAAGGAAATAAAACACTATATATTTAATTGGGAGAATACCTAGATGAGAATATAATGGAGAACCTAACTTAGAAGGAGAAATATTTATATAGAAAGTGACAAATGCTCAACCAGCATGGATGATGTGGTTGAAACTTTGAATTAGAACAAAGTAGAAAAGTGGTAAATAAGTTTATTAAGGCCAAGAAAATATTTTATAATTAAAAAAATATCTAAGGATGTACCAAAAATACAACAAAAATAATTATCTCCATGTAGAGCAAAAGATTATACCACATATAGAGAAGGATTTACATATAAATTTGCCACATTACTTAGGAGTGGGAGATTTGTTGAAATACCCCTAAGCTACAAAGAAGACATTTATAAAAGATCTTAAAATGAAGCTTTAGATGATAAGTTTGTATTAAGTGCCACAAGATGGTAGAACAAACAATCCAAACATACTAACTTGTACAAAATTATTGATATAAATTAAAAACAAAAAATTATAATGAGGGAATATTTTAATGAACTATCAAAATATGATGGAACTATAGATCCACATGATCACCTTAATAGTCGCGAATAATTTTGTGACAAAATATGGGAAACAAATTAAAGACTAAAGATACAACAATTTTATTAGGTTTTAGCTCCTCTTACAAAAATATGGTACTTTCATCAAGGAAAAAGAGCATAAGCTATAAATTTAGAAATTATTATAATATATTTTTACAAAACTTTTAATTTTGGGGATCTAGATTAAACTATAAATAAAATATTAAGAAAAATTAAAGAAATAGTAACCATATTGATAAAAGAGGTAGAAAGGAAATTCAAAAAGAAAGAAATATTGGAGGCACTCCATAAGGAGGAAGAAATTTATAGGATGATTGAATGGATGGGACTAGAAGATGTGGTACCACAAAAAAATATGCTAATCAATAAAGAAAGGAGGAAAAGATCCTATAGAAGAAGAGGTTCCTAAGATTTTAGATGTTCAAATATTAGAAGATGGAAGAGAGGTAGTGGACAATATTGGAGATGAAGGTCAATATTTTACCAACCTATAAAATATAAGAGATGAAAATATATCCAAAGGAGAATCAAAGGTAGGTAAGGTTGCAAACTATTGGGGTAATGAGAAGTATTAAAGATAGCCTAAATAATTAAGGAGTATGAATATCTATTTCCCACAATTTTTATAGAACTAACAAGTATAAAAAAATGTAGTTGGAATAATGAGTATCTAATTCAAATATGGTTTTAAACTATAGAAGAAAATATCCTACCAATCAAGTTTAATTGTGAAAGTAAAAGTGAAAAGTGAAATAGATAGAATGCTCATTGAAATAAGGATTAAATCAATTGAAAATGTATAAATAGATTAGCCCCATGATGGTGCAAAATAAGAAGATCAAAGAGATTAAAATATGTCTATACATATAGAAGTTAAACACATAACACTATTATATATAATCCTAGGTGTAGTAAAAAATAGTTTATATATTATGTTTCCTAAACACACTAGAAGTTGAACAGTCACCCATAAGATGAACCAAACAATCATTTCATCTTGATAAATATGTACATTTTAGATGAATGAAATAAGAGTGAATACTTTTCTATGTCTAATTTTCCATCCATTTCATTTTATCAATCTTTCATTTGCATTTCATTCTCAAGCCTAGATTGGCATTAGAGCCAAGTTGAAGAGGAAATTGTAGATGATTCATAATTTTTTTTGTAGAAGACATATTGTCAAAATTTTAGCACATTCATTCTATTTTGATATTTTTCATTATTTCTATAAGGATTCAAATTGGAAATTGATAATTTTATTTTAGATAAAAATATATAGCCAACTATCTAATTAAGGTATAGAATTTGTGCTACTGTACAAAATTGGGCACTTTTGCATTTTATCAATATAATTATAGTCAATCTAAAATAGACATCATGGAGCCTCTTTAGGCTATAAATCCATAACTCATATAGGAATATTGGGGCCATTGAAGGGCTTTATATTTTGATCACATGGT
The DNA here is from genome assembly GCA_007258455.2 of Sequoia sempervirens. NCBI lineage: Eukaryota > Viridiplantae > Streptophyta > Pinopsida > Cupressales > Cupressaceae > Sequoia > Sequoia sempervirens. The sequence goes on along the minus strand of VDFB02358134.1, from coordinate 186,808,795 downwards.
TTCAATATTATGCAAATTATCCCACACCTTTTTAGTTTGCATGTATAGTTAGTGAGGTCATTATCTCAACTATTGCCTCATCCTCAAAATAATAACTCTTCTAGTCATACCACAACTCACCCTTCACATGAAGATATTATAAAATAATTCAAAGATTAAATCAATATTTATATTTAAAGGATATTGTAAAGGTGGCCAAGGTAGCTGTCACAATCAAGCTCTTGGTGGTGCTTAATAAAACATATAGTTATCAACCTATAAATAGTCTTTACCATAAGCCTAGACTCTTCCAACATTATTTCCATTTCTCTCAACTTTCCATTTCTACTCCTCGTTCATTCCCTACTACCATAGTTAATCCTAAACTTTTTCATTCAAAAATTTAGGTTTTTAAGGTTTTATTGAGTAAGTATTTTAATTTTTAAGTTCAACAAAGTCAAGAGTTTTGAAATAGTGTGTAAAGTGGGTATTTTAATTTAAAATAAAAAATTTATATTTATGGGGTGGCTTTTAGGAGGTCATGCTTAACATTTTTCCACTTCAAGGGAATTGGATATTTGAAACAATAAGTTGGATTTTAATTTTTTTTAGTATAATCAAAGTTTAAAAATAAAATAACAATTTTAAACCTAAAACAAATCATAGGTTTTGACATCATGATTCCGCTAGTTCACATTTATAGGTCAAGTCATTGCAAGTGAACTACTACATCAAATGACTAACATAGTTGCAAAAATGATGTCCATGGATTAGTCCCTAAAAATTGATAGGGAGAAATAAGAGAATTTTTATTTTCCATTTCTATCCATTACCCATTTGTTGCTATCATTAGTTGTAATCCTTATAGGAAGAAATTTTGATTTCTTTTTAAGCATGTTTTGTTGATAGGATAAATCTTTTTCACATGATACCTAAGTGCCACATACCTCTTTTCTCTCATATGTTTTAATATCTCTTTCATATGGGACAAGATTCTTCTATGTATCGATGGTTATATCATAATGGTGAGAATATCAAGAGGTTTGGTATATTAGTCTTGTGGTATATAAAAAAGTAAATCTATTTAAACTTGACAAAGAAAAATTCCATCTCCATTTGATAGAAAAATTCATAATTTATTATAATTTATGTTGTATCTAGGAATTATTGGTGGAATCTAAGTTAGATTTGTCTATAATATTTGTAATCATGTTCATATTATACACCAATGACATGTTATTCTAGCAAATTGACAAGAATAAAAGATAACATTGAATGTTGGCATTGATGTAAAACCTTATTTATGCATTTTTTCAACTAATACAAGATGTTGTAACAACAAATCAACAATTTACAAAATTAATTTCAAGATCAAAGAGCCAATGCCTCAACAAAGAAGAAATATGTCAAAAATTATGTTCCTTAAACAATTAAAAGAAAAAAGTTGGTAAAGATAAAAACTCCTTGAAGAAAAGTGTTGAGCCCCCTCTTGTGTCATAGAATAATTTTGTTGTGTTTAAATATTGTGCCTTAAACAACATGCCCCATCTTTATTTTGATAAAATGTGGACCCCCTTTATTTTTGTGCTTTTTTCTTAGTCTTGAGTTTGTTCCTTGGATCAAATTTTTAATTCCTTACAATCGGTTAGGAGAAGGTGCTTATTTTACTTGCCTAAGGAAGTTTATAGAATATTCCCCATTCTAGATTCCTTAGTGTAAATTATTATTGTTGTGTTTGTGGAATTTCATAGTACTACTACACATTTAGTTCATGTCTTGAAGTCCTAGATATTCCCATAAGAGGTCATGCTAAAGTGATAAAAGAGAAGTTGTGGACTTTAGATAGAATACCGAATAAAATTTAATTCATGTTAAATTGTCATGTTTCCTAATTTTCTCTATAAGTAAGTGAAAAGTTTAAAAGGGTTTTTAAAAAAAAAATTGAAAAAAATTGATCTCAAAGTGGACCTAAATCAAAACAAAACCATATGCATATCTAGTCCTATTTTTTGCAATGCCATAAAATAATTCATTTCCCAACAAGACTTGTCCACTTGCTACCCTATAATATTAATGGTAATATAAATTAATGTTAGTATAAAGTATAAACCAAATTTTATCAAATTACTTTAATACTATATCCTAAACACATGATTGAGAGCTCTTTATGAGTTAGGAAACCTACAAAGAAAGAACCAGAGTTTGTGAGTGTAATTAGAATGTATGGAGAGTGTTGTAAAGGTAAAATTAACAGACAACAATGAGGGTAAAGTGAGAAGTTAGCTTCATAGTTGTTGAAGATATTGCATTTCTAGAAGTTTGAGTTTACAATTGTTCAAGCAAATCATGTAAGTTCAAAACATGCCCTAAATTGGTTATTAATTGAAAAGGGGTCCAATTATGAGATTATTGAATTATGTTTACAAGTTTTCAAATCTTCCTACATACATTGAATAATATTTTGGAATTAAATTAGGTTAGGAATTTGAAAATTAACCATAGGTTTTAAAATGATGTTGTTAATGGAACTCAAATGATTAATGAAAATTCCAAATTAGGGTATTATAATGAATTTAAAGCTATAGTTTACAAACAAAATAGAATGCAGTTTCCAAAACATGATTAAATACTTAGTCTAGAGAATTTTGAAAAATACTTAAAAATACACTAAAATGAAATTGATCAAATTAGTAAATATTAAATATTCAAAAAAATGGCTAAATTGGTAACATATTGGATCATGTTGAATTCCCACAAATCTTAAGATGATGAACTTGCAAATTTTCTTAGTGTAGGTGGATATCTAAAGAATGATATATCCTATGTCTACTTTTACCTATATTTCTTACATGAAGTCCAAAGTAGGTAAAACTTAGTAAAATCTATTGTTGTCCAAATTATGGAATCCCTTAATTGACATAGACCTTTCAAAAGATTATGGAATCCTACTAGGCTGGAGGTGATTTTTTCAACACTATCAAAATCTCTAGATTCAATAGTAATTTTCACAAGTCCTTTGAAGACCTTTTAAGCTTAAGAAGATACATAATTTATTTAAGTAAATAGACATGATGCAATCTTAATGCATTTAAAAATCTACGTCCCATTTTTGCAATCACGTTAGAACCTAAAGAAATATGGATACTTGTGGAAGAAACTTTAGGGGGATAAAAATACATGCAAAATTTACTTGAACAAGAGGACATTTTCAAAGGGATGTATAAATGGATCCAAATTCAAATTTCATAAATATAATAAGAATTGTTGAATTAGATGTATTAAAAGATAATTTAATAGTAACGGTTGTTACTTTTCTTTCCTTACAAGTGTTGATATCTTGAGCAAAGAAAATGAAATACAATTTTAAAGGAATAACACCATCATCCAAAATCTTCTTAACATGGAGGAAATCTTTGACACATACCTCAAACATATAAACATGGATGATTTATAACAAAGAATATGAAGTGAAAATCCCACAAGGTGAGAAAAAGGGTGGTGAAGAATATGATTGCTCATGTTGGAGGATTTCCAAACTTAGTCTAATGTCTAGAATTGGTGATGGATTGTGCAAAGAATTATCATGTAGGAACAAGGAAAATAGTTACTTTTAAAGGAAGAGTCCTAGTATATCTATCACCAAAATCCATTGCAAAGACATTTCAAATTCCTTTTCATGTAGTAGTTGTAGAAATATTACTTTCAAAAGCTAATGATCTTTATAATACTAATGTTGAGAAGTGTTTGTGGGGTATAAATAAGAACAAGATAGAAAATTCATAGACAACAATTTCCAAAATCCCAAAGAAGATGTTGGCACTACAATTTTTTGTGTCTCATTTATCTTTTTTTTTCCTCATGTTGTGTATTTGACCCTATTTTCCCAATGGTAATATCTGATATGTGACATCTCTTGATTGTGTTAGAATTGTGAAAATCAAGAGCCATAGGATCAAGCAACGAACAAAGACACCTTCCACTCAAGAGATCTAAAAACAAAAATACATAATATTCCTCAACAAGAAAAAGCTACATAATGAACCTCAAGAATCTTCAAGGAAAACAAAAGTCCTCAAAGGTTGAGAGTTCTATCAAAAGGTTTGATATTACAATGAGGGCTGAGTGTTATATAGGTGCAACCCTAAATGGTAAAGGGATTAGATCATGACAAGTGTCAATATCTCATGCAATGAGATAGAATGATCTAATAACAATTCTCTAGTTAACATATTAAATCACTCCTAAGCTTAGCTTAAGTGCATGGGAATAAATTAGACTAATAATCAATTAAAGATTAATTAATTATTAGCTAATGCATGATTACTCTAACACCCCCCCTTAAGATGAACTTAGGAAGTAGCTAAAAGCCCTAAAAAAGAGAATGCACATAATGGGTCCTGACAAACAAGGCCCGGTGAGGTACCCATGCATAAACAAAAGATCTATCACAACTTGAGAAAAGGAGAAAACCACATGGGAAAAACTCCTCTCCAAAAGAGAGAAAGGAAAATGAAGGATTGAAAAAGCCTCTAAATCAAGGTGAAGGACTAAGAAGCCTCCAATCAAACAATGTCCCAAAAAAGAGAGGAACATGTAGAACATCGCTAAAACACGAATAAGTTGTAGAATGCTATCGAATGATGAATGATATAGTGCTGAAATGAAGAACCTCATAAATAGGAATGCAAGAGTGTCCATATGCTAAGTGATCCATCTCATTGAAATGCATGGGTAATCAGCCATTGATGTACACGTTGCATCCGACTAGTACATAGGAACAAGAACTAGATACATAGATCACTCCAAAAATTAAAACCAAGGAAGCATTAGCACCAACAGTAGAAACCCCCCCATAATGCTGACAAGGAAGAGCCATGACAGGTACACTAATACTGTGTGAAACCAAAAAGTGCATGTAGGAGAAGCAACCTGCAAATATAGGGTGTGCAAACTAAGACACACACGCATGAGGCAAGAATCACTAGGATTCATAACTGTCGTAGAAGGGACACTCACTTGACAAAGGTGTGATGGAAAACCAAAGGAAAACATCAACCCCCCTATGACACTTTATATCATAGTGTGAATACAAAATGCACAACAAGATGTGCAAAATCCCCAAAAAGTATACATCAAAATGGCACTTTCTCTTAGTGCATCTACAAAAGAGAATGTGCATGAAAAAGATGTATACAATGCCCAAATAGGACAAAATACTAGAAATACATATAGAACAGCCAAAAATGAGTCATCCCACACAAATAAAAAGTTTCTAGGAGCTAAGACACCCAAGTAATTCACCAGAATGTGAAAACACAAAAAATTGAATAAAATGTACTTGGAGAGAAATCTGGAAAAAATGCATGGATGGATGTGAAGAGCTTTGAAAGGCCATTCTAACACTACTAGAATCACAAAAAATGGAGAAACATGCCTTTTTTTTAATAATAATAATTGCTTATTTTATTACTTTTCTTCGTTGATACCCTGCCAGAATTGTGGAAAACACCAGTCACATGATCAAACAACAAACAAAGACACCTTCCACGCAAGAGATCTGCAAACAAAAATATGCAACATTCCTCAACAAGAAAAAGCTATAGAATGAACCTCAAGAATCTTCAAGAAAAATAAAATTCCTCAAAGGTTGAGAGTTATATCAAAAGGCTTGATAATACAATGAGGGTTGAGTGCTATATAGGAGAAAACTTAAATGGTAAAGGGATTAGATCATGACAAGTGTCAACATTTCATGCAATGAGGTATAATGATCTAATAATAGCTCTCGTTTAGCTTAAGTGCATGAGAATAAATTAGACTAATAATCAATTAAAGATTAATTAATTATTAGCTAATGCATGATTACTCTAACAGATTGGTCTCCCTTGGTCAAAATTTGCATATATGTTGTTATTCATCACCCCCATGTGCTTGCCAATGCATTAAAAGTTGTAAGAATCCCAAAAATTCTAAGTGTGTAGATTTTGTGTTTAAATTCCTAATGAATTTGAATGTTACAAAGTTTAAGAGTTCACCATCTTGGTATGCCTTTATTCCCAAATTCACTTTTCCCTTTATTCCTATTAAGGTTTCAGACTTACCTATCCAATGTACCTTTCACTCAATCCCCTTCTTTGCTCCCTATCTTGTCAAGACAACATAGTTCTCCTTCTTGACATTAAGGTTTGGTTTCATTTCTATCATTTTGATTTTCAATTCATTTAACATTGTTTAAGCATTTCTATTATTTCTAGTATATTTTAGAGTATATTGTGTTGGTATTTTGCCATTTTTGTTTAGAAAGAAAACCATATTTAGTACACAAATTTATATTTTGCAAGATTTTCAGATGATAGTATGTGACCTAAACTACAACGCATGAGAAGCACCACAATGCACAATGACTGCATCTTGGACAATGAGCTCCATCATTTCATGCTTAATTCCTTTTTCCCTTCTATTTATAGTTTTGAATTCAATTTGTTAATTTTGTACTCCAATTTGCTACACATTAGTATTTTACAACCCACCTCTCTTCCTCTTTCACTTAGTTAAATAAGGCAAGTGGAAATTTATCTACCAAAGTCTTTATTTAATTTTTTGTTATCATAGCAACAAATTATGTTTAAAAAAAAAAAACAAAATATTTCATATTAATTTAAATTCACCTTAGATATAGTAGTATGAGATTAGTTGTAGACCTTAAAAGACATTTAGGTAAACAAAAGATTTTTCTCCATTACATTAAGCAATAATAAATTCTTGAACCTAGATATTTGAGTAAAGTCAAAAGAACTACATAAATTATATGTTCATAAGTGTGTGTTAAAATCGACAAAAGAGGATTACAATACTTAGCTCTTAGGACTTGGAAATATTCCATTATGGATGATGTTCTATGGTTCGATCTTGAGTCTAATAACCAAATCTGTAATATGAAGTTTCAATTGTAAAACTAGCTATTCTTTGGTTTGGGTCAACCCCATAACTATAGATATAATCTCCACATTTGCAACCTTGAACTTTTTGGCAGATTTAACACTTACACATGCATGACTTTGAACTTGCTATACAAAATATTGAGAGAAGTGTATGTCTTTGATATCTAAACATGATGATGTTGATAAGCACCAATAAAGTTTACTATACTAAGGGTGGGAGACAACTTGCTCTCTTCCTTTTGAATTGATTTAACAAATTTGCACAAGTTAGAAGACATACCAATTAGAATGCAAACTTCGAGTTTGTTATTATTCATGTAGATGTTGATGCTATGATGATATGATCCTAGATCATGATGACATGACTTCATTTCTAGAGGTTTCCTTGACGATTCCTAAATGTCTATAATGTCCTTAAGTTTTTAAGTTTGATATATGCCTATTTAGAAAATATGTGAGCTTCTGGATTCAACTCTGAAGTTTTTTGATCGACCTTTCAAATCACACCCAGTGATTCTCCTCTTCTTGATGATAGATCACTGGGTATGATCCAAAACATCGATCAAAAAACTTACACAATTGAATCCAAAAGCTCATATATTTTCTAAGTAATGGTTTGAGGAAAACTAATAGAATCTATTTGCCTATTTATATAGACCAATACAGGACCTTCCTAGCGTACGTGAATTTGGGTTTAGGCAGCTCGGAGGGGATACTGGAGGAAGAATTAAAAATTATGGCAGAACCCAAGGCAGGGAACATCCTACCTCCTATTTCCGAGGAGTAATGGTGACGTTTTGCGCGAGAATCATGCAGCACGGGTTTTGGATGCAACCATTAGTATAGCTATGACGGATCGATGCGTTCTGAACAGAGTAAAATGACTGCGGCCATAGTGTTAAGAAGTGGAAGAGCCTGAAGCAAAATTTTCTCCCTTTTGGCTGCAATGTTATGACGTACTGCTCTTGTCCCCGTTCAACTTTTCTGATAGAACATATTGAGTTGCTGATGGACTGTAATAAGTACATTGGCTTGCTGAAAAGATCCATCGAAAACAAAGATATAAAACTAGGGAAGCTCATTCATGCCCACCTTATCAAGACTGCATACCAGGTAAACATGTTTCTTTTGAACAACCTTATCAATATGTATGCCAAATGCAATAGTTTGGAGGACGCACGCCAATTGTTTGACAAAATGTCTCAACCAGACGTCGTCTCATGGACTTCAGTGATTGCAGGGTTTTCCCAGCATGGACACTGTGAGGAGGCCCTCAAACTCTTTCACCAAATGCAACAGAGAGGACCAATGCCAAACCAGTTCACCTTCGGAAGCGCACTAAAAGCGTGTTCAGGTGTAGCAGCTGCCGAAGAAGGGGTACAGATTCATGCCCATGCTGTAAAATTGGGATTAGAAGGTGAGGTGTTTACTACAAGTGCACTGGTTGACATGTACGCCAAATGTGCAAATACGAAGGATGCACGCATTTTGTTTGACAGAATGCCTGAAAGGGATGAAGTATCATGGAGCGGCATGATCGGTGCATATGCCCAGAATGGGCCTGCTGAGGAGGCTCTGGGGCTCGTTTGTCTGATGAAAAGAGAAGGCATGAGGATGAATCCCTTTGCTTTGTCTAGTGTTCTTCGGGCATGTTCGAATTTGGCAGCTCCGGAACAAGCTAAGCAGGTCCACGTCCACGCCATTTATGCAGGATTAGAATCAAATGTTTTTGTGGGGAGTGCCCTTGTAGACATGTATGCCAAATGTGGCAGCATAGAGGATTCATGCTTGGTTTTTGAGGATTTGCCTGAGCGTAACTTGGTCTCATGGAATGCTATAATTGTGGCTTGTGCTCACCATGGGTATGTCATGAAGGTGTTTGAATTGTTCGATCAAATGCAAGATGCAGGTGTAAAGCCAGATTATGTTACCTTTATTGGCGTTCTCTCTGCTTGTGCACATGTTGGTTTAGTAGATAGAGGCTATGAATATTTTAATTCTATGAAGCGAGATCACGGAATCATACCAAGAATGGATCACTATACTTGCATGGTTGGCCTTCTTGGCCGAGCAGGGCGACTGATGGATGCAGAGTTTCTCATCAAGGAAATGCCATTTTCTCCTGATATAGTTGTATGGCGGGCCTTGCTTGGTGCCTGTGCCGTCCATCGCAACTCAGAGCTTGGAGCTCGAGTTGCAAAGCATATATTTGAGATGGATCCAGAAGACCATGTATCATATGTGATGCTGTCTAATATCTATGCTGCAGTAGGCAAATGGGACGAAGTAGCAAAAGTGAGGAAACTGATGAAAGATGTTGGGGTCAGAAAGGAGGCGGGGTACAGCTGGATTGAAGTGAAAAAGAAGGTACATTTCTTTATGGTTGGCGACCCCTCAAACCCACAGATGGAGGAAATCTATGCGGAGTTGGTAAAATTGACAGAAGAAATGAAGAAGGCAGGGTACATGCCTGATACAAATTATGTGCTTCATAAAGTTGAGATGGATAAAAAGGAACACTATCTTACTTACCACAGTGAAAAGCTAGCAATTGCTTTTGGGCTCATAAACACCCCTGCTGGTACTCCCCTTAAAATAATGAAAAACCTTCGCGTGTGTGGTGATTGCCACACTGCCATCAAATTTATGTGCAAGATTGTTGGGCGAGAAATCGTTTTGAGGGACAGCAACCGGTTCCATCACTTTAAGGATGGGATCTGTTCTTGTGGTGATTATTGGTGATGCTAGTGGAGAAGCAATTACAGGCTCTTCCTGTTTTGGTAGGCAGCGAGCTATTTTAGTACATGTTCTGTCACCACACCGTGAAAGCATTAAATGTGAACATGCATAAAGCAGCTAATACTCTGAACGCTATCTGAGTTCAAGGGCTGAAATGGGACGACACCAATTTCTGATTTAATTGTAAGTCTATTGACGAGAATGAATTTTCTAGACTAGCTGAGGCTCGCTGTCTGTAACAAGTGCATATGAAGGCTAGATTTATGGCCATTTGAAGGTTGATGTAGTGGGTATTAAGTATCAGCCTGAGCTGTATTCCTTAAACACATTAAGTTTATTTATTTTTTTGGCTTTCTTTGAATAATAAGAAATTTAGTCTATTGTAGACGGCAGAGCCGGCTAACTCCTAGACAAAACGCACCTATGTACATACAAAAACGCATGAAAACATACTTAACAACATACATAACATGACAAGATGTCGTAGTGCGGGGCCCGTTAGACGGGGGATAAAAGTGACGAAACCGGCAGACGGGACCAATAGTCCGGGAAATGGTAGGTAGGAGTTAACAGCACCATTAGGTCAGTTTTCCCGCCTCTTGTCAGCCGATAAAATTGGGTCCCCTCGCGTGATCGTGAAGTTTTGCTTTCAAAGATTTTTTCTAGCGCGGGAAAATTGGAGGCAGACTGACATGTGCGTTTTTGGTTTGGAAAAAGAAGGGTGAAAACACGATGAGTTTCCAGTCTGCACGTTGAAAGCTGAAGGATGGAGTGCACGTGGAGGAGCTGGAGGAGAAAACTGACCAAATCGAGGTGCTTTTTTGTGGTCTGCACGTTGTAAACTGAAGTTTGGAATGCACGTGGAGGAGTTGGAGGAGAAAACCGACCAAATCGAGGTGAGGGTTGCCAACCAATTGGGTTGCAGAGGGTTTTACAACACAATGTAATTTGTATTTTGGGAAACACAATGTGGGTTTTTCAGTTATTTGAATCTCCTTGTTTAAATATAAAGGGTTGTCTCACAGTGGGTAGCTTGCTTCTTAACACGTATGGTTTTGCAAAATGGAATGTTACAAAACAGTATGAATGTCTTCAAAATCACACGTTCCATTGTTGTGTTTAAATTTTGGATAAATGAAAAAAAAAGTGCACAAAATAATTGTACTTTGAAAAACACAATGTTGATTTTTGGTTATTTGAATCTCTTTGTTTAAATGTAAAGGGTTGTCTCATAGTGGATTGCTTACTTCTTAACACATAGGGCATTGCAACATGGTGTTTTACAAAACAGTATGAATATCTTCAAAATCACACCTTCCATTGTTGTGTTTAAATTTCGGATGATTGAAAAAAAAAGTGTTCAAAATAGTTGTATTTTGGAAAACACAATGTGGGTTGTCAGTTATTTGAATCTCTTTGTTTAAATGTAAGGGGTTGTGTTACAGTTGGTTGTTTGCTTCTTAACACCTACGGTTTTGCAAAATGAAATGTTACAAAATAGTATGAATGTCTTGAAAATCACACATTTCATTGTGTTTAAATTTTGAATGATTGAAAAAGAAAAAAAAGTGTACAAAATAATTGTAATTTCGAAAACACAACGGTGTTTTTCAGTTATTTGAATCTCTTTGTTTAAATGTAAAGGGTTGTCTCATGGTGGGTTGCTCTCTTCTTAACACCTACAGTTTTGCAACATGGAATAGTATAAATGTCTTGAAAATCACACATTCCATTGTTGTGCTTAAATTTTGCAGAATTGAAAAAAAAAAAGTGCATGAAATAATTGTAATTTGGAAAACACAATGGTGTTTTTTAGTTATTTGAATCTCCTTGTTTAAATGCAAGGGGTTGTGTTATAGCTGGTTGCTTGCTTCTTAACACCTATGGTTTTACAACATGGAATGTTACAAAACAGTATGAATGTCTTGAAAATCACACATTCCATTGTTGTGTTTAAATTTCACATGATTGAAAAAAAAAAGTGCACAAAATAATTGTAATTTGGAAAACGCAATGGTAGTTTTCAGTTATTTGAATCTCCTTGTTTAAATATAAGGGGTTGTGTTATAGCTAGTTGTTTCCTTCTTAACACCTACAGTTTTGCAAGATGGAATGTTACAAAACAGTATGAATTTCTTGAAAATCACACATTCCATTGTTTTGTTTAAATTTCACATGATTGGAAAAAAAAAGTGCACAAAATAATTGTAATTTGGAAAACACAATGGTGCTTTTCAATTATTTGAATCTATTTGTTTAAATGTAAAGGGTTGTCTTACGTGGGTTGTTTGCTTCTTAACACATACAGTTTTGCAACATGAAATGTTACAAAACAGTATGAATGTCTTGAAAATCACACATTCCATTGTTGTGTTTAAATTTCACATGATTGAAAATAAAAAGTGCACGAAGTAATTGTAATTTGGAAAACACAATGGTGTTTTTCAGTTATTTGAATATCCTTGTTTAAATGTAAAGGGTTGTGTTACAACTGGTTGCTTGCTTCTTAACACCTATGGTTTTGCAACATGGAATGTTACAAAACAGTATGAATGTCGTGAAAATCACACATTCCATTGTTGTGTTGAAATTTCGCATGATTGAAAAAAAAAAGTGCACAAAATAATTGTAATTTGGAAAACACAATGGTGGTTTTCAGTTATTTGAATCTCCTTGTTTAAATGTAAAGGGTTGTCTCACGGTGGCTTGCTTGGTTCTTAACACCTACGGTTTTGCAATACGAAATGTTACAAAACAGTACGAAGGTATTGAAAATCACACATTCCATTGTTGTGTTTAAATTTTGCATGATTGAAAAAAAAAGTGCACGAAATAATTGTAATTTGGAAAACACAATGGTGGTTTTTCAGTTATTTGAATCTCTTTCTTTAAATATAAAGGGTTGTCTTATAGTGGGTTGCTTGCTTCTTAACACCTACGGTTTTGCCACATGGAATGTTACAAAACAGTATGAATGTTATGAAAATCACACATTCCATTGTTGTGTTTGAATTTCGCATGATTGGAAAAAAGTGCAAAAAATAATTATAATTTGGAAAACACAATGGTGGTTTTCAATTATTTGAATCTCCTTGTTTAAATGTAAAGGGTTGAACACCTATGGTTTTATAGCATAGAATGTTACAAAATAGTATGAATTTCTTCAAAATCACACATTCCATTGTTGTGTTTATTTTTTCAACTACGTGTCTTTTATATTGCACTTGTGTGTCAACACCATTAATTAAACTCCTTTTATTTCAATGATATTTTTTTCATTTAATCTTTTAATTTCTTTTCCAAGTGGTTAATTGTAGTGTTTATGTTGTTTTACTTCAGTTTCAATAGTTCCAACTATTGCTTTTGCATCTGCAAGTTGATTAGTCACACATTTTTGCTCATCCCCATTGCTGTTACCTGTTATCACCTCCCTGGCATTCCTTTTCATGAGCTTCTACCTTCTATTTCATATCTTTTATTTGTAGCTTTGGAGCAACTGCTCCCTCATCAACCCTTAGGATAGCACCGTCCATTTTTTTGATAGACTTTTGAATGTCTTTAATACTTCTGTGTAGCTTTGTAGGCGCTCTTTGCTCAGCATTGAGAGTGTCTTTTTTATTAGAGAATGTCAATATTTTCTGTTTGATAAGTTATTTACAAAACTTGTCTACCTTTTCACATAGGGCTTTCATGTCTCTAGCCAATTGATTCTCTTTTTTTGCTCTAAGATCTGTCTTTTTCCTTTTCATTATCATCTATTTCGAATTGTCCTTGTTCTATGGAATTCTTAATTTGAAGAATCTTTGACTTCATTTGTTCAACTCCATTAATAGCATCATCTCTCACTTTCTTTTCTTGCATAAATTCATATGGAATACAAAAGTTACAGACTTTATCCACTTTTGCATTGGCATTTGTCCATTGCACATACTGCACGATGGTCCTTCGTCAAGTTGTCAAGTGCAAGAACAATCTCATCAGTCGATACATTATCTATCTTATTCACTTTGGTCTGCTTCTTTTCAAGTGTTTTTAGAGCAGATTCATTTTTCATTACATACTTTATACTACCTATTGCTCGAGTTCTGCAATGCCATATGCCCATTGTAGATACTGCACATGCACCTTCCTCAACTTCTCAACATCACTGAGTCTCTTCAATCAATACAGTATCTGTCTCATTCGTTTTGGTCTACTTCTTTTCAAGTATTTCTATAGTAGATTCCTTTGTCATTTCATACATTCTAGTACTTGTTGCATCCAATTTTGCATTGTCATTTGCCTATTGCACATACTTCAAATGCTCCTTCCCCAACTTCTCAAGAGAAAGAAGAATCTCTTTAGTCAATACATTATATATCTCATACACTATGGTATGCTTCTTTTCAAGTGTAGATGTTTCCTTATTCATATCATACATTGTAGTACCCGATGTCTCCTGAAGTATTAAGAGGATCTCAGGTTCGTTAATACACAGTGTTTTCCAACATTAAATTATAAATAGACAAAATGAATGTAATGAAAACATTACAGTACCAATGTAAGAAAAGGCACTTTGAAAATTTACCAAAACTATTACTTATAGTATGAATTGTGTTTGGATTTCCTCATATCATTAAAATATAGACAGGTAGGAAAACACAGTGGATTGTGAGTTAGTTTGTTGAGCTTGTACAAAGCTGAAGGGTGGAGAATTTGGGGAGGAGTTGCAGCTAGGGGATACATAAAAGTAAGCATATTTAGTTGAGGGGTGACCAACCAATTGTGTTCTTATATATAGAGGGTTTTACAACTCTATGTGGGTTGCAAGTTTCTTAACACCCTGTGTTTTCCAACCTTCGATTATACAGATAATATGATTGTAATGAAAACCTTTTGTTGTTTACACAATACAAATGTAATGAAAGGAACATCTTCAAAGTATATAACAAGTCTCAGGTAGACTAAAAATTATGTTTCAACTTTCTCAAATCAATAAACTATAGGCATGTTGGAACACACTGTGGGTTGTATTTTATATATTTGTGCCCATTGTAAGCTGAAGGGTGGAATTTTTGCTTTTGTGCTTGATGTTCTTTCACTGGTCATGTTTAGTTTTATGTTCACAAATGTTTGACTTCACTAGTTCAAATCCAGTTATAGTATCATCTTTCACTTTCTTTGCTCAGACAAGTTCATATGCAATACAAAATCTCTCGAGTTTATCCACTTTTGCATTGTGATTTTCCCATTGCACATATTGCATGTGCTCCTTCCTCAACTTCTCAAGAGTGGTAAGAATCTCTTCAGTTAAAACAATATCTATCTCATTAAGTTTGATCTCCTTGTTTTCAAGTGTTTTTAGAGCAAATTCCTTTTCGATTTCATAAATTATAGAACCTGCTACCTCCAAATTTGCATTGTTTCTTCGCCTTTGCACATACTACACATGCTTCTTTGTCAATTTATCAACAATATAAAGAATCTCTTAAGTCAACACAGTATCTATCTCATTCACTATGGTTTTCAATGCAAGTGAGCTTCACAATTTATTGCAATTGTGGTTTACAGTTAAAATTGTTTTTCGAATTCTTCATATGTTTCACAAATAAATGCACAAAAAAACGTGTTTTAGCCTATGTTCATTCAATCATTTTTTTATCAGCAGATGCAAAAAATGTGTTTTTTTTCTTTTGACATTGCTAGCATCCATAGAAGTAATTACATATTATTATTCATGTTACACTTATAGGCTACATATAAAGTTGCAGGTTGGACTTCTCATTGTGTTGTTCAACCTACACTTTTTTAGTTCATGAATTTTCATATACACTTTTGTTGGTCATGTTAAGTCACCCCAAATGGAAGGCTCGATATCACAACATGCCTGCTCAAGTCAAACAGGTTTGTACACCCCATATACTATGATGTCTTCTTTTTTTTCATGTGAGGTTGCGATTTTACCTGTGGTCTTTATGTCCGCTTGGAGGTTCAATTAGACACTATGTTTTCCAACCTATATTGGTTGACATCATGGTTGATAGGAAAATTTACACATATATTCCTTTTGTGATTCACTCCATTACTAATTCATGATTTTGTCAACAAATGCAAAAAATATTTTATTTTTTTGGTGTTGTTGGTAGCAATGGATGCACATTTATTTACATACAAGGTTGTCATAAAAGGTTTTGATTTCCCTCTAACCTTTCCTCTCCATTAACACATACACATGCACCACAACCCACGTATCTTCCCAAAATAATACATCTGTTGTTGCAATTGTAGAAGTAATTACATAGTGTTATGCACATTACACTCATACACCACATACAAAGTTGTAGGTTGAATTACTCATCATGTGGTTCAACCTTCACTTGTTTATTTCATGAATTGTCAGATGTGCCTTTGTTACACATGTTAAGTCACCCTAAATAGAAGGTTGAATATCACAACATGCCTCCTTAGGTAAAAGAGGTTTGTACACCCCATATACTCTGAAATCTTAGTTATATTTACATGCAGGGTTGCAAATTTACTTGTGGTCTTTATGTCTGCTTGGAGGTTCAACTACACACTGTGTTTTCCAACCTACGTTGGCTTACATCATAGTTGATAGGAAATTTTACACCTTTCTTCCTTTCCTCATTCTCTCCATTACTAATTCATTTTTTTTCAACATATGCAACAAACATATTATCATTTTGGTGTTGCTAGTAGCAATGGATGCACTTTTTTTTTACATACAAGGTTGTCATCAAAGGTTTTGGTTTCCCTCTAACCCTTCCTCTCCTTTAACACATACACACACACCACAACCAATGTATCTTCCCAAAATAATACATCTGTTGTTGCAATTGTAGAATTAATTAAATATTGTTATGCACGTTACACTCCTATGCCACATACAAAGTTGCAAATTGAACCACTCATCGTGTGGTTCAACCTTCACTTCTTTATTTCAAGAATTGCTAGATGTGTTTTTGCTCCTCATGTTAAGTCACACCAAATGAAAGGTTGAATATCACAACATGCCTTCTCAGGTAAAAGATGTTTGTACACCCCATATACTCTAAAATCTTAGTTATATTTACATGCGGAGTTGCGAATTTACTTGTAGTCTTTATGTCCGCTTGAAGGTTATCTACACGCAGTGTTTTCCAACCTACATTGGCTTACAATATGGTTGATAGGACATTTTACACTTTTCTGCCTTTCCTCATTCTCTCAATTACTAATTCATTTTTATTTCAATAGATGCAACAAACATGTTATCATTTGGGCATTGCTGGCAATAATGGATGTATTTTTTTTTTAACATACAAGGTTGTCATCAAAGGTTTTGGTTGCCCTCTAACCCTTCATCTCCTTTAACACATACACACGCACCACAACCAACGTATCTTCCCAAAATAATACATTTTTTATTGCAATTATAGAATTAATCACATATTGTTATGCACGTTACACTCCTACGCCACATACCAAGTTGCAGATTGAACCACTCATTGTGTGGTTCAACCTTCACTTGTTTATTTCATGAATTGCTAGATGTGCTTTTTCTCCTCATGTTAAGTCACACCAAACGGAAGGATGAATATCACAACATGCCTCCTTAGGTAAAAGAGGTTTGTACACCCCATGTATACTTTGAAATCTTAGTTATATTTACATGCGGGATTGCAAATTTACTTGCGGTCTTTATGTTAGCTTGGAGGTTCAACTACATGTATTTTTCAAACTGCATTGGCTTACATCTTGGTTGATAGGACATTTTACTCCTTTCTATCTTTCCTCATTCTCTCCATTATTGATTCATTTTGTTGTCAGCAGATGCAACAAACATGTTAACATTTTTACGTTACTAGCAACAATGGATGCACTTTTTTTTTGCATACAAGGTTGTCATCAAAGGTTTTGGTTGCCCTCTAACCCTTCCTCTCCTTTAACACATACACACACACCACAACCAACATATCTTCCCAAAATGATACATATGTTGTTGCAATTGTAGAAGTAATTACATATTGTTATGCACATTACACTCCTACACCACATACCAAGTTGTAGGTTGAACCACTCATTGTGTGGTTCAACCTTCACTTGTTTATTTCATGAATTGCTAGATGCGCTTTTGCTCCTCATGTTAAGTCACGCCAAACAAAAGGTTGAATATCACAACATGCCTCCTCAAGTAATAGAGGTTTGTACACCCCATATACTCTAAATCTTAGTTATATTTACATGTGGGGTTGCAAATTTATTTGCGGTCTTTATGTCAGCTTGGAGGTTCAACTACACGCTATGTTTTCCAACCTGCATTGACTTACATCATGGTTGATAGGAAATTTTACACCTTTCTGCCTTTCCTCATTCTCTCCATTGCTGATTCATTTTTTTGTCAACAGATGCAACAAACTTGTTATCATTTTGGTGTTGTTGGCAGCAATCGATGCACTTTTTTTTACATACAAGGTTGTCATCAAAGGTTTTGGTTGCCCTCTAACCCTTCCTCTCCTTTAACACATACACATGCACCACAACCAACGTATCTTCCCAAAATAATACATCTATTGTTGCAATTCTAGAAGTAATTACATATTGTATGCACTTTACACTCGTACACCATATACCAAGTTGCAGGTTAAACCACTCATCGCGTGGTTCAACCTTCACTTGCTTATTTCATGAATTGCTAGATATGCTTTTGCTCCTTATGTTAAGTCATGCCAAATGGAAGGTTGAATATCACAACATGCCTCCTTAAGTAAAAGAGATTTGTACACCTTATATACTCTAAAATCTTAGTTATATTTACATGTGGGGTTGCGAATTTACTTCCAGTCTTTATGTCCACTTGGAGATTCATCTACACGTAGTGTTTTCCAACCTGCATTGGCTTACATAATGGTTGATAGGACATTTTAAACCTTTCTACCTTTCCTCATTCTCTCCATTACTGATTCATTTTTTTTCAACGGATGCAACAAACTTGTTATCATTTTGGCATTGCTAGCAGCAATGGATGCACTTTTTTTTTACATACAAGGTTGTCATCAAAGGTTTTGGTTTCCCTCTAACCCTTCCTCTCCTTTAACACATACACATGCACCACAACCAATGTATCTTCCCAAAATAATACATTTTTTGTTGCAATTGTAGAAGTAATTACATACTGTTATGCACATTACACTTTTACGTCACATACAAAGTTGCATGTTGAACCACTCATTGTGTGGTTCAACCTTCACTTGTTTATTTCATGAATTGTTAGATGTGCTTTTGCTCCTCATGTTAAGTCATGCCAAACGGAAGACTGAATATCACAACATGCCTCCTCAGGTAAAATAGGTTTGTACACCCCATATACTTTGAAATCTTAGTTATATTTACATGTGGGGTTGTGAATTTACTTGCAGTCTTTATGTCTACTTGGAGGTTCAACTACACGCTGCGTTTTCCAACCTGCATTGGCTTACATCATGGTTGATAAGACATTTTACACCTTTTTGTCTTTCCTCATTCTCTCCATTGCTGATTCATTTTTTTGTCAACATATGCAACAAACTTGTTATCATTTTGGCGTTGTTGGTAGCAATGGATGCACTTTCTTTTACATACAAGGTTGTCATCAAAGGTTTTGGTTGTCATTTTGTGTTGTCGTTGTCGTTGTCCACTTGTACATTGAGATAGACAGTCTAATTTCCATCTCGCATTTGTGTTATATTTTGTGCATAGCTTGATTCAATCTATCACCTTTAATTTTCCTCAATTGAAGTCGGAAACCTCGTATTGGTTTCATGTTGGTGGTGATGAGGGTGAAATATGTCTTTATCTTATCTTTGTATTTTCCTTTAAACCTTGTCATTTTGTATTATTTTTTGTTGCTCATATCACCATTTGTTAATGAGCTGAAGATGTTTTATAAAATACAAGGAAAGATGAAAACCTATGAATATGCTAAAATCCTTTGATTATTTATTAATTTTCTCTATGATTTTGGCTACAGGGGATGCTTAATGGATGGCGTGTGGATAAGGGCATCGGTGGAATGGAGTTGAAGACTATCCAAGAATTATTTGTCATTTTGGTTAAACGTGTGTTGAGTTGTGTTTTTTTTTTTAAGTTGTTATGTCATTTTGAAATGGTGGCAAAAAAATCCAAACTATTTTCGATTATCTTTTAAGGTTGTTGGCCGCAGGCTGAAACAACCAAAGACTCTTCTATGTTTCTATTTAGCAGTGATTATGAGTTTAGTCGGTCTATGGTATCTATAAATATGTAAATTGAGACTCAGTCGATATAGATGATAATAATATTATTGCTACAGATTTCTATTTTGTGACTTAAAAAACTGTGAAGTTATTTGAATGAACATCGGTTAGTGTGGGGTAGCTTGTGTGCATGAGATCCATCACCGATAGTCGAAGAAGGCAGGGCCCACTTCATCGACTACCTGGTGATTATTACAGTAGTATTGCATCATGTGG
Organism: Sequoia sempervirens; assembly: GCA_007258455.2. NCBI lineage: Eukaryota > Viridiplantae > Streptophyta > Pinopsida > Cupressales > Cupressaceae > Sequoia > Sequoia sempervirens. The sequence goes on along the minus strand of VDFB02358134.1, from coordinate 186,788,667 downwards.
TAATAAGTGTTTAGTCTTACATTTATTTCTCTATGATTAAACTAGGTTGCAATTGTCTTTGTTTACTATTAATGTGTAATAGTTTCATTTGGCAGATTGCATTCGATAAAATATTAATTGGTGTGGTTATCAAATGTGCACGAACAAAGTTTAGTGTGTTTCATTTCAGTTCTTCCTTTTTCTTATATTATGTTCTTCATGCATAATAGTAATTTTGTTTACTATTTTTTGTTGATCAGTTTTTGTTGCAAACTATGTGAATATAGGCTCCTGTCACAAAATTGATAGGAGGACTGAGAGTCAAGTTGTAGAGAAAACTTATACTAAGCAATTGCATTCATCCACACTTGGCTTTCTAGGTTCAGCCCTTAGGCAAATAGCCCCAATATCTTTCACAAGTTCACAACCCCCAGATTGGCATTAAGGAGTAAACCAAGGAAACTTTGGAACTCTCAAGGATTGATTTAGACTCACCTACTCAGATTAAGATAGAATTACAAGGATAGTTTTACCCAAAATATCAACCATAGTTTAATCCAATTAGGTGGCAGCAATGCAAGCACATTTTATTTACCTTCAATGAATATTTTTTTTCTTTTTCTTGACACAATCCACTCTAATTTTAAATGTTCGTCCAATTCCGTCCTTTCCTAGAATGGGGAGAGGTTTGAAATGGAAGAAGGAAGATGATTTGGAGGTGCAAGATGTATGGGATGGAGGCTCTCCTTTTTCCTCTTTCAATTTGCATTGGACTACTATTCGCGTCGAGAAGGATGGGGTCCTTGACCTTGTCACAAAAATTCCTCATACGAGACTTGATGATTTCATTAGTGGTGAAATGTCCATTGAAGGTTTTTAAACTAAATTTTTGGACAAGAAAAAAATACAGTATACCATCACGTGTCCCATCAACAACAAAAATTATGGCAAAACAATTTGGTATCGTAGATTTGTATCTTTCAACATTCATTTGTATGGTCCAATGATATTTTACTCTCTTGCTTCAAGATGATGAGATGATGCCTTCTTCATAGCTACTGGTGTCAATACGGTCCTATAGACCTCAGAGAATAGCCTCCACCAGAGAAGAAAAAACAAAAGACGTTTATACAAATGCGAGGTTGTCAATGCCACTTAATTGTAAAGGTTATGCATTACAAACTTGATGCTGCCTATATTATCTACAAAGAAATGTTCCACGTCGATAAAAAAGGTGAATTTTGTCATGGCATTGGCGACACAAGTGGAGATAGGCATTCTATGTTTTTCGCTAATCTAACTGCATAATGCAAAAGCTATATTGAAAACCTTTTGCTCATGGACGTGAGTGTCAATGCAATAATGGATAGACACATCAACAATCCTATCTTCTCTAGCATGATGTTAAAGAGAGATCAATTCCTTACAAGAAAGGATGTAATGAATGCTTGGTGAAAGGTGCTTTCTATTCATGCACAGAAACACAAAATCAATTCAACAAGTATCATAATGTGGAATGGAGAGGACTTTGACAACTTCTACTTTCAATGGCCCCATGGGAACATTACACCTTTTGTTATTGGGGTTTAGACTCCATGGATGTTGGATAGGATGGTTTGCCACTCGCACAATTCATTCATCTCGATGGATTCCACATTTTCCACTAACAAATATGGGGTGAGGCCTTATAAACATTGACAAATAGTTATTCACCTTTTCAATGATCTTGTTGGCTATAACCCTGACAATACTCACATTGACTTGTTATGTCTATTGTTTCCATTTTATAATTTTCTCGTTTTCGATGAGCAACAAAGTGGTGTGCCCGTTGCATGGGTAGTCTCCTCGCAAAACGAGATTGAGGACATCTCTGTGTGGATACGTGAATTACATGCTCGTGGAAGAAGAGCCATACCCAACTAGAGAATCAATGCATTTTTTACTGATGATACAACTGCAGAAATCCAAGCCATATAGTATGTGCATCTCTTTGTTCATTTGCATACCTTTCTCATTTTCTATTTATTTTCAATGCTACTTTGTCATGCAGATGAGCAGTAAACAATATTGTTTGTATTATCTATTAGGGTTGTCTTTTGATGTTGTGTTCTTCTATGCATTTGGCATGTTAAAAGGGCTTGGCTGAAGACTGTATATAAGTACACAACCAAGGAAAGGGAAATGGACATCTTCCATAGACTTGGCACGATCATGATGGCAATCAGTGATAGCGAAGACAACATCACTTAGCTATTGAACTCTTTCTTTGAGGAGTCCAATGATCAACCCCAATTTTTAGAGTACTTCAAGAAGACCTGGTGTGTAGGAGAAGGTCGAATTGGTGAGTTGAAATTTTTTTTCACCTTGTAGGATTCACACCATTCACATTCTTTGATGTTACCTCTAATACATTGTGGTTTACTTGACTATTGGTTTTTTTTCGCAGCCATGTGGGCAAAAAATTGTAGACTATTCCCATATGCCAACAAGGATACAAATGTACCCATTGATTTGTACCATTGTGTGCTTAAAACTCGGTACTTGTGTGATCATTCTAAAAAATGCACTAGGTGAATGGACTATTTGTATTACACAATTGTGTATAAAATGGAACCATTGTATAGGCAAAAGGAAAAGTTGCAGCATTATGGTTTTTTGATGAACTATAAGTTTTTAAATATGCAATCTAGTTTGGAGTGGTCCAAGGCAATTTTGAATGATCATTGTGTTCTGGATGAAACACATCCTAGACTGTACTGGGTGAAAATTCAAAGTAGGTCTGACCACTACCTTGTTTGGAAATTTGGCGAGCACCTTTTGTTTGTGAGTGCCCTTGGATTTTGCAGGGGAACGCTTGCAAACATGTCCTTAAGGTTGTTGACTTGATTAAAAGATCACATGTCATTGAAGGGGTGGTCCATGGTAAGTGAATTTCAATTTGAAGTGCATTACTTTATGGGAGACAATTATGTTTTTCATTTTCTATTGCCTAATACAAGTTTCTTCTATGTGGTCATTTAGACAGGGGAGGTCAACCAATTGATAGAGGGACATATTTTAATGAGACATTGTCATAGGGGGCATCGAAGAAAACAATCCTAATCTTCTCACCCCTACACAAACTCCTTCTATCACTCATGTATATGATAAACATTTTTTGAAAATGTGTATTTGGAATGACACAAATGAAATCTTGAATAAAGTGATGTGTACAGAGCCCCAGTGTCTAGAACAAGTGCAATCATATGCATAGTGTGTCGAGAGGTTTCTACATGACCTACAACAATCAAATGCATTTCCATTTGAATTCATTCCCAATCCCGATGAAGCTGCAACTAGCATCGTTTGCATGTGTCCATGGTTTAGTGCAAGCAGGGATCATCCTCAACATGCAACCTGTCATATGAAGTGTGTTGCACAATAGTCAGATCATAGAACTCCTCAGTGTGACTCCTTTCCCTCCTCCATGAACAATAGCTTCAATGTGAATTTCAATATGCAATGTGAGGCTTCAGGTGCAGCTACTATGGATGGGGCAGAGGATACAACATCTAATACGAGTGACTATGAGAAAACCCATTTCAATTTCTATATTGTAATAGGAAATGGTATTGCAGATTTCTTTTTCCAGTATGTGCTTCTACCACGTCATAAACTTTCTAATTTCTTTTTTAGTCTTTCTTTTTTGCTTCAACATTCCAATCTGAGGAAATGAGTCCTCGTCGGCGACTGTCTTTCATGAGTGTAAACCCAATGGAAGGTATAGTTCCAATTTAACAAATATGTGTAGATAAGTCCAATTTTTTGGTATGACATTATGCAATACCATGCTTCCTTATAAAATTTTGGCTACAATGACAGGCTAATGTCGCCCAACGTGCATTCACTCCACTGCTTCTTCAAGAGTTACTAAGGATTGCATAAGCATACTTCAATGAACCTCGGTCTGTAGGTAAGCATGTCATCTTTTCTAAAAGTCGTTCATAGAAGTTATCTACAATTTTGACATCGGAATTTCCTGTCTCCACCCAACTCATTTTTTTTTGTTCACTTCTTTTCAAGTGCTTGTACATCATATTCCTTTTTGATTTCATGCATTCTAGTACCTGTTGCTCCAATTGTGCATTTCCATTTTCCCATTACACATACTACACGCGGTCCTTCCTCAACCCATGAAGAGTAAGAAGAATCTATTCAGTCAAAACTTTATCTATCTCTTTCACATTGCTCGCTTCTTTTCAAGTGTTCTCATAGCAGTTCCCTTCTTCATTTCAGGAATTCTAGTACATCCTGTGCCACTTGTGTGTTTCCATATGTCCATTGTGCAAAAAAAAATGCTCACGTTATTTGCAATGTTTGAAAACACATTGTCCCACGTTAGTTAGCTCATTTTGAAATGTTTATCATGGCGACTAAGAATGTTATGAATTCCACCTTCAAAATGTTTTGGTACAGTCAAAATGCCATTTAACTTTCTTCATCTGATTGTTTGCTATTGGAAAACACATAGTCCAAATGTCAGTTAGTTCATTATGAAATTTTTTGTTTTGTTACGACGAAGACTGTAATCAAGTCCACTTTCAATTTTTTGAGAAACTATTTGGTACAGTAAAAAAAGGCTAGAAAACACACTATCCCATGTCAATTTGTTCCTTATGAAAAGTTTTATTTCATTACCACTGAGAACGTAATGAAGACCACTTTCAATTTTTTGAACAACTCTTTGCTATAGTGAAAATGGCATTTCACATTCTTCATCTAATTGGAACAAATAAAGTGTTCACATTGTTTGCATTGTTGGAAAACACATTGTCCCATGACAGTTAGTTCGTTATGAAAAGTTTTGTTTCACTTTGAATTTTTTGAACTATTTCCTACATTCCAAATGTCCTTTCACTCTCTTCATCTGATTGCAACAAATAAAATGCTCACATTATTTGTCATGTTCGAAAACACACTGTCCACTATCAGCTATTTCATCATGAAAATGTTTATGTTTCGTACAATCCAAGAATGTAATGAAGTCAACATTCAAAGTGTCTTTCTAATTAGAGAATGCAGTTGTGTCTTCATTACATAAAGTTCTTCCTAGAAGTTGTTCACATGCACCTTCTTCAATACTGTAGCTTTGCAACCGCTTTTTGGTTAGCATTAAGAGTATCTTTCTAATTAGATAATGCAGTTGTATCTTCTGAAAAATTTGTTGTCTTTCATTTCAGGCATTTTAGTTCCTACTGCTCCATTCATGCATTTTCATATGCCCATTGGACATGTTGCTTCATTAAGTTTTGAAGAATAGGTAGAATCTCTTTGGTCAAAACATTATCTATATCTTCCACTTTTCTCACTTCTTTTCCAGTGTTTGCATTGCAGATCCCCTTTTCATTTTAGGATTTGTAGTACATGTCGGTGCACTCTTGCATTTCCATTTTTCCATTGCACAAAAAAATGCTCACATTATTTGCACTATTGGAAAACAAACTGTCCCATATTGTCACTTTATCTGCACAACATTTCAATACTATTATGTAGCTTTGTAGCCACTTTTTGGTCAGCATTGAGAGTGTCTTTCTAATTATAGAATGTAGTTGTATCTTCTGAATAAGTTGTTTTGTCTTTAATTTCAGGCATTTTACAACCTTCTTCTCCAATCGTGCATTGCCATTTTCCCATTGGATATATTGCGCATGCTGCTTCCTTAAGTTTTGAAGAACAGGTAGAATCTCTTCAGTCAAAACATTATATATATCTTCCACTTTTCTCACTTTTTTTCTAGTGTTTTCATTGCAGATCATTTTTTCATTTCAGGATTTGTAGTACATGTTGGTGCACTCCTGCATTGCCATTTTTCCATTGCACAAAAAAAATGCTTACATTATTTGCACTGTTGGAAAACACATTGTCCCTTATTGTCACTTTATTTGCACATATTGCACATGCACGACATTTCAATACTATTATGTAGCTTTGCAGGTGTTTTTTGGTCAACATTGAGAGTGTCTTTCTAATTAGAGAATGCAGTTGTACCTTTTGAAAAAGTTGTTTTGTCTTTCATTTCAGGCATTTCACTACTTGTTGCTCCAATTGTATAGAAGATATCACACAGTTCACGAGCATGGGTGTCTAGTTGGTTGACCAACTACCACCCATATCTTCCATGTAATATTCTTGCTCGCATAGAGGAATTGAGTCTCCCGTATAGGTTGTGAGAAAAGATGTTAATGAGAATTGATAGAAAATGGCCAAACCACAATGATGTCAACTATCATAATTATGCTCATTTCTTTAACTGCATCTTTGGTGCATGGGAAAAAATGGGCATGGACATTCAATATTACAATCTAGAAATAGAGATTGTAAATTTATGTGATTGGCCAATATCTCTTTAACAAGAAATTTGAGACCTTTTCCTAGCTGGATGCATCTGGAAGGTATGCATTCAACCAACAGTAATCATATGCAAGCACAATCTTACGAATGAGCTGAGCATGAGGTTTATGAGATTCCTTAAGGGGGAATCTCTAATTAGTAATCACATGGGTCCTGTGGAGGAATGGTTGTTGGCCGTGTTCAAATTCAACCACATTGTCAGGTTCGAGATCCACTGTGTCAGACCATCATTCAGGCTGATACATGCATATTATGGGGTGCCTACATTGTATGCTGTCAATTCTACCTTGACAATCAAAGTGCGTCAAATCCTTTCGTATAATGAGAACGCAAAAATTATACATGTTCATAAATGGTTAACGTAGTTGTCAATGTTAGCGCTATTAAATGTGGTTTGTAATTTTCTTTAGAATCTATAATATTAACTCAAAAAAAAATTACATTTGACTGTGTGATGCAAATTATTTATCTCAGATCAAATCTGAAAACATTTCAAAACATTGTTTACCATCCCTTAGTATGTATTACAACATTGCTTACAATTCCTTGGATGTTTGGATGGACATGTATAACAACATTACTCGATATAATATTGATCACCTAAACTTTATATATAGAAGTGGAAGTCATAGTTTTAAATCTTAAAGTTCAGTAACTGTATAACTTCCATGCATGCAAATTTTACCTTCAACATAATTTTGTTAGTTGGACCTCACATTTGAAGAAGCTTAGATCTATATTTAGAATTTAAGTATTGTCTAATCACTATTGTTAGATTAGATTGTGTTAAATTTTTTTCATCAACATTTCAAATGACAATCCATAAACTTTAATCATAATACAAGAGATTTGTAGGAGATTGGCATTCTTAGAGCAGCCCTTTCTTTTTTATTCCTCCTATAATTTATGGTGTTCTTCAAAGGAGGATACACACAAGGTAAATGTCCTAGAGTGTCATTTCTTGGCATCATATTTTGTTGGAGTTCATGAAAGAAATTCATGTTGAATATAGTCAGAGAGTTGAAATTCATTGGTTTGTAGAATATTTTGTGAAAGAAATAAAAAATGAATAGCCAGAAATTTATGAGCAGTACATCTCGGGCGGTGTTAACGAGTGAATAATCCAAAAAAACACATCTAGGTGAATACTTGTGTTTTTCAGCTTCACATACTGGGCTAGTGTCAGAATTTGCTAATACTATAAAAAACAAATCTTTTTTTCCTCTGAAAATGGCCAGAGGGCAATGTTGAACTTTATATGTCCATTAGTTATGTCCACAAGATTTTGTGAATAGCTTTTGAACAACACAATTGTATAGTTTTAGTTACACATGGTTGAAATTTTTTAGACAACATGTTTGGTTTTTTGCGGAATTTAGATAAGGTTTTTACAAGTTTCTATACGATATCAATATTCTAATTTCTATATATGTAGGCTTTACAATAAAAACCAGTTAACATGGCTACCTAGCTTTGACAATATAGCACAACTAGCTGAAAGCAAAAACATCATTGATAAAATGGCTGCTACCAAGCACTTCAATCGAGGTCAAGTTGAATATTTGTGTCAGTTTTGCTGAGTTTAAAAGGATTTGCAGAAGCTTTCTCGAGCCTATTATTTCTTACATGGTTTACACCATTAGTGTTGTCATTGAACAAGAATTGAGAAGTGAGTCACAACTCTGTGTGTTGTCCATCCTGCAACTTTTTTTTTGCATTTTTTGTTCCAAACATATTATGATATTGAAATGGAATGTTTGTTGCAAGTAAGCATTGTTATAAAATATGAAGGTGAATTTCAATATTATTATAAATTATGAAGGTCAAGTTGAATATTTCTACACTTTATTGTTATAAAATATTAAGGTCAAGTTGAATATTTTTGCAATATTGTTATAAAATATGAACATAAATACATTTTTGTTACAATCTACATAACAGAAAGTGTTGTCATTGAACAAGAATGTAGAAGTGAGTGACAACCCTGTGTGTTTTCCATTCTACAAATTTTTTGTGCATCTTGTGTTCCAAATGTATTACGATATTGAAATGGAATGTTTGTTGCAAGTAAGGGTTATTATAAAATATGAAGGTGAACTTTAATACATTGTGTTGTTATAGTCTGCCTAATAGAAAGTGTTGTCATTGAACAAGAATTGAGAAATGAGTGGCAACCCTGTGTGTTTTCCATTCTGCAACATTTTTGTGCATCTTGTGTTCCAAACGCATTATGATATTGAAATGGAATGTTTGCTGCAAGTAAGGGTTGTTATAAAATATGAAGGTGAACTTCAATACATTGTGTTGTTACAATCTGCATAATAGAAAGTGTTGTCATTGAACAAGAATTGAGAAATGAGTGACAACCCCGTGTGTTTTCCATCCTGCAATTTTTTTGTGCATCTTGTGTTTCAAACATATTACGATATTGAAATGGAATGTTTGCTGCAAGTAAGGGTTGTTATAAAATATGGAGGTGAACTTCAATACATTGTGTTGTTAAAGTATGCATAACAGAAAGTGTTATCAATGAACAAGAATTGAGAAGTGAGTGACAACCCTGTGTTTTTTCCATCCTACAACCTTTTTGTGCATCTTGTGTTCCAAACGTATTATGATATTGAAATGGAATGTTTGCTAAAAGTAAGGGTTGTTATAAAAAATGAAGTTGAACTTAAATACACTGTTTTGTTATAGTCTCTAGAACATAAAATGCTCATTGCATGTTCTTACATTTGTAAGTAAGTTGACATAAATAATAATACTTGAGGTGGCATTTCCTACCATTATTTGATGTCATTTGACATTATTTGAGACAATAGTGTTTTCCAGCACTACAATAAATACATCTATACTATATATTTTGCTCCATATGTACCTAATGCATCATCATCATGATCCATTATATCATCCTACATAATTACAGTGCTAATAAAATTAAGTTTCTCTTTTGACATGAATTTAATTTGACAACATCTATCATTCATCCATTTTAACCATATCCCATATCTCTTTCCTTCATCTATCCTCTTTCTACTCAAATAATGTGTTATATTAGTTACATTACATCCTTGTAAGATACCGTAATAAAAAAGATACAACCATGCAATATATAATCATACATTTTTGGAGCCCACGAAACAAAAAGTTTTCATAACGAAATAACTGACATAGGACAATGTGTTTTCCAACACTACAAATAATGTGAGCATTCTATTTGTTCCAATGACATGAAAAAAGGAAATGCCATTTTTACTCAACCAAATAGTTATTATAAAATTTCAAAGTGGACTTCATTACATTCTTGGAGCATATAAAATAAAAAACTTTTCATGACGAAATAACTAACAAGACACAATGTGTTTTCCAACACTGCAAACAATGCAAGCATTTTATTTGTTTCAATCACAGGGAAAAAGGAAATATGTCATTTTCACTCTATCCAAGAGTTGTTCTAAAATATGAAAGTGGACTTCAATTTATTTTTGGAGCATGATAAATAAAAACTTTTCATAAGGAAATATTTGATAGAGGACAGTGTGTTTTCCAACACTGCAAGCAATGCAAGCATTTTATGTGTTCCAATCACAGGAAAAAAGGAAATATGCCATTTCCACTTTACCAAATAGTTGTTCTAAAAATTCAAAGTGGACTTCATTTCATTTTGGGAGTGTACGAAATAAAGAATTTTCATAAGCAAATAATTGACAGGGGACATAGTGTTTTCCAACACTGCAAACAATGCAAGCATTTTATTTGTTCCAATCACAGGGAAAAAGGAAATATGTCATTCTCACTCTAGCCAAGATTTGTTCTAAAATATGAAAGTGGAATTCAATTTATTTTTGGAGCGTGAGAAATAAAAACTTTTCATAAAGAAATAACTGGCAAGTGACAATGTGTTTTCCAACACTGCAAGCAATGCAAGCATTTTGTGTTCCAATCACATGAAAAAAGGAAATATGTCATTTCCACTCTACCAAATAGTTGTTCTAAAAATTCAAATTGGACTTCATTTCATTTTGGAAGCGTACAAAATAAAGACTTTTCATAAGCAAATAACTGACAGGGGACAGTGTGTTTTCCAACACTGCAAACAATGCAAGCATTTTATTTGTTCCAATCACATGAAAAAAGGAAATATGCCATCTCCACTCTACCAAATAGTTGTTCTAAAAATTCAAAGTGGACTTCATTACATTCTTGGTCGTAACGAAACAAATACTTATCATAAGGAAATAACTAACAAGGGACAGTGTGTTTTCCAACACTACAAACAATGCTAACATTTAATTTGTTCCAGTCACATGGAAAAAGGAATATGTCATTTTCACTCAACAAAATACTTATTCTAAAAATTGAAATTGGACTTCATTACATTCTTGCTCGTAACGAAACAATTACTTTTCATAAGGAAATAATTGATTGAGGATAGTGTGTTTTCCAACACTACAAGTAATGCAAGCATTTTATGTGTTCCAATCAAATGGAAAAAGAGAAATGTCATTTTTAGTGTATCAAATAGTTGTTCTAAAAATTGAAAGTGGACTTCATTACATTTGTGGTGGTAACCAAACAAAAAATTTCATAAGGAAATGACAAACAGGGGACAATATGTTTTCCAACACTGCAAACAATTTTACCATTTGATCCCTTCCATTCAAATGGAAAAAGGGAAATGCCATTTTTACTTTACGAGACAATTGTTCTAAAATTTGAAAGCGGACTTCATTAAAATGTTGGTCATAAGGAAACAATAAGTTTTCATAATGAAATAACTAACACAAGCAAGTGTGTTTTCTAACAATGCAAATAGTTGCCCACGCAGGTACATACATATAACATTTATTGCTATACTATATTCAATACCATGTATGCAATTAGTGCATTTAATACCATTGACTGCTATATTCAAATTTTTTGAGGTCAAACGATTTACATGTCAACTTATCTTTTTCATTTATAAGCAAGCTACCATAAACAATAACACTTGAGTTGGCATTGCCTATCATTATTTCACATTGTTGATAATGTAATTATACAGGGGCATGAAAAGTTTGATATCAAATGGATAACAACATAGTGTTCAAACATATGAAAATAGTATATCTCTACACCATAATTGTTCAATAATCAAATAATTATAGAGGGCCATGAAAAGTCTGATATCAAATGTATAACAACATAGTGTTCAAACATATGAAAATGGTATATCTCTACACCATAATTGTTCAATAATCAAATAATGAAACTCACAATGCACAATGAGTATTGTAATCCTGTCTCATCATATCCTACGCTACCTATTCTTTGCAATTGAGTTCATGTCTGCGTAATATAGGGCACGTTTCTTTAGGTTGTGTATTTCGAGATGGGTGATTCCAATTCCATGAACCCTCACAGATGATGAACATTAAACAATAGATTTCTAGAGAGGTTGTGCTTTGTCCTTGGCACTTTTCTAGAGAGGTTGTGCTTTTTCCTTGGCACTTTGAACACCTTCACCCTATAACAAACAATTTGAACAATTAATGTATGGATGGAAACAAATATAAGGTAGTATGATATATACAGTGAAATATCATTTATATGTACCTCTGGAAGAGAATGTTTCAACTCAGAGAGCTTCCATACCATGAAGCCACCCACACACTCTTCGATAGTCTTTGCACCAAGACATGGAAAAGGCACTATGTGGTCACCAGCAATGGCCTCAACAATGCTAACTCACACAATTTTGTGGGTGCATAAAGTTGTGGGATTCACCATTTCTTTTGACATGTACAATGCTTTTGGCAACCAGTTTACGCTGCCTCCAAAGATCAATGTGATCATTGATCTTAAAAGTGATGCCCTTGAAATCTATCATCTATTCATCAACAGGATTTGGCTGCAATGGAAACATCATTGATGTGAATCATAATTCAAGACATATTAAATGATTCATAAAAAAATTAGAATAGAAGCATGGAAGTGTGTTGGGTCTATTACTGATATAGATGGCACGTCATTGCTCTCCCGGTCCCCATGTCCATCTTTATTGCCATCTTCCCCTTCTAGGCCAATGCTCTCCTTGTTCCCATGTCCATCTGTATTACCCTCTCCCACTTGCAATCCATTTCTCTCCCCATCCATATGTCCATCTCTATTACCCTATCCCACTTGCAGGCCAGTGCTCTCCCCATCCCCATGTCCATTTATGTTACCCTATTCCACTTGCAAGCCAGTGCTCTCCTTGTCCCCATGTCCATCTCTATTACCCTATCCCACTTGTAGGCCAATACTCTCCCTATCCCCATGTCCATCTTTATTACCCTGTCCCACTTGCAGGCCAATGCTCTCCCTGTCCCCATGTCCATCTTTATTTCCCTGCCCCACTTGCAAGCCAGTGCTCTCCCCATCTGCATGTCCATCTCTATTAGCCTCTCTCATTTCAATTGCAACCACATGGCCAATTAGGTCAATGCCAACACTTCATTGTTCATCCTTGCCCTGTAATAGCAAGAATTCAAACATCACATCAAATTCAGCTGCATGCAACCAATTCATTGAAATAATCAAAACAAACATTAAATAGAAGAATTGGAATTCACCGTTTCTTCTAATTTCTCCATGTCAAGGCACCTTGAAACTTTTTACCATGTACGCTCTTGCTTCTTCTTCCTCTTCTTCTCAATGTTAGAAGGCGAGTTGGGAGGAACAACATCATCGTGTTCTTCCATGGGCACTGCTTCACCTTCCAAATCAACAATACCATGTTTGAGGGAAGTACTTCATTTTTCATCATTTCCCTGTAATAACAACAATTGAAACATCATATGAAATTTAGAGGCATGCAACCAATTCATTGAAATAACCAAAAGAAACATTAAATAGAAGATTTTGAAATCACCATTTTTTTCGTTTCTTCTTGAGAGGGTGAGAGGAAACCTTTGATCGTGTATGCTCCTTCTTCTTCTTCTCCATGTTAGATGGTGGGTTGGGAGGAACAACATCATCTTGTTCTTCCATGGGCACTGCTTCGTCTTCCAAATCAACAGTACCATGTTTGAGGGCAGGACTATGTTGTTCATCGTTGCCCTATAATAGCAGGAATGGAAATGTCACATCAAATTCGAATGCATGCAACCAATTCATTGAAATAATCAAAAAAAATATTAAATAGAAGATTTTGAAATCATCGTTTGTTCTCGTTTCTTCTTTAAGGGTGTGAGGAAACTTTAAACCATATACACTCCTTCTTCTTCTTCTCAATGTTAGACAATGGTTTGAGAGGAACAACATCATCTTGTTCTTCCATGGGAACTACTTCATCTTCCAAATCAACAATACCATATTCAAGGGCAACACTCCATTATTCATCATTTCCCTATAATAGTAGGAATTGAAACATCACATCAAATTTAGATGCATGAAACCAATTCATTGAAATAATCAAAACAAACATCAAATAAAAGATTTTGAAATCACCTTTGTTCTTGTTTCTTCTTGTGAGGGCATGAGTAAAATTTAAACCATATACGCTCCTTCTCAATGTTAGACAAGGGGTTGGGAGGAACAACATCATCTTATGCTTCCATGGGCACTACTTCATCTTCCAATACAACAATAACCTGCTCAAGGGAAGCACTTTGTTGTTCATCCTTGTCGTGTAATAGCAGGAATTGAAATGTCACATCAAATTTAGATGCATGCAACCAATTCATTCAAATAATCAAAACAAACATTAAACAGAAGATTTTGAGATCACTGTTTGTTCTCATTTCTTCTTGTGAGGGTGCCTTGAAACTTTTGACCATGTACGATGCTTCTTTTGAATGTTAGATGATGGGTTGGGAGGAACAACATCATATTGGGCTTTCGTGGGCACAACTTCCTCTACGAAATGAACACTACTTTGCTGGACTTTTGTGTTGTTACAGTCTACATAACAGAAATTCCTCTCAAGTGTTTAGATTTAAACATGTAGAATGAAACAACTGACAACCCACATTGAGTTTTCCAATTTTCCATTATTTTTTGCATTTCTTTGCTTCAATCATACAAAGAAATTCAAATATAATTTATATTTTGAAGGTGAACTTCATTACATTATTACTATGTATGAAACAAAAGGCTTCCAAGACATTCATACTAAAAATATAATTGCAGCTGGTGGATACATAAAACTATCTAAATTCACACACGAGTTGTGACCAACCAATTGGGTTCTTACTATGTAAGTAACCAAAACGTTGTCATTAAATTCATATTGTCTATGTGTGTTGACCTTGTTGTTGCATGAAAACATCGGCCTCTCAATGCCCGATACAAGCGTCAGATAAGATGCATGGTAGGCAGTTAAACCATATCACAAATCACACAAACAACACTAACTACCATGAAAAGTTTGATTTCAACACAACAAGCAATCATTCCTCGATAGGACCTATGTGATGACTAATTTGAGATTCCCCCTTGAGGAATCCATAAATTTCTTGCTCAACTCCTTGGGAAGATTGTGCTTCTGGATGATTACTGTTGGTTTACTGGATACCTTCCAGATGCATCTGGCTAGGAAAAGGTCTCGAATTTCTTAGTAAAGAGACATTGGCCAATCACATAAATTTACAATCTTTATTTCTAGATTGTAATATTGAACATCAGTTCCCATTTTTTCCCATACACCAAAGACACAGTTAAAGATATGAGCATAATTATGATAGTTGACATCAATGTGGTTTGGCACTTTTCTATCAATTATCCTTAACATCTTTTCCTGCAACCTGTACGGGAGACTTAATTCCTCTATGCGAGCAAGAATATTACATGGAAGATATGGGTGGTAGTTGGTCAACCAAGTATAGACACATGCTTCAGCATTATGTGACATCTTGCATAGCTACATCAAAGAAATTATTAGCTTTCACATCTTCACCATACAAAGCAAAATTAAATAACACATAACCCACTGTGTTTTCCACCCTACCAATATGTGGTGATTTTTTGTTTTGTTTTGACATCAACATTTGTAGATGATACCACTGGAAAGCTCTCAGAAAACCCACATCAAATATGCAGCATGTTTTCTCCTCTAACCTTTGGAAGTAACCTCTACAAAAACATGACAACATCTCATGACAATTGGGCAACTTTGAAGCATACCTTTCTCATTTCCAAAACATGCACTTCTCTCCATCATACATCAATGACACCTTTTGACATCATGGACCTTAGTGGATCAAATTGTGGAAGAGGTGGTGATGTGTGTTGAAGAGAAGAGCTTGTTTTGCAAATCTTGCAAAGTTGCTCCAAAGATGCCCAGTTGTCATGAAATGTTGTCATGGTTTAATAGAGGTATTATCTAACACTTGTATCGGGCATTGACAGTTCAACCTTTTCATACAACGACAAGGCCAACAATGTGTAATTGTAGGTTGGAAAACACTTGATTTTAAACTGTTAGGACCAGGCTTCTCTCCTTTTTCAATTTTTTATTTTTCACTTTTCAAGATATTCCTTAGAGTGGTATTTTCTTCATCAAGATTTAAATGTTCATTAGATTTATCTTTGAGTTTTATATTCAAGAAATCTCCATTCCTCTTGCCTTCTTCAACCTTTATTTTTAAATCAAAGATCACACCTTTTTCCTGTTTTAGTTTGATTTCATATCTTTTTTCTTCTTTTACTTGAATTCTCAATTTTTTAGATTCTTCTTTTGATTCTACAAGCAAGCTTTCATATTTTTTATTTATATTTCTTGTTTCATTTGGGTCTTCCAATGCAAACTAGATTTTTCCTTCAAATTCAATCCCCCATTCATCTAAATTGAAGGGCCCAACCCTTAGGTTCCACAGATTCTAGATCTGGATTAGAGGAAAATATGTCTTTATCACTTAAGGAGCTCAAATCCTTACATATCTCATCATTATATGTTCTATCAGTAGTATTGAAACCCATAAAGAGAGTTTTATCATTTGAATCATTCTCCTCATTTTCAGAGGAACCACTGCTCTCTTTGGAATAGAGACCCTTCTTGACCTTCTCTTTTATTGTTATTATCTAATTCTTTATAAAGACATTTAGATGCAAAATGACCTATTCTTCCACAATTGAAATTTTTAAAAGTTAACTTACCTTTGTATTTGCAAGTTCCTTTCTTTAGTCTTCTCACAAATTTATCTTCAACATCATCAAGATCTTCATTCTAATCTGGAGCCTCATCTTCAATCTTTTTGTTGACTTTGAAAGCAACTTCTTTCTTTGGTCCATCTTGACCAAACTCTCTCATCTCAAAGGTAGTAAGAGTACCAAACATTTCTTCAATTAAGTATTGATCCAAGTCTTTGGATTCTTCAATGGTAGACACTTTATGATTGTAAGACTTTGGGAGATATCTCAAAACCTCCTTCATAATTTTACTTTCCTTCACTTCTTCACCAAGACCAATAATGCTAGTAACAACTTCTTAAACTTGAAGCATATAACTTGAAATATATTCATCATCTATCATTCGTAGTCTCAAATATGCTCTTGAATATATGTATCATGGCTTGCTTCACTTTAGAATCTCCTTCATAGATACTACTAAGCTTCTCCCAAGCATCTTTAGCAGAGCTGCAATTCATCACCTTCAACAACTTTGAATCAACTAGTCCACATAGAATAGCATTCTTGGCTTTAACATTACATTCATATAATCTGATTTCAGTAGGATCTATAATAGGAGTGGTAGGAGCAACATAACCAATTTTGATTTATTACCAAACACCAAAACTAGGATATTTTAGGTGTCCTTCCATTCTCATTTTCTAATAGGAGTAATTAGTCCCATCAAACCTAGGACCCTTGTATGAACCATCATGTGCCATCTCGATTCTTTGCCTCAAGTTAGGCTTCTACATAGGAACTTGGCTCTGATACCAATTATTGAACACTTCTGGAGGTTGAGAGGGGAGGTGAATCAATCTACTAAAAAACTTAACCCCTTCTGAAACTTGAAACTTTCAACACAATTCAAACTCCTTTAGTAGATAAAGATAGAACTTTAAGAATAGTAGTAGCAAAGAGGATTATAGCAATTAGAATATTTAACACCTTCAAAAAAATTAACGAATGAAAGATATAGTAGTAATCATATTGGGAAAAAAGAGAAGGAAATAGAGAACACATACATGCACAAGGAGACACCAAATTTACATGGAAAACCCAATCAGGAAAAAAGAACGATGAGAGTAAACTCACAATATAAGGCTCACTACCAAGAAGACTTGTTGGAAAGCTCACTTCCTTAGAGCAAGATACAAATAGGACTTGCAACACTGAAGTACCAACCAACTTCAGGAGCAAGATACAGGGACCTAAAGAGATTCACTATCTCAAAGCATGATACAATATGATTTAAAGAGAATTACAAATAATGCCAACACAACTCTCTATTGAATGAGGTGATCAAGCACAATTGATCTTTGTTTCATAATATTTAGCACTATCTCTACTGGATATTCAATATGGTTCACACACACACTTATTCAATCTTGTACACTTCTCCATCTTGTTTCATCTGAAATGATCTTACATTTATATCCACTAGAACACTTCAATTCTTTAATTAGGTCGACCAAGAAAAGAACAAACAATGAATTTAACTAGTCGACCACCAAGGCATAATGCAGTCCTATCCCAAGGATAGAGAGGATCAAAACAATCTTGATACTTCTTTCAATGTGATCCAAAATGATTTACACATAGGCACACAATAACCTAAGTCAGTATCAAGGAAATATGTGGATGAAACATTGAAGCACATAACCAGCCAGCTTGTAAACACTCTTTCAATTGAGTTTACTTGATGCAATCCTAAACAAGATAGGTCAAGACCCAAATCTATCATGATACATCTTCCATTATTAGCACAACCTCCAAGCACACGGCCCAAGCAAAGGAATAAGCCCTGTTGGCCAGATATCCACAAATAACCTAGAAAGCCAACTCAAGACATAATGTGGCACCAAATAGACAATTAGAAACATGTGGATCATATAGGGATGTTCCTTGAACATCTAACATCACTTCCATACACTTTTTTTATACTATTATGCCATCAAAAACCATCGCAAACCAAATAGGTACAGAAAACTCTATTCAAGAAACACACGATACATAACCAGATGATGTAACATTTGTAGAACATCTTGTGGACCACTTCAATATATGATATTGAAATTAAGACATTGCGCAGACATTGAGAGTACATTCACCAAGCCACAGGAGCAAGGATATCAATGTGAAGAAATGCAGAGCATTTCTTGAACCAGTCCAGACACCTAACAACACTGCCAAACTTCTGCAATTCACAAGAACCTCCTTGGAAACTCAAGTGACCTAAAAAGATAGGGGTGCAATTTACACAAAGTACTAAAATTGAATACCAAACCGCAAAACTAGAACTACAACAGCAGAGCAATGCAGAGCATTCTCTCAGATAGAATTCAATGTAGCTTCCTGAACCAGAATCATTTGAGTAACTTGTGGAGACCATAACTTCCTTTCAGCAACACATATATTATCAAGAACATTAGGAGAGAGTATAAGACATATTGTAGACCTTCAACAACATCTCTCCAACATTAGTCGTGCTTCTAATCCTCATCTAAATATATCATTATGAAAACAACTTTGTTGATAGTAATAATACATTATATGAGCATCAACAATAATACTACTTTGATGAGGCATGACATCCAATCATGAACTTCTTCAATTCTTCTTTGACAAGGAATGACATCCAACCATAAACTTCTTAAATTCTTCTTTGACAAGGCATGAATTTCCAACCATGAACTTCTTCAATTCTTCTTTGACAAGACATGACATCTAACCAAAGTTAGCCCAAACTGAATATACCAAAGATAGCCAATTCCAAGGACTAACAACATGTAACTCAAGTGTAAACTTCAATTACAACTAACAATTAGTGTTGACAAGAGCTACCAACAGTCTCCTTAGTATAACCATCAGTGTTGACAACAATGACAACAACAAAACCATCAGTGTTGACATCAATGTCAACAACTTCCAAAAAATATGTGACATTGTTGTTTCCACCAAGGTTCAAAACTCTATTGGGCCATTGTAATCATAGGAACTATGCATCCATTGATCCAATGTGCTCATAGTCTTGACCCACAGTGTTGAGGTTATTGATGACATTCATGACATGAGACATGTGTTCGGGTCTGCGTTGCTCCAATCCCTCATTGGGCTGGTGTTGCATACTTTGTGCCTTGATTGGGCTACCATTCTCATAGGCTTGGACTATTCACTTGTGTTCATGTCGAGGAGGTGGCCCCCTATTTGTGGCCTCCATACTGGCTCAAGCTAAACCAATTGTCAAGATACCAATAAAATAAGTAGTCCTAGTCATGCAAAATATATATATATATAATATAATAAAATAAATTAAAGTAAATAAATAAGAGATTGTGTATGAAAACAACATTAAAATGAATAGTTATGTGATAATTATTCATATTTTGAATGAGGATAATATTTAAATAATAGATAAACTAATGTATATTCTCAAAGTTTAAAATAATGTGTTGGATGAAGATAAAATTTAATAATAATTTTTCTAATTTACTTTTTTTCTCAATTCTATGTCAATATTTGCATGAGAATAATATTAATTAATAGTTATTTTTAATTTAATAATTATGCTTCTTGGTATTGGTATAGTGTGATGGTTTAAAATAGTGTTGTTTATTCGACCGAAGTTCAAACCCCATTTGAATGTTATTATTGAGTGTTTATGTTGAGGATGAGATCTCTCATTTGTGACCTTACTAATTAAAAAATAAATTAATAATTATCTTTAACATTTATTTAAAATATTTGTTGATTATTGTTTTGCATCTATTACATGATCCTATTTTTTTAAAAATGAAAAATTAAAGAAAAAACAAATTAAATAGGAAAGAAAAAGGAGAGAATGTTTAGCAAGAATTAGGATAAGAAAGAAAAAGTTAGACTTTTACAAAATAAAGTTGTTTTAGTGCTCATTTGATGTCAAATTTCATAGAAGTTTTGATCTTAGATTTGTTTATGAATTGATTTTATTTAAAACAACCTTTACTTCTTAAGTTTTATTAAAAATAATAATATATAGATCTAGTTATAAAATTGTGTTAAAGAATTAAAATATTATTTTTAAATATTTTTTATATTGACTATAGAAGGTTGTGGCCTAGGGTGTGGACTCCTATGGGGCCACGACCCATCTACATTTGTACACCAATAAAAAAAAGTCAAAAAAAGATTAAACAAATACAATCTTTGCTTAAATTTGTATTTTATTTTTATCATTTTTAATATAAAAAACATCAATGTATATTTATGCATACAATAAATTAGCATATATATAAACCTGATAAAATATAAATTTAGTGCAAAAAATATATAATAATAAATGTAATAATACATAAATTATTTTTATTGAAATATTTTTTTATTATTATAAATTAATGATTAAGTGGAGACTTAGTGTAATAAACTTTGTTTAAATTGTATTATAATGTAGAATACTTAACATATTTAAATTTGTTTTTATAATTTTTATAAAAACATATATATCTAATATCTCTATTATTTAGTTTAATTTAAATCACAATCCATGACTTATTAAACTGTCATAAGTTAGAGATATTAGATTTACATAATCTATAATGATAAGAGAATGTTTTTTTTATTAAATTTAAATATCATTTAATTTTTTATAAAATAATTTAAAAATTACAAATTGAAATATTTTTCCTAAATTAAATTTATTTACCAAAATTAATCAATTGATAGAATTATTTGTTATAATAATTACTTCAAATTTTTAATTTATTTTTATTGATTTCAAAACATAAAACTACAACAAATGTGCCAATTAACTTATAAGTATTCTATGAAATATTTATATTACTATTTCATTCAAGATTTTAATTTTAAATGTATAATTTTAATAGTAATATCAATTAGTATTAATTATTTTATTTCTCATTATTTTCTTAACTTTATTTTATTATGTTTTTTATTAAGGAAAAAACAGGTTTTGAAGGGGCCCCGAAACCCTTTAACAACAAGCAAGAGACAAATTTAGCAAGAAAAGTACCCAAGCAAGAAGTCAAAACAAGACAAGAAGCTGCCGAAAGAGAACATCAAAACCAGCCAAAAAGCAACACATAACCCACAAAAAACCAGCAACAACCCCATCGTTAGGCCATATTCTTCAAGATATCTGCCACCTCATGTTCCAGTTTGTTCATATTAAGCGTCGCTTTCTTGATTTCCTAAATGTTAACTTGGACCTTATCAGCCTTTCTCTTAAGGTTTGCTCTAGTTCTTTTACACGGCCCACCATAACCTTCCTAACTGTGTACTTTACCCACCTCCTCTTCCACAACAGTCTTGTCCTGATAAGCATTCTCAAGACTATCCACCATCATATCCATAGTGTTTGTCGTGGATTTTAAAATCTTATGGCTAGTATTCATCACCACCTAGATGGACTCTTTTATGTTCTTGAGTTTGTCCTCCATATCCGAGAGCTTATCATCATGATTGCTCTTAAATTTCTCAAGGTCTTCAACAGTTTTCTTGAGGCAATCCACCATATACTTCTTTTCTTCCTCAGTCCACAATTTTGTGGTCTTCACTCTATCTCTAGCAGTGTTGTCGAGGAACTCAGGTCTTTCCAATTTGTTGCTCATAGCCCTCTATTTCAACTTAATTTCTTTAATCTCAAAAAACACCCATCTCATCAGTATAAAGAAATCCACAAACCCATTATGAGCAATATCCAAGATATCCGCAAGGAACTCACATTCTTCTTTGAAATAATGATCTTCATCCTTGAGGTCATCGGGATAACGAGGTATGTCCTCTCTATCAGTGGCAGGGTAGCTAGAACACTCGGACGAAGAATTCGTCTGAGAGTCCTCGGTATCAGGGGTTTTACCTTTCACCTTGGTCTTAGCCTCATCATAGCTAGGGATCAATACCTTAGTACCACCTTTAGAGGTCAAAAAGCCATGTTTAGAGGGGACACTAGCCTTCTTTCTTTTATTACTCGCCTTCTTCAAAGAATTAGTTGTGAATTATTACTTGATAGTATTTTACTTTTACTTTGTTCAGTATTTATATACATTAGAAATTAGTTATTCTAAAATATTTTATTTAAACACTTAAACAAGATATGAAAACTAAAACCTCATAGCATTCAATATCAAATAGTTCTCTCACCAATTTATTTTATTAAGAAGATGCATTTAAAGCATAGTAGTAAATAAGTATTGGATTAAGTGACTGAATGCTTTCCTTAGGTAGCAGTCATAAGGAAAATAGATTTTAGAAAAGATAGCATATCCATACTTAATAGTTCACATCAAACCTAGAAAAAATAAAACTACATATATATTACACCTTAATCCCATGAATACTAATGTGTAGGTGGTGTGGATAAATAAAGGAAGTTTCAAGTACATAGATTATCAAAATCAAGGTTGATATATTTTTAAGAATTGGATATACCAACTTGTGCTAAACATTAAAATTAAATCAATCAATTAAATTATTTCAATCAACCACTTATTTAAATATAAAGGTAAAAACAAATTCATTGTAATACTTAGAATAATTTAATAGATGGATTACTTGACTCTTTAAAGTTTTAAGCCAAATTACAAGTATATGTGTGTGTATGGTGCTCAAGTTCAATCTTAAAATTTGGCTTAAAGCTTCAAAGAGTCAAGCAATGATCTATCTATTAGATTCTTTCAAGTATACAATAAATTTGTGTACTATCTATCTATCTATCTATCTATCTATCTATATATGCACTCACTTGAATGATAACCTCGATGTATTTTCATTAGAGAAGTGTAGTCCTCGATAATTGAATTAAAAACTCATTTGGTATTAATGAGTTTAAATCTTTGGCAAGAGCAATGCATCTATCATGCATGAATAGATACATATCATGTATGGATAGATGTTTATCCTAGATTTATATAGGAATCTATGTCTTGTATAAACATATGCCTATTTTGAATGGATAGATACATGTCTTGTATGGACATATGTGTATCACATATAGATGGAAGAATACCTGAGTATGCAAGTGAATGAACACATAATAATTTTCACTAAATTTATATTAAAGAAAAATTGAAATTTTTTGAATAAAACTTGAGAATTGCTACATGTGAGATACTAACGTGCACAAGGTGGGCATACAATGAAAGTATATAAATATTTTTGAATTATTGTACTCATTGGTAGCAAACTACATAAGTTACAATGCATATGAATCAAAGATACAATACTAGTTTTGGCAACAAGCCTTCTAGAATTAATACAAAAATCCATAATAAATCTAACAGAGAGATGTCTACATATTGATATTATGAAGCAATTCAATATTATTATTGATTAAATGCACACAATCTTTTAATATTGGTAATTGAAAAAAAGTATCTAAAATATATAATAACTAACATTGAAAGATTTACTACAAATCTAATGAGCAAGTCCGAAATTAAGTAAATACCAAAAAAATAGTTGTTGGAACACCTCCACTATATGACTAATATATGAATATATTGTTGTAGATAAGAGACGAATGTTGAATATAGCCGCACATCCACTCAAGATAATAATGGATCAATAATCAAGTGAGATACCATATGGTGTGATTTCTTCATCTTTAATTCTTTGCATTAATAAAATTATACCATAAATTGTACATCTTAAAGGGAGATGGTACAATAGCAATTAAATCATAAGTCTTCAACCTTAATGAAGATACACCCCCTTTAAAATTTGTAGTAACCAATTTAAAGTCTTTTCTCAATAAATTGTGTCGCCTTTTTTTTGTCTTGTATGACACTTCATACAACGAAACAATTTTTCCAAGGA
The DNA here is from genome assembly GCA_007258455.2 of Sequoia sempervirens. Classification (NCBI taxonomy): domain Eukaryota; kingdom Viridiplantae; phylum Streptophyta; class Pinopsida; order Cupressales; family Cupressaceae; genus Sequoia; species Sequoia sempervirens. The sequence goes on along the minus strand of VDFB02358134.1, from coordinate 186,764,358 downwards.
TGTACAACATCCCTTCAACCATATTGATATTATTCAAAGATGTGCAACACTCCAAGGAATTTAAACATGACATTGAAATACATACAACAATATCTCTTAGACAATAATCAACAAAAAATTTGTATGAGTAGGACAAAACCTACTATGACACTCATTTTCAAATGAATAATAGACAAGAAATGGTATGGCCAATAGAAACATAGGAAAATAACTATATAAAATGATATAGCTTAGTCAAAAATATATTGAACACAATAATATGAATAATATGAGTAGGTCAATAATGAATTGTAAAAATAATATTAATAGATTTATCCCTAAAAATGTGATTAAAAAAATCTACTTTGAAATCCCTTCAAAATATGGAATTCACAAACTCGCTGAATATGCAATTAACAAATTGAAATTGAAGAAAATTACAAACTGGTAATCTTCAAAATCCTCAAATAATAATTTGAAACTAGATATAAACTACAAACTTTCAACACACTAGCAATCCCTAAATGGAATCACTCTAATGAACCAAAAGGTTTTTGTCCTTTAATCCATAGTAAAAAATTAGAAGGTTTTATCCCTCCAAAGTCTTATGTCAAGAAGGTTTTCATCCTTAGATAGAAAGATAATGTTCAATCTTTAAAAGAAGGATTTGATAGTAATAATAGTGTAAAGAAAATTTGCATTGAGTACCATGAGGTCTATGAGTAAGAGAAATGCAATTTCTTGAAGGCTCGGGAAAGCACGAGGTAGCAGCTCCATCTTGAACATTCATCAATTCCTACCTCAAAGACAAGAGCACCACAACTATACAACCTATTGTAAAATGCTCTAATCTTTTGTAACTGCCTCTAAGTATTTATAATAGAATAAGCAAAGAGGGAAGAGGATAAATAGAGAAAGAAAAACAAGAGAGGAAAAGATCCTCAAGCTTGTTCCTCCCATACTAGATACATACCAATGTGACATAAGACATAATCACATCATGTTTTCAATCAACAACACTAATCAGTTTAAATTCAAAAATTTAGTTGACCAACCTTAAGTTTTCATTTGGGTGTGTAATTTGATGCAAATCTTCTACCTTTTAATTGCATTTAATAAAACAATTGTTGGATTTTATTCTCAATTCAAGTTGAGATAGATTGCATTTATCAAACAAATACTACATCCATAGTCCTACTAGCAGTCATTTAGTATAGAAATTCTCAATTGCAACATGTTTCACCCCAATCCTTTATTGTTTACAAAATTCATTGTATTCATCTTTTAAGACAAATATACACCCACCCAACTATATCCCCTCTCGTAGCGGCAGACCCCATCGACCTAGAGGCAGGTATGGATAGTGGGGTCCGCCTTGGATGGTGGGGTCTTGGAAAGACTCGACCGCTATAATTCCTCCCACTCAGGTGAGTTTTTTTTCCCTCATCTAATGACAACTAGAATTCCCAGGGGTTCTAGAAAAACCCTTGAAAGATAAAGCGACGACGAAAGCTATAAAAGGCCCCCCTTTCCTAATAAATCGTATAGGGCATGCTACATATAGAATCGCCATCTCCAAGTCAAATATCTTTTCTTTGGAAACAACCACCTCCAATATAGCAAGTGTGCTTCACCCTACAACCTATAATTGTGCACTCTATGCATCTTCCTCTCCTTGGTCCTTCGTTTTTGACAATTTCCCTAGCACGTTACTGGGTCCAACCCCATGATCAATCGATCCCTATATCTCTCCTCATGAACTAGTATTTTTTGGGGTTCGGCTAGACACCCTACAAATAAATGGCTGGAACCCCAAGGGGGAGATAGTTGTAGGGGCTTCCCCATGCTGGAAAAAAAGCATGGGGTCATTGCACCGGGCCATCAGACAGAGGAAGCTTCAATTCAATAACTTAGTGCAGTGGTAATGTTGCACCACAACAACCAATGACAATGAAATATTCCAGTTCAGAATTTCTCTAAATCCCTGACCTTCCTCCACATGTTCAATCTTTTTCCAGTGGTTTTCCTAGAGATCTTTCTCATTAATGCAACTTTCATTTCGCCCATTCATGGAGTTGTATTTAGTACCTCTAAGAAGTATGATTACCCATCGTTAGCAAGTAACGTGGGTTGGCTTGGATTACTCAGTGTTCTAATCACCATATTGTTGCTCGCAGCTGGTGCACCTCTCCTAACTATCGCCCATTTCTTTCGAAATAATTTCTTTAGAAAGACGATTTTACATATTACCGTCGAATCTCTCTTTCATTAAGTACGACCGATACCATCCTGATGTGCTTCAATTATTTCGAACAAGATAGGTTCAATGCTTCTAAATTCATTGTCTCAATCCCACTCCCTACTAGCAGTATGCTCTTTATGATCTCAGCTTCTGATTTAATCACTATGTATTCAGTTATTGAGCCTCAGAGTCTATGTTCTTATGTGATCGCAACATCGAAAAGGAACTCTATATTTTCCACGGAAGCCGACTTGAAATATTTGATTTTAGGCGCATTTTCTCCCAGAATATTATTGTTTGGTTACGACTGGACAACTACCAGTGTTATTCTCGTCCCAGAGAATGATCTCACTTTGTGGCCTACTATGGATAGGGGTGCACCTTTCTATAGTGGGGGATCCCACCCACTATAGAGGATAGGGGCCCCCTTTATATAGTATAATAGGGGCTATAGAGAGGCTTCCTCTCCCTCCAAACCCCCCCATTGTAGAAAGGGCAGATAGGCTCCCATTCTAAAGAGGGGAGAGAGGCGCGAGAGAGTGCCTACTATGGATAGTTCCCCGCACCCCTCCTCCCTCCACCCCTCTCCCTCTTCTATAGTTCCCTATTGAACCGAGTGGTAGGGAATTATAGACTATAGTTGGCGTTTGGTTTAGATTCCTTACTAAATCCTAATATGTTTGACTAAAGGCGACTTATGGGTTTTCTTTCCTGTGTATGACTATTATTTCTATATTGAGCTGTTGCAAATACTTATCATACGACTTTCTCATTTATATTGTCTTCTTCAATAATTCTTTTTAAAATGATTATAAAATAACCAGCAATGGGAGTATGCACATAAGGATTAGAAGTAGCAAACAACCTTAAGGGTTTTTTATTCCCAACCATCCCTTAGAGAAATATCAAACTAAATAGAGATAGTAGTAATAGTGAAGCAGTTCGTGAAATTTATCTATTGGTGATTCAAATAGCATTTATAGGATTACCTTATAGAAAGGATAGAGTCACCTACATAAAGTTTATTTGCACTTACAAATACACTCCACTAGGCAATGTACAGAGAACAGGCCCAAAGATGACGTTTTGGATATCTTCCAGGAAACAACAAACCTCTCCCTCTAATTTCCCCCTCCTTCCAATAATACCTCATATAAAAAATGAAGTGTGGCATTCTATTTTCCAAGTGCTAAGCAACAAGAGGCGCTAATAGCTTGGCATCCAAAGAAACCCCTCTTATGATGGCTGGTGTATAATTGTGGAGGGTGTGGCAAAAGGAGTGGCCTTGGACCCATTCAACACATGATACCAAGTACAATTAGATATGCCAATTTAAAGTAACATGGGATCAAACCTATCAATCAAAGCAACATTTATGCATAGTTTCCTTTATAACAAGGAATTCAATCAATTCAAGAAAGCTTTAAAGGTAGACTTTCATATTAATATATCCCTTCTATATTGGCTAGCGGTCCCCAAGTGGTTAAAATAAGAATTGCATGCAAGGAAACTTAAAGGCCCATAACTCAAAGTTTGATTTGATGGAGAACAACGCCTAAGAATGAATACAATGGTGTGAACATAGTGTCCAAAGTAACACACACACACACACACACTTGGCTGCCAAATAAACTCTAGCCATTCTCAAATAGGAAGGTGCCACATAGCTCAGACCTTCTCACCAACATTTTAAATAAATAAGAATATTAATATCGATATTTAAATATAGTAAGAATTAATAACAATGTTAATTATATTTGTTTTTTATTAGAGGTAAAGCAGGTTTTGATGGGGGGCCCGAAACCCAATATAATTGGTTTTGAAGGGCTTTGTAACCCTGTCCAAGGTAGGCAAGCTGCAAATAAGATAAATCACATACAATCAACAACAAAACAACAGTAGCAGTTAACAAGAAGACATGAATACACAAGTTGCATCAGAAAACAAGAGGGGACGAGATCCCTAAACAACCAGATTTTAACTAGGCCTTGTAAACCTTGAGTGAACATAGAGCTCACCTGCATCAACCAAGCATCAACAAATCATCTGCTCAAGAAAAACATCACTAGGCCAAGAGAAAGAGGCAACTTAATAAAGAACACCATCAACCCTAAACCCATAATCAAAAACACCAACATCTCCAAGATCCCCACCTCAATAGGGGAGTTAAAGAGCACACCAAAACATTGAAGCACATCTATCTTCATGTAGTAGCACCCCACCAAAGCCAATCCCACCTCCACCTCTATAGGAGAGAGCTCCCCTCTATAGGAGAAGAGATGAGAGCCCCACCCTCCTAAGCCTTCACACAATTATCCACACAAGCTCCACCTCGATAGGAACAAGTTGACCAGAATCTCCACCGAATCTACAACCATCTCCACCTCAATAGAAGAGGGCTCTGCCTCAATAGGAGCAGTCTCCACCTCCATAGAAGACCCCACCTGTAGATCAAGAGAGAATGCAAAGACTTCGGAAGGCCATACCAACATATTCTCTTTTGGCATAATAGAGTGTAGATATAGGACATAAAAACACACATCAACCAACCAAACAAAACCCAAAAAAAATTGAGCCTTCAAAATAAAAACATGTAGTTGCTTAGCCCAAGAAAGAACCTCAAACCCCTGCATCAACAATAACTTTGAAACCCAACTAGGGCACAGAAAAAACCAAATCAAGACAAGGCCCAAAGCCCGGAACAAAGAGAAACCAGAAGGCTTAAACAAGCAAAAGTAAAACTTCAAAACAAAGGATCCAAACCCCACCAAAAGAGAGAACATCACAAGCCACCTGGGGGTCAAGAGGAACAATAGCGACCTCAACAAAGAGGATCCAAAGACACTCAGCCAAAGAGAACATGGTCACAAAAGACACTCAGCTGGAGAGAACAAGGTCGCAGAGAACACAACAACAAAAAGAAACATAGGCCAAAAGACCACCAAAGGAAGAGTCCCAGTCTCAAAGAGAACGGGAACAACCAAGCCCCAAGAGGAACAAGGGGCCCTAGACAGGACGAAAATAAGAAGGCCCATCAAAAAAGAACACCAAGCTACCCCAACACGTTGGTCAGAGCCAGAGATGGGCCAAAACTCCACACAACCAACTAGAGGGAGACACCACCACTCCACAAAAAGGGAACAAGAAGAACCCAAAACACTCTAAGAACAAAAACCCCCAAAAGAGAGCCACCAAACAAATAGCGGGAAGAAGCAAAGGACGACCAAGAAGAAGAAGAAAACAGAACAGACCAACACAAGGAGCCCCCAAGCCATCCTACTACGCTGAATAGGAGCATAAATAAGCCCATTCTTCAACCGATCTTCCTCAAAGAAACCAACACACACCCACACCCACTGCAAAGAGAGCAGCCAAAATAAAAGCAAGGGCAAACACAACTAGACCGAGAGAAAGAGATAGCCTCCTCCAGTCACGCCAAGAACAGCAGCATCAAAACGACCCACAATCAAAGGAAGGAGAGCAGGCACCACACCAGAGGAGGTCCCAACCCAACTCCCACATAGCACTAGACTGGAGGAAAGAGCCTCACACCGCCTATGAAAACAGCACCACAGAGGCATCGAAAGGCAAAGAACCAACCCCCAAACACCATCATCATTGTCCGTGTCTGAATCTTCATCACCTGTAGAATCGCCATTCAAACCCGCGCCACTACAACCCGTTCTTCGCCATAAAATTGAAGTAAAAGTTAAAGTGAATGAATTGTTTCCATGCAATGTTTTTTTATGTTAATTATATTTGTTAACTATAGTGTTATTAACATTAAATTATAATGCTACTTATTTAATATTAATGTTTTTATTCATTATTTTAATAAGATGAAAGAACATGTCAATTCCCACTTATATGGGGTCCATCTTGACAGAAAGTTTGAAAAATACCTACATATTAACAAATTGCACTCTTGTGCTAAGTTTGGCTCATGACCCAATACTGACACAAGTTATCGAGGTTTTATCCTCATGAAATTGTGTACACATGAAGAACACATATATATACTAATATTATGCAACTTAGCTACATGACTCTAAGTGTGTGTGCATTATTCCATCATGGCAAGTTGCCCCCACCAGCAAACCTTTTTCTTGATGATACTCTCTCCAACTTGAGAGAATGTCAATGATCCCTATCACACTTGCATAGTTAGTTGTTAGCATAATCGTTCTTATTTTTACGTCAATAATACTTATGATAATCATATAATCTTTCCTAATTGATTATAATTAATACAATAATCTAGTGATTAAGCTATGCTAACTAAACGGGATGCGACAAATTTGCTCTTATAACCACTTGGAACTGTCTTTGTTTTCTACGTTGTAGATTTGGGATATTGGGTCAATTTTGTTTCCAAAGCCGTTTGTCATTAATATATTTAGACAGATTGGTGTCATTGCTTAATTAAACATTTATTGTGATGTACGTTTTTAATTAATGCTAAAATGGACTTGGATCACACAAATTTGGTCCCCTCCATTTTCAAAGGTCGTCAACCTCCTTCACCATTTTACTATTGCGATATTTTCAACTTTCAAAATAAAAAAGGTGTTTGACTGCAAAGCCCAATATCATGGACAACTGTGAAATACATGTACAAGAGAGACTGGTCATCACCAATTGTGACAATACTCAATAGACAACATGACATTCATTATCAAGATCCATTTGTGAATTATGCTTATGGCTCCAAAATTGTCATCCCCATTGATATTTGATGGAAAAAGGTTAACAAGCATGTGATACATAAAATATGAATACATAGAGCATTTGAAATTGATATATCTATCTAAATCTGAAAATACAAATAAGAATAAAGGCATGTAATACAGCCTTGAAGATGCAAAAGTTCTAGTTACTCCAAAGACAATATCTAGGTGCATGAAACCCTCATTAGCAGCACGAAGTATCCTAAGAAACTCCAAACCAAAAAATTGGTTTGACCTTGCCTCTTGTAAGTATCAATAATGCATGTGCATTTCCACCAAAAAGAGTCAAAAGCTTCTAGCATTAGTGGATGCTATAATTGTCTCCTTGACAGATAGAGACTCATCCTTCACTAATGGGACAGTTTTCCAAGCATGCACTTTGAGACAAGAACAGCTGCTCATTTGACTCATTTCATCCTCTGCAACTACACAACAGCAAGCTTTAAAATTGTAATCTTGTATCTGTAATTTGAAGACTGCCCCCATATAGTCACTTAAATAAATTATGCTCAAGAGTTGTAAACATATATTATCAGTCAAATTAAAATAATTATTTCTAAAGGGAGACTTTCTACAAAATATATGGCAGCCTTATAATATGGAATTGATTCGTTTCCTTTAGACCAAATTTCAAAACCTACCATGCAAGCGTTTTTCATCTTGTCCAATGCAAACTGAAGCATAGTGCATGTTTGTAGGCTGAAAGAGCAAAAACTGCCAGTTAGGTTTCATAGCACCACTCTTTTTTAAGACTTCCAGTTTTATTGTGCTTACCTGTGACATAGGCAACAAGATAAGAGAATTACTTCATATATTAAAGAAATATCAACTGGCGCTACTTCATTCATCCAGTATATTCTAAATTAAAGATCTCGCAAACATACTAATGTTTCTGAAATTATTTGTACAAGATTACTTCCTTTTCTTCCATTTTTTTAATCCTGTTAACAAAGTTTAACCAATACATGCTATGAGAAGGGTTGTTTTTTTCGTACAACAGAATCAGAGCCAGCATCTTCATAGTGTTCAATGTGCTCGTTTCTAACTGGATGGTGTTTAATATGGATGGAAAAGTCCTTGAGAGGTGCTCCACTTATTCCTTTTCCCAAAGCTTTGACATATGCTTCCTGCAACAGGCTACAAATTTTATAGAATCCATATATTCCTATCAAATTAGATAGCATCCCACATTCTAATATTCTTCTTGTTATTATTTCATTGGTATTCCTTTAGTTTTCAAAGATGGAAACTGTGTCAAATTCCTTGGAGCATAATCTTAAGGATTCATTGTTTATAATATAAGTTTATAGTAGTCAACTTGCAAGAGACAAGGTGATGCCGCCTCTTTCATGTGTTTCATTCAACTAAAATACTAAAAACGATAAAAAAAAACTTACAGATTGTAAAGCAAAGATTTGTATCGTTTTCATGGCAAATGCTTTAATATATGCTATGTTTTCTGCTCTATCTGATAAATTAAGTGCATGAATTAATAACAGAGATGACAATCCATACCAGATACAAAATGAAATATATCTTTATTCACTCATGAAATTATTACAGAAGACCAGAGATGGTCAGCCAAGGATCAGAAGTTGATCCGACTAGATCATACTACCATCCTTGACAATACACAATGTATTTAAAGGACCCGACGGTTGCCAAAAAGAAGACAACCATCAACCAACTTATGCTTATAACCTCCTTACATACTCGCGAGCGCACGAGTAATCGTTTTTTTTTTGGCTGGGCGAGTAATCTTCACTTTTACTCGCAGGAAACCCTAGCCGATTTTTTTTTCTGTTTTTTCCCGAGTAATCGCCGTGTAATCTGTTGTTTACTCGCAGAATAATCGTCACAAAAACCCAAACGCTTTTTTGACGCGTTTCTGACGCGTTTTTCTGTGAGTTTTCATTTTCGCGGGTATTTTTACCGCGTTTTGGACGCGTTTCGTGCTATTAAACCCTCGTTCTTACCATTTACAATCACCTTCGAGCGATTTACAGTGGTTGTTGCGCGATTTGGACTGGTGGCTACGCGATTTGGACTTCTGGCTGGGCGATTTGGACTTCTGGCGCGATTTCCAGGTTAGTTTGAAACTTTGATCAAAACCCTGTGCCTTCAATGAGTGATATTTCCTGCGTTTCATATACTGTGCTCCATATTTATTTATTTTTTCAAATACCCGAGCTTCAGATGACGCGATTTAGGTTTATTCTGCCATTCTTAAATTTTTTCAAATGCCCGCTTCAGAAATGACGCGATTTCATCATATTCCGCGATTTAGGTTTATTCCGCCAGACTTCAGACGCGATTTGCATTGGATTTATTTTTTTTCAAATGCCTGAGCTTAGAAAATGACGCGATTTGCATTGGATTTTATTTTTTTCAAATGCCTGATAGAAAATGACGCGATTTCATTTTATTCTGCCAGGATTAATTAAAATAATGCGATTTACATTGGATTTAGTATTTTTATTATTTTATACATATGCTTTGTATAAAATAATAAAAATATTAATTCATTTATTTTCTACATCAAAATAATATTTATTATTATTAAAATTTCGTTTTCATTTATTATTTTATTATAAATTTATAATAATATCATGGAAGTTAAAATGTTCACTTTTATACATAATATTTAATATTTATTAATTATTATTAATTTATTATTTTAAAACAAAAATTTCATATATTATTTTATTATAATTTATAATAATATCATGGCAAATAATACTATTGTTTTACATTTCTTATTATTATTTGCCAAGATATTATTAATATATTATAATAAAATAATATATAAAATTTTAGTATTAAAAATTTAAAATAATAATAAATATTAAATAAGATGTAGAAAAATGATATTATTATTTGCAATTTCGCCATGATATTATTGATTTATTACAATAAAATAATATATGAAATTTTACATTTAAAAATTAAAATAATAATAAATCTGATGTAGAAAATACTTAGCATTGAAAATAAAACATGCTCAAGAGTCGAGAGTCAAACTCATACAATGTCATTATCATACATGATTTAATCTTTAATGAATAAAATGAAAACATGCTCAAATTTCAGCTTCTAAAATGATTGATGCTAATATGATATCACAGTAAACTGATAAGTGAAAGCTGAAACAAGAAACAACAGATAACTTGCTGCTCCCACAAAAACTAAAAATATAAGAAACAACAGAATCACAGATAACTTGCATACAAGTAAATTAAATCAATGTGCATCCAACAAAAACTAAAAATATAAGAATGAAAAAACTGAAATTAGAAAGACAGTATACTGAATGAAATGTCTTACAATCTTTCACTTTGATAGTTTACAACTTTACTGTTTGATAATGATTGAAATTATAACGGTGAAGTTAAACAATTAGTTGATTGTTGATGTTCCTTTCACTTTGTATTGGATTTGTTACATCTTCTAATATATTCATTATTCAACATCTGATATTGTAGGTTAATATTTAATTGCAATGGCATCCGCCTCTGCATCTGGTTCGAACACAGCTGCCTCAAGCCAGAGCATTGAAAGGAGACCCCCTGGTAGCCGTGATCCTGCTTGGAAACATGGATATTATGGGCCAGTACCAGGAAGTGTTATTTGTACTTGGTGCAAGAAGAAGATTAGTGGAGGCATCAATCGCCTCAAATACCATCTTGCTGGTATCCCTTGCCATGATGCAAGGGCATGTCCAATAGCCCCTGCAGAGGTGAGACGAGAGATGGAAGCTCTTCTTGCAGCACTTGATGAAAAAAAATTGGAGAGGGCAAAGACACAAGCAGCCATACAAGCAGCCATTGCTCCTAATTTGACTGAAGATTCTGAGGTAAATATGCAAGGCATTGTGGGCTCTAGTCGTGGTCCACGTATACGTACACCATCCACTTCATCCACTTCGAGCAAATTCCAATTTTTTGTCCCTAGAAATGTTCAAGGATCACAACCTTCATTGGAAGGTACTGGGTGGAATAAGGAGGTGCACAAAGAAGCAGACAAGGCTTGTGCTAATTTTTGGTTTTATAACAACCTTCCCTTCAATGTAGCAAGGAGTCCGTATTGGGAGTGTTTGGTGACAGCATTGACAGTTGCAGGGAAAGGGTACAAGGCTCCTAGTCCAAGAGATATAAGTGGCAGGTTACTTGAAGATGCTATTGTAGATGCAAAAGGAATTGTGGAAGCTCAAAAAAAGCAATGGCAAAAGTATGGATGCTCAATTCTTTCAGATGGCTGGACAGATGGAAGAAACCGCACTCTTATCAATTTTATAGTGGCTTCAAATGGTGTGTTGGTTTTTCTAAAGTCAATTGATGCTTCCAACATAATAAAGAATGCAGAAAATTTGAGTTTGATGTTGGAGCGGGTTGTTTTAGAGGTGGGCATAAAAAATGTTGTCCAAGTTGTTACTGACAATGCAGCGGCATATGTGGCAGCTGGTAGATTGCTTCAAGCAAGGCATCCAACACTTTTTTGGACCCCTTGTGCAGCTCATTGCCTTGACCTTCTTTTGGAGGACATAGGCAAAATTGACTGGGTGAAACCAATTGTAGAACAAGCAAGAGACATAACAAAATATATATATAATCACCCATGGGTTCTTCAATTGATGAGAGATCACACCAAAGGGAAAGAGCTTGTGCGATCGGGTGCTACAAGGTTTGCAACTAATTTTCTTACGTTGCAAAGTATCACTAGTTTATTGACTTCCTTGAAGCAGATGTTTGTGAGTCAACCATGGGTAGACTCAACTTACTCAAAGAAGGCTGATGGAGAAAAGATTCAAGCAATAATCTTTGATAGTCAATTTGCAACTAGAGCATTAGAGATTGTCAAGGTAATTCAACTCTAATGAATTTTTAGATTGAATCCTTTTTTGTTAATTTAGAATTCTATAAGTATTTTGTTTCATTGTAAGGTGTAATTTAAATTTGGTTCTACTTTGTAATTTATAGGTGACTGAGCCATTGGTGAGGGTCTTGCGCTTGGTGGATGGTGAGAAAAATGTGATGGGATATCTTTATGAGGCAATGGATAGGGCCAAAGAGGCCATCCAACACTATTACATGGGGGATGCAAATAGATTTAACCCTATTTGGGATATCATTGATCGAAGGTGGAACAATCAACTCCACCAACCCATTCATGCAGCGGGGTACTTTCTCAACCCCAAATTCTACTTCTCTGATGGCTTCACGGATCCTAATGGGGAGGTTATGGAGGGCCTATTCACATGTATTGACAGGATGACACCTCAGTCTGAAGTGAAAGACCTCATCCTTCTAGAGTTGCAACAATATAAGGCAGCTAGGGGGCCTTTGTTTTCTTCCACATTATGTGAACGAGGAAGAGAGATCCAAACACCATGTAAGAAAAAGTGAAGCCTTTATCTTGCAAGTTATGAATTACAATTATTATTACTTATTAGTTATTACAAATTATAATATTGTTTATTAATATTTACAAAACCTTGAATATCTTATTTGCAGGTTCTTGGTGGGAAGATTGGGGTGGAAAAACCCCAAATTTGCAAAGGGTAGCCCTCCGAATTTTGTCTCAACCTTGTAGTGCTTCTGGCTGTGAAAGAAACTGGAGTTTGTTTGATGCCATTCACACGAAGAAGCGTAATAAGTTGACTCAACAACGCCTCAATGATCTTGTTTTTGTGCAGTATAACCTTCGGCTTCGCACAAAAAAGGTGCAAGAATTGACAGATGAGCTCATTGATTTGGATGACATTGATCCATACAGTGATTGGACCGTGCAGGATGATGAGGCCTCCTTGTTTACAGAGGATGAGATTGCTGATTTCGAGAGGCAAGCTATGGAGGATTTGCCTACAGCAGAAGCAGGGGAGATTGGATTGGATGACATTGATGTGGTGGAGGAGGAGCCATTACCACCTACCAGCATGGTGGAGCCACTGCCACAATCTTCTACGCCAAGTAAGGAACCAGAATCGAGTGCAAGGACCATACCCTCTACCTCCCAATTTTTCACTAGGTTGGGGAAGAGGAAATTGTAATTGCCTAGATATGAAATTTATGATGATGATTTTCAAATGCAATCATCATAAATTCATTAGTTATTAGCAGTTTCACTATGCGGCTTCATATAATGATGCCATTTTGTAATCCATATGTATTGAACTATGAAATTTAATATAAAACACTCCCTCATGGTTTTTAGACTCATTTGATGCATTTTGTAATTGAATTTTGCAAAAAAAAAGTGTTTTTATGAGAAATTTTGCTGCTTTTTAATTTGCCGAGTATTTGCCGAGTATTTGCCGAGTTTTTCCCGATTTTTTCCCGAGTCAAAATTTTTGGGCTTGCCGAGTACTCTCCGATTCCGAGTATGTAAACTATGCTTATAACTACCCAAAGCCGACAACCAATTAATACAAACAATTAATACATAATCGGATAACCAATATTAGTATCACCAAAGTATAATAATAGACATTGTACACCGACTACATGCTATATAGGACAAAATTAACAATTACAACCATGAAACAGTAAAGAAATATGCTTGAAAATGAACACATACATAACACCTGACGAAAGAGATCTTTAATTTTTTGGTGAATGCAAAAATATAAAAATTTGTTTAACCAAATCTCTCACCATCAACTTTTACAGCAGCTAGATTTGTTCAAGATGGATACTATACCCTGTGCTCTATGGTGAGTGAACAGCCATGGACATGTAAATAATTCCCTAAAATTGATAGTTATAGTCTTCTTAATGAAAGCGATATTAATCGGAAATGCTTAAAAATTTATGAGGCTTAATATGGTTTAACTATGTGAAAGAATACATTCAATACACTTGGATTGATACCTACAGCCTACAAAATGTCCACATCAGAAATAGGTTACATTTAGTCCAAGAGTTGTGAAATATGACATAATTCTTCTAAATTCCCTGGATGTAGCAAAGACTAACCTGTTGTGCTCATATTTAAAACTATCCCAAAGCTAAATCTTAAGGAAATAGCTTAGGATTTTCAGGATACAATTTTACGTTGGTTCTGTTATATTTCTACTGTTTTAGTTTCAACATGCTCCTTTCAGAAACTACGCAAACCCATGACACTAGACATGTGCTATCATGTGATTTATTTTTTTCAACCATTTACACTTTTCACGTTATAAAAAATCACACAAAAAAAAGAAGCACGGCCATGCATATGCCCATTGAAGTGGGCTTAATGCCTAAAGAATCATTTACAAAATATGTAAGGATATTTTTGCCTATAACCAGTTTCTGCCATACAAGTAGAGCCACAGCTAGCTTAGGATCATTGCACAATGTTGTCTTAATGTGTAGAATATATATGAATAAAAGCAGTGCAGTAGTACACTTTATTGTCTTTAAACTTTCCTGATAATTAAATTTTAGTTTTACCATTTGAGCCATTAATGATTTACATGCCTGCATTTCTTCAATTCATTCAAATTATTTAGTTTTACTATTCTGCTTCCTAGTCTCTGAATGGTAATACAGTTACCAATGAAATTGATTACATATGTCATATACTATAATTGTAAATGCTTTACCCACCTGTCAATGTTCTACAGGCTCATTGGCTGATATTTCATAAAACACAACTAAACAAAATTTTTGAATACACTAATAAATCGTCTTGTCTAAGATCCAGAAAATTTTACTTCAGTTCAAAAAAAATCATACTATCATGTGAATTTCCTCCATACATAATGACTTGGTCCTATACTGCTATCTGTTTGTCACTGACTCACTTATCAACCCACTTGTCATCAGACGGTATACATTGAGTAGAAATCCAGAACAATCTAGATTCTGAACTAACATAGCTAAAAGGTAACTGTTTACAGCAATACCTCACTGGTTCGCCTACTCACATATATGCAGATTGAGTCATTTGTAAATTCTCTGTGTCTATAGTGACAAATAATGAGGAAAACATAGCAATACGCTAAGGAATTAAGAACTGATCATCCAAAGAAAACAATACTGCAAGTATTAAATACTTAGAATCTTAAGGAACGAAAGAAGTTTTATATTTTTATTGAGAGATTTTTTATATTCTTGTAGTACATATATAAAGTAAAAAGAATGGCACCCATGAAATTAACCAAACCTTAAGAGTCCACAGTTGAATAAATTTCTGCCGTTGCTCCTCAGGGTCTGTAAATGCATCTAGCCATGCAATTTCTGGTGAAGAAAACCAGCGCTTGGCAAAAGCTAAAATATTGGTACTTGTTCTTCGTGTCTTTTCCTCAACATCAATGCCCACCTTTTGCACAACAAACAGCAAATTAAAGTTTCCAAGAGAGTTAATAAGCACTCCAATCAGCAAAGACAAACTTACCGTAAGTGTTTTTGACATTCTAAGTATAAATTGCATGAAGTTTCCAGTCCATGATCGATTAGTGCTGAGATTTCTGGATTGTAACTGTGTGTGATCTTTTTTGCATCAACGTTCCGGATCATACTCCATGATCCATCATCAGGATGCTGAGCATGGAGAATAAGAGAGTCGTCCATCATGATCCATCATCTCTTATTCTCCATGCTCAGCATCCTGATGATGGATCATGGAGTATGATCCGAAACGTTGATGCAAAAAAGATCACACACAGTTACAATCCAGAAATCTCAGCACTAATTCTAAGTATAGCCAGGTTACCTAGTCATGGATAAATTGACGACTAAACAGATACAGTTATCTATGCATATTGTTTACAATAATGGATGTTTTGAATGTCAAACTTGAGCTTACTGAAGATTTTGTTGTCACACCACAACAAATAAGTGAAGAAGTATGTGCGATATTGAAACACAAGGGAGGCAGCTTCCACTCGTTTCCATAACTTATGTCACTAGGCCATACTAACTGTAATAGAAAACTTTCTCGTTGATGTACCCACATAAGATGCACCATAAAATATCTCCCATGAAAAGAATCCACAAAAGCTTTTATTTGGAATTCTAACTACCTCTGGTTTTCCGAACACGTTCTTGCTAAACATTAGCAATTTTGGATTGACTTTTCCATCTGTATCTGCCTTAGAAATATTAAAACATGTGAGAATGAATGGTAAAAAGAAAATATATACAGGTAACCAAAGTAGGTTAATGGTACTTACAAATTACAGTCAGCCATGATAGCAATAGAAGAAAATTCCTAAAACATCTCCAATAATAAATAACAGGAATACCGAGGAACTGGCCAAGCTATAGAGACAACATATTAGAGCCATTCCACTCTGTGCATCATTAAATGGAACTTTGCTAAGTCAACACATGCATGCTGTTTTGTTTCTCACAGATAAAGTCGATTATCATTTTACAAAAATCAATAACAGTTGTGCCCTCACATTGAACTTGTGAAGAGGATAATAGAAAAGAAACTAAGTAATATTTCAACTAGAAGTTCTCAGCACCTTATCCTTTTATTTCAGTAGGAAAAACAGCTCAGACCAAGACATGATGAACAATACAACAAACAACAAATCATTTATTTCTATTAACAAGGAAATGTAAACTAAGCAATTAGCTTGTAGTCAGCCCCACAAACTCAAAGAAAGATTGAAAAGTTATTTGGTTATGCATACAATCTCATGTGATTGCATCCGGATGGATTCACTTCAGAATTCTTTGATGTTGAAGTGCCCACATAAATGGTTTTTTTTTTTTTTATGCCCAAAACAGGCTGCCAATTTTTTTTAATATTAATTCTAGTTGATCCTTTTAATTCCTCAACATATATAACCTTTTAAGTACAACATACAGGAACACTACTGAAGAATCTCATGCAAACAAAAATGCATGTCACTGAAAGCAATGTGTAACAAGAAGGAAGCATCACATTCATAATTAGTAATTAAAGTTTATCAAGAATTGCATGGACGTAAATTTACACATGATGATTGCACAATAATAATAGGATTTCCTTCAGAGATTCCATGTATGATCAACTCAACAAGCAAAGGAAAATGGAAAGACAGACTCAATATGAAATACACACTGTACAGTTATAACACCAATTTGAATTACAGTAACCTGCTTCACCATGTGTCCTACCAACATATAGCAATCACAGCTCATTCAGTATTCAGCATTCAAGTCAAGCAAGCATATACTTAAAAATGGCTTCTTTATTGCTCAGCATATCAATTTCTGTAATCTCAAGAAACACAATAATCGTTGTCATCAAGACCAGCCATATTGACCATAATATCTATTTGTCATCAAGTACAAGCAGTAAAAATCATTATCTTAAGGTTCTCAACCACATCAAAACCACATGCACCATACCTTCAATTAACCAATAAAGTATCATCAATGATACATGTAATAGGAATTTTTATTCTTTCTAATCACAAGGCAGTATGCAAAATGAATTCAACATCTCATGCAATAAAATTTAACACTATGCTCCCCCAAGTTTTTGGGACAGGGACAGCAATGGACAGCGGCTTGTGTTTCCAGTACGGGGATACTTCTTGGCTATTTTTTAGGGGACAGCAATGGACAGCAATTTAAAAATTAGGGAATATTTAATAAATATAAAAAAATTCAAATATTCATATCATATCATTGATAAAATATTCATCATAGACATTATTTAAAAACTTAATATATAAAATTGAACTCAAACTGAGATTTCACATGAGAATTGACTAACAAATTAACAAAATTGAAATGCTTTCGTTGTCAATGTGCATACATATTATATAAAAATCACAACAAAATGCCCAAAGGCTGCAAGTTTCAAATCAAATGACAAAACATAAAAAATATATAGCTGTCCTTAATCAGCATATGCATCTGGTAGGTCTATATCAAAATCAAAGCTCGAATTTCAGTTACTGCCAGTATAAGGGGCAGCATTAGGCAACAGAACCCCAACCAATCCTTCCTATGTTCCCTCCCCATCAATCTGTATAGCATCTTCAAGATCAAAATCCCAACAGAAGGCTAGAATCTGATGATACCAAGGGGTATGTCAATCTTATAGCGGCAAGGCACTATGTACGCCCACCAACTTATTCGATAGTCTAGAGGTAAGGTTGTTCCTCTTGACTGATTGAATGAAGCTATATGTGGACCAATTCCTCTTTGTTGTTGAGGAATTGGCAACCTATGAAAGAAGACAAATGGCAAGTACCCTCAACTTTGGTGCATCCTTGTCATGCCATGTCCACCATCCAATAGGGTTGGTTTGAGCTAATGTAGCTCTATCTGACCTCGCCTCTAGATTGTTTAAGGTTGGACCACAAAGATTGTTAAATGCAAGCCACTATGTGCAAAGTAAAGCAAATTCTTCTTCAATATATATTTTTCAAAGAGCCTTCATGAGCCCTTCTTCCACCTCTTCATCATGAGATGGAGGCACTCTTCCAAGCTTTAGTTACATACCATTTAGGATTTAGAGCATAGGCTACCATATGAAGCGGGGTGTTCATAGTGTTCCATCGTTGTGTCACAATGGATCTAAGATGCTTCTCATAAAATCCCAAAGTAGGGTCCATACTATGAATTGCTTGCTTAAATTGCCCAAGCATGCTATCAAAAGTCTCATAAATCTCTCGAAGGCTAGGAGAGTCAATATCAACATTTCTTATTACTTGCACAATATGCTCAATGAAAAAGCAATGTTACACCCCGTTTCATTGGACATTAATCGATGGGAAAGAGAAAGAGAAAGGCCTGGACAAGGGAAGAAAACAAAAAAATGAAATGATAACCATACATAGCATCTATAAAGGGATGCCCATTGCGGGTGGAGGGAATTGCAAATAATCTTTGGGGGTGGCCATATGAATGTATGTATTAGATACATATATACATACATATGTATGTATGTATTAGATATATATATACATATGTGGATATGTACGTATGTATATATATGTCTTTATGTATGGAGTGTCTCATTTAGAAGCCTCCCCCTACCGTGTGCCTTTCAAGTGTGACCATGTTGTTGAGCAAACGGATTTGATGCAACCTCATAACAGTGTGGGTATGGATATGTAAATATGTATGTATGTATATATATGTCTTTATGTATGGAGTGTCTCATTTAAAAGCCTCCCCCTACCGCATGCCTCTCTAGTGTAACCATGTTGTGCAAACGGATTTCATGCAATCTCATAACAATGTAGGTATGGATATGTAGATATGTACGTATGTATATATATGTTTTTATGTATGGAGTGTCTCATTTAAAAGCCTCCCCCTACCGCATGCCTCTCTAATGTGACCATGTGCAAACAGATTTGATGCAATCTCATAACAGTGCGGGTGTGGATATGCATTAGAAAGGGGGATCCATAGCTTGCGCAATGCTCAACCATTCTACAATCATTTCACCTCATATAATACATACATACATACAATATATATATGTATGTAAATACAAAATATATATGTACGTACATATATACATATATACCTATTTGTACACATATATAATGTATGTATGTATATATGTGTGTAGATACATACATATAGATATATAGACATACATATATACGCATATATGAATGTATTTATGTATATGTATGTGTATATATATGTATGTATATGTCTATATATATGTATGTATATGTCTATATATATGTATGGATGTATATATGTATATATGTATATATGCATGCATACATACATCTGTACATAATGGTCGAACATTGCCCAAGCTACAGATCCTCCTTTCTAATGTATATCAATAGCTCGCACCATTCCTAGATTGCATTGAATCCATTTGCACAAAAGCATGGTCATCCCACCTTGTGTAATACATACATACATTAGATATACATACATACATTACATAGGCATACATGCATTCATACACTATACATATGTAGGTGTGTATGTATATATATCCATATACATATTACATACACACCTACATATGTATAGTGTATGAATACATGTATGTCTATATAATGTATGTATGTATGTATGAATGTATTAAATATATATAGACATACATAAATACATACATAGATATGTCTACATGTATGTATGTTTGTGTATATGTATTTATCCAATATCCATACATATATATGTCTATATATATGTATGAATATGTGTGTGCATATATATGTCTACATATATATGTGTGTGTATTTATGTATGCATGTATATATGTCTATACATGTATACATACATATAGACAAATATTTATGTGTATATTTATGTGTATGTTATGTATGTTTTTATGCATTTTTGTATGTACATAGGTGTGTTTTGTCTATGAGTTAGCTGTCTCCACAAAGTGGCAGTTTTAAAACCATTAATAGAACAAATTTTTATCTGCATTAAAAGCTCATAACAATGAGCATAATATGATAGTGGTCGAGCTATTAGTTGGGGCAATCACTACTATTTTTATCTTCCAAATTAATATGTATTGGGCACCAAACTTCAAGAGACCCATGAAGATCAAGGTATCTAAGATGGGTAAGCAAACAAAAGAAAGATGAAATCCCACTGTTGGTGTAAGCTCTCAGATATCACACCTTGAATGCCAAATACATGAAGAGAGACAATGTAGCTAGTGTGACTATCGCAGGATATACCATCCCATGTGCAACAGTCGGTTCCATTTATCCACGTTCTGAGTGAGCTTTTGATATATCTGTCAAAGTCATTCAAGGGCACTTTGAAGCAAATAAGAGCATCACATTCATGGGAAGAACATCTGTTGGACATTAATCGTTGGGAAAGAGAAAGAGAAAGGCCTGGTCAAGGGAAGAAAACAAAAAAATGAAATGATAACCATACGTAGCATCTATAAAGAGATGCCCAATGCGGGTAGAGGGAATTGCAAATAACATTTAGAAGCCTCCCCCTACCATGTGCCTTTCAAGTGTGACCATGTTGTTGAGCAAACGGATTTGATGCAACCTCATAACAGTGTGGGTATGGATATGTACATATGTATATTTATGTCTTTATGTATGGAGTGTCTCATTTAAAAGCTTCCCCCTACCGCATGCCTCTGTAGTGTAACCATGTTGTGCAAACGGATTTGATTCAATCTCATAACAATATAGGTATGGATATGTAAATATGTACGTATGTATATATATGTTTTTATGTATGGAGTATCTCATTTAAAAGCCTCCCCCTACCGAATGCCTCTCTAATGTGACCATGTGCAAACAGATTTGATGCAATCTCATAACAGTGTGGGTGTGGATATGCATTAGAAAGGGGGATCCATAGCTTGCACAATTGTAATGATCCCCTTTATATGGAGCTTAAGAATTAACCTAAATTACCAAATGTTTCATGAAATAAGAAATTTACCAAAAATGTTCTTATGTAAAGCGAGGAAATAAATTAAAAGAAAACTTTCTTATTTAACAAAATGTATGCAAATATCACTTAAGTTGAAGAATCTAAATAACACAGAGATATAAAGTCACTGAATTTTCATCTTTGACCTATTCAACTTCAGGAGCGAAACAAGAGGATGTCTCACAGCCAAGGATGCCTTTAGAGCATTCCTTCCCAGCCCGAGAGCGGCCAACCAACACCCGTGGAAATGACCCCCTCGGCCCTCATTGGCAGACCTGCAGTCATCAAAGAGGGTGGCCTACTGTGAAGGTTCCCTAATATCTGCTCTCCATTGAATGTGGACAACTCCTCTTCCCTCATGAGTTGAATTGTAAACATGGTAATCCAGTGATGATTGGTTATTCATTCAGATTTAAGATATGATACATGTCATTCCTTAGAACCGTCTAAAGTAGATTATGTGCGATTTTCATAATAATAGTAAGACTCATATTTCGGTAGATGAAGCGTACCAGATCCACGACTCCTAGACAATACGTCTGGGCATAATAATGTGATGATAGATCAAAACGCGGGTTCCAGCTAACCGGCGTTCCTCAATGCATAGGTCTTTCCTTCCTTCGATGTCCTCTTCTCCTATGCATACGAAACCTAAATATGGAGGCTAAGAGTTCGAGCGGTGGCGACTTAGACCTGAGGAAATACGTCTTCAGATATCGTGCTTTTTCACCATGTCGCGGCTGAGAGAGGAGTCACGACTTTTTACATGTTAATCGATTTCCTTTAAAAAAATGATCTTTTGTTAAGGTAATACGAATATCTTATAATCGTATGCATATAATTTATAAAGCTATTCATTTAAGAGACATTTGTTAAAATAATTTTATATCATTCAAATTTGGAATAAACAAGATAATAAAAAATAACAAAGTATTTATTATATTATATGTTTAGAGAGAGGTTATGACAGTCCTCCCTCCTTAAATTTGCTTGTCCTCAAGCAATGTAGGGTGATCTTTGATTTCAGCACCTTCCCATGTAGCATCTTCGGTAGGCAGACCCTTCCATTTGACTAGGTATTCTTGAATAGTCCTGTTTCTCAACTTTCTTTCGCGCATATCCAAGACGATCTATGGCTCGAGTATCAACTTCCCTTCATGGTCCAATGGAGGTAATTCCACACTTGGAACAACATGTTGCCCCAAAACTTTTTTGAGGCGGGATACATGAAATACATTATGAATTTTGCTTTGTGAGGGCAGCTCTAATTCATATGCCACTTCCCCGATTCGTCTCAAGATTTTGTAAGGTCCATAAAATCGAGGCTTAAGCTTTTCTTTCCCACTGACTTTGATAGAAGATTGTTTGTAAGGTTGTAGTCTCAAAAAAACCAAGTCCCCAACTTCGAAAGTTCGTTCTGTTCTTTTCTTGTCAGCATACAATTTCTGTTGATTATGAGCTTGATGCAAGTTATTTTTGAGTGAGTTCATGATGTCCACATTCTGCTGTACAAAATCCTTAGCCCCCGGCACTCGACTATCAGCTCGGATTAAATCTCCAAAAGAAGTGGCCTCATATCCATATAAGGCTTGGAACGGACTCATACCAATGGACATATGATGAGTAGTGTTGTAACAATATTCTCCTAAATGCAACCACTTGATCCATCCTTTTTGCTGCCCAATGACATAATTCCTCAAATAGCCTTCCAACCATTTGTTGACGACTTCCGTTTGCCCGTCGGTTTGGGGGTGATAACTAGAGCTTGGGGTCAATGCTGTTCCAGCCAACCTGAATAACTCTTGCCAAAATAAGCTAAGGAAACGGCCGTCTCTATCACTTACAATATTTCTTGGTAGACCGTGCAATCTAAAAATTTCTTTGAAGAACATATCAGCCACCTGAGGAGCTTTGAATTCTGATGTTATAGCCATAAAATGAGCATACTTGGTTAGACGATCCACCACAACATAAATGCAGTCTTTGTTTTGGACCTTTGGTAGACCAGTGATAAAGTCCATGGAAACACTTTCCCATTTTTGATCTGGTATAGGCAAGGGTTGAAGCAGCCCTGCCGGGAAAACATGTTCTTCTTTGTTTCTTTGACATACCATGCACTCTCTAGTATACCTTAGCACATCTTTTTTTAATCCCTTCCATGAAAATCTCTCTCTAATTTTTTTATAAGTTTTGTAGAACCCTTGATGTCCCGCTAAAGGGTTATCATGGTAATCCTTCAAAATGGCTACCTTTACCTTTGATCCTGGGGTAAGATATATCCTATTTTTGTAGAGGATGAGTTCATCTATTACTCTGAAATTTCCATCTTGTATCTTCCCTTCCAAAATATTGCTAGAGAAGGTATCCTTAGTGTATTCAGCTATTATGTTTGCTTTCCATTCAGAAGATACTATCGTTAAGGATCCCAAGTGAGGTCTTCGAGAGAGGGCATCTGCAACAACATTATTCTTCCCTTTCATAAACTCAATATCAAAGTTGTATGCTTGAAGCTTACTTACCCATTTCTGTTGTCTATCGTTTAAATCCTTTTGGTTAAGAAAGAATTTCAAACTGTTGTGATCAGTTTTTACAGTAAATTTCCCACAAATAAGGTATTGCTAGAATTTCTCCAAGGCATGCATTATTGCCAACATTTCTTTGTCGTAAACTGAATAGGTCTTTTCCGACTCTTTAAGTTTTCTACTTTCAAAGGCTATGGGATGCCTTTTTTGCATTAGCACAGCACCAATGCCTTCACCTGAGGCATCACAACATAGTTCAAAAGGTGAAGAGAAATCTGGTATTGCTAATACTGGGCATGAACTCATGACTTCTTTGAGTTTCTCAAAGGCTAATTGGGCTTCTTCTGTCCAAGTAAAAGCTCCTTTCTTAGTTAAGTCCGTCAAAGGGGAAGTCAATTTTGAAAATCCCTTCACAAATCTTCTATAATAGCTATAAAGTCCTAAGAATCCCCTAAGGTGAGTAAGGGTTCTAGGCTTGGGCCAACTTTTAATGGCCTCTACTTTTTCTTCATCAACTCTTACTCCTTCTGCACTAATCTTATGGCCAAGATACAAAATTTCTTCCATCCCAAATTCACACTTAGACATTTTAGCAAACAGAGAGTGTTATTCAAGTATCCCCAATACTTCGTCTATGTGTTTTAAATGCTCCTCCCATGTTTTGCTGTAGATCAAGATGTCATCAAAAAATACAAGTAGGAATTTCCTCAATTGTCCCCTGAAGATATGATTCATACAAGACTGGAAAGTGGTTGGGGCATTTGTTAGGCCAAAAGGTAAGACTAAAACTTCAAAATGCCCAAAATGACATCTAAAAGCTGTTTTGTGAACATCTTCTGCTCTTACCCTTATTTGATGGTAACCCGAACGAAGATCTATTTTTGAAAAATATACTGCACCATGGAGTTCATCTATCAATTCATCGACCCTTGGGATCGGATACCGATTCTTGATGGTTTTCTTGTTAAGTGCCTGGTAATCTATGCACATCCTCATTGTGCCATCTTTCTTCTTCACAAGCACGACTGATGAAGCAAAGGGGCTGGAGCTAGGTTGGATGTGCCCCATTTCCAACAATTCCTTTATAGCCTTTTCAATTTCCTCCTTATAAGCTCTTGGGTGACAGTAGGGTGTGGTAATAACAGGTTTTGCTCCTTCTTCAAGTTCTATAGTATGCTCGAATCCCCTCTTTGGAGGTAACCCGGGAGGAATATCCTCGAATACCCTCTTGTGCTTCCTAAGGATAGGCTTACTATCAATATGAATGGTCTTCCCACATGAAGTGGACTTATCAAGTATCATACATTGTGCGGCCCATTCACCTTGCCCCTTTCTGACATAATGCAACACTGAAAAAAATTTAGAGAGTAGGAAAAGTTGTCAACGAATCCTTATCTCTTAAAAATTGATATCAATCTTACCTGACTATTTTTTCCATTTTCTTGGATGAAACCACCTTTGGAGAGCCATCGGCTAATCCCTTGAGGAGGATTTCCTCGCCATTGTGTGAAAAGCATAACTCCAGCTTGGGGAGGTCCAAGGAGAATCGTCCTAGCGAATGTATCCATGGAGTGCCTAGGATTATGTCTGTATCTCCCAGGTCTACCACATAGAAGTCTTCTTTAGTGGGATGCTTTCCCAAGACTATATCCAGTTGAGGGATCTTTTGATTGCAAGAGGTAGTAGACCCATCAGCTAAGGCTACTTGAAAACCTTTAAATTCTTGAGTTCCAAGTTTTAACCTTGATGCTAGACTCTTATCCATGAAATTGTGGGTCGCTCCTCTATCCATAAGAGCAACTACCCTTTTTCCTTGGATTGCACTTTTTATTCAAAAAGGGTGATGTTTTGAGGCTCTTGAGATAGCTGCAAGGGTTCCCCTTTCTTCACTGCTATATTTTATCTTTTTGTGGGGTTTTCCTGATTATTCATCCCTTGTGATTGTTTGGTCTTGATCTTCCCATTCTTCATCATCAGATAAGGCTCCCATGTTGCGAGCTTGACTTTTCTTCCAGCATTTATGCCCTTTGAACCATTTTTCTTTGCATCTAAAGCATAGATCTTGCTTTCTAAGTTTCTCTTTTTCTTCCTCAAATTTTTCCTTACTACATATATGACCTTGTTCCCATTTCTGATTGCAAGTAAAGCATAGGTTTTTCTTGCGAAGTTCTTCCCTTTTGTCATTTGAAAAGTTTCTCTTATGCCTATCTTTTTTGTAAGGGTATGATTTTTCATGGGCAGATGTATCTTCTAGTGTGAGTGCTTTATCAAAGGCATTGTCAAGGGAGCTGGGTTTTAAGGCACTCACTAATCTCCTAATGGAATCTCTTAATCCTTCCACAAAAAGATACGTAAGGCGATCTTCATCAATCCCTTTTACCCTTACGGAGATTCGTTGGAATTCAGAAATGTAATCTTCAACGGATCCCCGCTGCCTTAAGAGAGTTAATTCTTTGAAGTCCTTTTGAGGATGTTTCCTATCGAATCTTTTGATAAGTTTTTTTGAGTGAACTCCTCAAATGAAGTTTTATTGTCATGCCCTTGTGTGAGGGTGCCATGAAGCCACCATTCATGAGCCAATCCTTCAAGGTGTAATATAGCAAATTGTACTGCATCTTCTTCAGTCATAGGACTTAGATTTAAATAGGTATTAAGTTTTTGTATCCAAGAATAGGCTGAGATCTTGTTTGATCCATCGAAGTTTGGTAGAGTTATTTTGTTAACTTTTTGTTTAAGATCTTTACTCAGCTGTCTGCCCTCCCTATGAGGAGTCTCTAACTTCTTGGCTTCTAGGAAGTTTCTAAAAGATATGATTTCTCTTATGTCGGGATCTAATCTTGCATAAGCTGCAATGGTATCTTCAGCATTAGTTAAGGGAGGATTGTTTTCTCCTTCCATCAAGGTTTCTTTTCCGGTTAGGAAATTTGGTTTTGGAATCCTTGGGTCTGAGGAAACATTATTGTTATTATTATTTTCAGAGTGATTTGAATTTGTATCTCTATTATTAGGACCATTATTTTTGAGGTTATTCATGGTAGCATTCATATATTGCAAGGCTTGAAGTAGCGCTTGACTGTTTTTCTCATTTTGCTCTATTAATGTTTGTGTTCTTCGTTCATTGTTTTCCATAAATGTCCTAAGTTCATTTCCTAACTGTTCACCCATAATGTCTACAGTCTTAGGGTTTCTTCTGTGGTAGACTCGCATGTACCAGTTCCACAAGGTGGCAGGAAGGGGGCTCTGATACCAATTGTAATGATCCCCTTTATATGGAGCTTAAGAATTAACCTAAATTACCAAATGTTTCATGAAATAAGAAATTTACCAAAAATGTTCTTATGTAAAGCGAGGAAATAAATTAAAAGAAAACTTTCTTATTTAACAAAATGTATGCAAATATCACTTAAGTTGAAGAATCTAAATAACACAAAGATATAAAGTCACTGAATTTTTATCTTTGACCTATTCAACTTCAGAAGCGAAACAAGAGGATGTCTCACAGCCAAGGATGCCTTTAGAGCATTCCTTCCCAGCCCGCGAGCGGCCAACCAACACCCGTGGAAATGACCCCCTCGGCCCTCATTGGCAGACCTGCAGTCATCAAAGACCTGCAGTCATCAAAGAGGGTGGCCTACTGTGAAGGTTCCCTAATATCTGCTCTCCATTGAATGTGGACAACTCCTCTTCCCTCATGAGTTGAATTGTAAACATGGTAATCCAGTGATGATTGGTTATTCATTCAGATTTAAGATATGATACATGTCATTCCTTAGAACTGTCTAAGGTAGATTATGTGCGATTTTCATAATAATAGTAAGACTCATATTTCGGTAGATGAAGCGTACCAGATCCGCAACTCCTAGACAATACGTCTGGGCATAATAATGTGATGATAGATCAAAATGCGGGTTCCAGCTAACCGGCGTTTCTCAATGCGTAGGTCTTTCCTTCCTTCGATGTCCTCTTCTCCTGTGCATACGAAACCTAAATATGGAGGCTAAGAGTTCGAGCGGTGGCGACTTAGACCCGAGGAAACACGTCTTCAGATATCGTGCTTTTTCACCAGGTCGCGGCTGAGAGAGGAGTCACGACTTTTTACATGTTAATCGATTTCCTTTAAAAAAATGATCTTTTGTTAAGGTAATACGAATATCTTATAATCGTATGCATATAATTTATAAAGCTATTCATTTAAGAGACATTTGTTAAAATAATTTTATATCATTCAAATTTGGAATAAACAAGATAATAAAAAATAACAAAGTATTTATTATATTATATGTTTATAAGAGAGGGTTATGACAACAATGCTCGACCATTCTACAATCATTCCACCTCATATAATACATACATACATACAATATATATATGTATGTAAATACAAAATATATATGTACGTACATATATACATATATACCTATTTGTACATATATATAATGTATGTATGTATATATGTGTGTACATACATACATATAGATATATAGACATACATATATACACATATATCTATGTATTTATGTATATGTATGTGTATGTGTATATATAGTATATACATATATATGTCTATATATATGTATGGATGTATGTATGTATATATACATATATATGTATGGATGTATATATGTATATATGCATGCATACATACATCTGTACATAATGGTCGAACATTGCCCAAGCTACAGATCCTCCTTTCTAATGTATATCAATTGCTCACACCATTCCCAGATTGCATTGAATCCATTTGCACAAAAACATGGTCATCCCACCTTGTGTAATACATACATACATTATATATGCATGCATACATTACATAAACATACATGCATTCATACACTATACATATGTAGGTGTGTATGTATATACATATATACCTACATATGTATAGTGTATGAATGCATGTATGTCTATTTAATGTATGTATGTATGAATGTATTACATATATATAGACATACATAAATACATACATAGATATGTCTACATGTATGTATGTTTGTCTATATGCATGTATCCAATATCCATACATATATATGTATGTATATGTGTGTGTATATATATGTCTACATATATATGTGTGTATTTATGTATGCATGTATATATGTCTATACATGCATATATACATATAGACAGATATTTATGTGTATATTTATGTGTATGTACATCACACCTACATATGCATAATTCATGAATGATTATATACATATACATATGTATGTATGTATGTATTAGTTATATACAGACATACATACATAGATATGTATGTATGTATGCATGTATACTTACATACATATAGGCATACATTTATACATGCATACATACATACATACATACATTCATACATATCTATGTGTGTATGTATGCATGTCTATATATATATCTAATACATACATACATATGTATATGTATGTAATCATTCATGCATTATGCATATGTAGGTGTGATGTACATACACACATATTTATGTGTGTAATAGTGTATATATATGTCTATATGTATGTATGTATGCATGTATAGACATATATACATGCATACATAAATACATACAAGCACACACATTATATGTAGACATACACACACACACACACACACATATGTATGTATATGTCTACAAATATATGTGTGTTCGTGTGTTGCGTATGTATGTATTTATGTATGCACATATATATGTCTATGCATGCATACATATACATAGACATATATATACACATATATTTATGTGTGTATATGTCTATGTCTATGTATATATGTATGCATGTATACATACATACATGTGTGCATATATACGCATAATATATAGACATACATACATACATATATACATACACACACGTGTGCATATATACGCATAATATATAGGCATACATATACATATATACACATAATATATAGATGTACATATACAAATATACATACATACATGTGTGCATATATACGCATAATATATAGTGTGCATATATACGCATACACATATGTATGTATGTCTATATATTATGTGTATATATGCACACATGTATGTATGTATATGTGTATATGTATGTCTATATACTATGCATATATATGCACACATGTATGTATGTATGTCTATATATTATGCACATATATGCACACATGTATGTATGTATATTTGTATATGTATGTACGTCTACATATTATGTGTATATATGCACACATGTATGTATGTATACATGCATACATATATATGTGGGTATGTGCATGTATGTATGTATGTATGTATAAGTATATGTATGTGTAGACACTGAAAAATGTCCTAAGCCTATGAACACCATTTTCCATATCAATTCCCCTTCTTCCCTACATAATTGAATAATTTTAATTGTTTAATTATTTTCTAAAATCACATTCTTCTATTAATTAAATAATTATTAATTCATTTTCCCCTTTTCTATTATGCCTTTGATTTAATTACGTCACTAATTAATCCTTTCATTCTATAATTAAATAAATTCTCATTTATTTAATTATTTATTGTCATTTTCCTACTATAATTAAATAATTATTTTAATTATTTAATTAATCATTACCTTTTTTTCCACAATTAAATATATCTTATTTATTTAATTCCCACCTTTTTCCCTCCACTAGTAAATAATTATTTTAATTATTTACTAATTTATCTTTTTCCTCCACTTTCTAATTAAATAACTGTTTCCAATTATTTTAATTAAATGTCAACTTTTCCCTCTTCTTCTATAATTAAATAACTTCTTTTATTATTTAGTTATTCACTTTCCCTCCTAAATTAAATAATTTCTATAATTATTTAATTTACTTCAGCCACCTCTTTTTTTGTGCCAATCTCCTCTTTTATCTCAAATTATCTCCACCTTTGATAAGGTTTTATTGCTTTTTAATCTCCACCATCCATCCTTAACTAAACCCTATTTTTGCCCTAACCCTATTTCCTTGCTTCTCAAAGCAATCTCATCCATTGATCTTCATCATTTAATCTTGGCCCTTCACTCAAATTTGGTTTCTATAAAAGAGACCTATCCCTTTCATTTCAACCCTAGACAACCACTATCTTTGATATTTTGCTATCACTATCATTAGGCTTATTCTTGCATCCTATAAATCTGAGGGCAAGCAAGCATATAAAGCAAAATGGAGAAGAGCAATGAAGGTGATTCAGCCATGGCATAGGAATTATGGTAATATTGCTTTGTTATTTTATGTTTCTATGTTCATTTGTGCTTCATTGTTGGATTAGGGTCTTTAGGGCTTGAGTTTTAAGTATTTGGTGGTTGATACTGTTGTTGATTCATGCCTTTTACCTTGATTTTACCCTATTCTACAATATGTATGTATGTATGTATGTATGTATAAATATATGTATGTATGTATGTCTATATATATGTAGGCATATATATTATATATACACGCATATATGTATGTATATATACATACACATATATAAAAAAATACATAAATATATATACACACATACATATATATGTATGTATATACACCATAAAATTGTTTATATATATATATATGTATAGACATATATACATGCATACATACACATATATATACATATGTATACGAACATACATACATACATATATAAAGACATACATATACATAGATACATCTATAAACATATATGTCTATATGTATGTATGTATATGTATGTATATGTATGTATATATGTATTTATTTATAAGTATTTTTCGAGCCTAGCAAGGGATCGCTTGGGTTCCTTTGTGCGCAACACAAGTCACATTTTAGAGGCATGCAAATCTAAAAAGGGATCCAACTTCTCCAAGGAAACCCAATTGCTTTGCGGGAGATTTCTTGCCATCTTGGAATGGCCTCAATATTGGATGCATGTTGAGAAAGGGGCATATCTATAGGTTCAACATTGGTTAGCCGATTCTAAGATCCTTCAAAATCATCGAGGTCAGACCCAAGTAAGGGATTCCTTGAGAGCCTTTGTTTAGCTCTTGGGTTGCTTAGGAGAGTGATTAAAATGTCATAAGGTTTGTAGAACAGATTTTGACTTCACTCAAGACACTTGTTTGCTATGCAGGAGCTCTCTTGTCATCTTGTAAAGGTCTCAGTACTAGACACATGTCAAGAAAGGGGTAGATCTACAAATTTGGAACTAGTAGCCAGTTCTAAGATCCTCCAATATCATCCATGTAGGGCCCAATAAGAGATTCCTTGAGAACCTTTGCCTATTTCTTGGGTCACTTGGGAGAGATACTGACATTTGAGGTAGTTGCCAACTTTCATCATCAATTTACCGATGTGTGGCAATCAGACTAATAACTTATATAGAGGGAGTGTCTCATTTGGAAGCCTCCCCCTACTATGTGCCTCTCTAGCCTGACCATGTTGTGCAAACGGATTTGATGCAATCTTGGGTAAATACGGGTTATGGATATGCATTAGGAAAGGGGATCCACAACTTGGGCAATACTCGTCCATTCTAGGATCATCCCACCTCATGTAATATATATATACATTATATATATGTATGTATGTGTGTATGTATATATATGTATGTATATACATACATATATACATGTATGTACATATAAATAATGTATGTATGTATGTATATATATGTAATATGCATACATATATATAGACATATAGACATACACAGTTGAAAAACTCATCAAATTGAAAAACTCGCCAAGCCCAAAAAACATGACTCGGCAAAAACTCGGCAACTTAAAAAATTGCTTAAATTTCATTAAAAACGCATTTTTTTTGCAGAATTCAATGATAAGATGCATCCAATGAGTCAATAAATGAGTACTTAAAAGAAACAAGTTGAGTCTAATTGTATATGATTGATTTGAAATCAAATTGGGTACAAAATGGCATCCCCATGTGGAATGCGCTAATACTGATAGTCTGCAACAAAATGAAAATAGCAAAATATTTTTGTAAAACTGAAAGTAAATACTATATTAATATATTTTACAAATTTACGTCTTCCTCTTCCCATGTCCAGTGAAAACTAGGGGGAGGTAGAACTAGACAATATTATAGATAAACACTTGTAGGAAAACTTGGAAACTTGGACTTGGATAGTACCTAGAAAATCAAATGAAATGAAAATATGCCTTTTTAGCGTCCGCTGGAGACCTTTCTTTTGGACGGGTGAGTTTTTTTTTTCGTGGACTCATCGAATTTTTGGCAAAAACTCAGCAAATTTTTCTCCTTTATTCGGCGAGCAATTTTGGAGAGTAAATGCGGGAAAAAATCGCCGTAAAAAAAAACCAGAGAGTTTTTTAAAACTCCCTGATTGCTTGGAGAGTTTTTCAACTATGGGCATACATAAATCCATAAATATATGTCTATATGTATGTATGTATGTATGTAAATATACATTTATACATGCATACATACATTTATACATAATGGTGGACCATTGCCCAAGCTAGGGATCCCCCTTACTAATGCATATCGATAGCCCACACCATTTTGAGATTGCATCGAATCTGTTTGCACAACATGGTCATCCCACCTCATGTAATACATACATACATACATACATACATTATATATATGTATGTATATGTATATATATAGACATATAGATATACATACATTATATATATGTATGTATATGTATATATATAGACATATAGACATATATACATTATATATATGTATGTATGTATGTATTTATATATACATATATACATCCATACATACATCTATACATAATGGCCAAGCATTGCCCAAGTTGTGGATCCCCCTTCCTAATGAATATCAATAGCCTACACCGTTCCAAGATTGCATTGAATTCGTTTAGACAACATGGTCATCCCGCGTCATGTAATACATACATACAGACAAACAGACATACGTACATACATACATACATACAAACATATGTATGTATGTATGTATGTGTGTATGTATGTAGGCATGTATGTAATAATGTATGTATAAATGCATGTATGTATGTAGCCATCCATGTATATACGTATGTATGTATACATATATACATGCATACATACATCTATACATAACGGCCAAGCATTGCCCAAGTTGCAGATCCCCATTCCTAATAAATATCAATAACCCACATCATTCTGAGATTGCATCAAATCTGTTTGCACAGCATGGTCATCCCGCCTCATGTAATACATACATTGTATGTATGTATGTATGTATGTATGTATACATATATGTATATATATAGACATATAGACATGCATACATACATAGACATACAGACATACGTATAGATATATATAGACATATATGTATGTATGGACATATTTATATCTATGTATGTAGATATACATACATAACGTATGTACATATTGTAGAGGAAGGAATTTGCTACCCTTAAGATGGCGAGATCTCAAGGAGCAAATTGTCTCTCCCCTACCTCAGTTGACACGGCTCAAGTGAACTGGAAATAGAAGAATGTGAGTTTTAACATAATGCATAAATTATGCAGACCTTTCAAACATCAGAAACCAAAAGTGCAAGGTACAGAGGTCTTTTGGACAGCTCAGAAAGCTCTTTGTCCAAGATGACAACGTGCCACGTTGGTGTCCCGTATGGACAAAAAACAAGAATCGTCACCAGGACACAAAGTACTGTGCACAAATTTTCAGACATGAAAGGGGTACAGAATATGAACATACAAAATTAAAGGTAAAGAAATAAAGATGTCGAATGAAAATGAGACGAAAATGACTAGAGGTTTTAGATATTACCGAAAGCATTTGATGGAGTTCAAGTTTGTTTCAAAGAGTTCTTCCTCTTCCACCTACACACACAAGAGCAAAGAGAAATGTTTGGGTGGCTGTATAAGAGATTGCCTCAGTCAAACCCCCGTATTGGTGTTTCCACCTCCACAAACAGCCTTAGACAAGATAATGAAAATAGACGTGAAATGATAAAGACAACCAGATTCTAATCAAAGACAAACATAATATGCTCAATAAAGATTCTTGAAGAGTTACCCCACTCAAGCACAAAAGCAAGGCTTGCTGGTGCAACAAAGGAGCAACAAGAACTTCCAAGATGACAATATCTTCCTTGCAAGATGAGCTCGTGTTGCAACAATGGAGTTTACTCTGAAAACCATAGAAGAGCTCTTTGCAAGATGTGCATTTAGAGAAATGGAGAAAGTTGTGTATGCTCAAGGAAATGTTGTAGAATGGTGGAGAAAATAAGAGAAGAGAGTTGTGTGTTTCTTCAAGAGAGCAAGAATGAATGAAGAGTGAAGCCTCTTGCATTGGAGAATGGAGAAATTCTTTCAAAAATTGCAAAAGAGAGGGACTTTTTGGTCTAAGTAGCCTACCCAAGCAATTCCCGACAGGCTTGCAAGTTGATAGAGGCATTACGCTACCAGATCGGGGCAGGTGTAATGTCTCAACGGCCACCTTAATCTCGAATTTTCACGGGATGCTAGCATGGCTCGTGAACGTCTTCGCAACACGCATTGGTCCATAGGAAAATTGGGCTTAACATTTGAGGAATTGGGCATGCCAAATGGCGAGAAATGGTTTTAAGTTGAGGGAGAGCATATTTATCTTAGTTTATCTAGAGAGGAAGGTGTGCGTAGTGTGAAATTGCATTGGATGCAATTTACAACACTACACATATGTACATAGATATTCATAAACATACATAGATATATTAGATGTCTAAAATACATACATACATACATATATGTACATAGATATTCGTAGACATACATACATAGATATATATATAAATATATATGTATGTATGCTTCTATATATAATAAATTTTTAGGCATACATAGATATATATACATATGTATGGACATATTTATATCTATGTATGTCCATGAATATCTATCTACGTACATACATACATGCATGCATAAATATAGACACACACATACATACAGATATATACATACATATATATAGACATATATATGTATATATGTTTGTACGTCTATATGTATGTATTAGGCCCTGCAGGGGAATGCAAGGGTTCCTTTGTGCACAACATGAGTCACATTTTAGAGGCATGCGAATCCAATGGGGGATCCAACTTCCCTTAAGACACCCAGTTGCTATGCAAGAGCTCTCTTTCCATCTTGGAACGGTCTTGATATTGGATACATGATGGGAAATAGGTAGATCCATAGGTTCAGCACTTGTAGCCAATTCTAGGATATTCTGAAATTGTTCAAGTCAGGCCCAAGGAAGGGATTCTTCAAGATCCTTTGTCTAGCTCTTGGGTCACTTGGAACGACAAATTTCAACTTGAGACACCCATTTGGTATAAATAACTCCCTTCTCATCTTGAAACAATCTCAGTATTGGACACATGTCAATAAAGGGGTAGATCCACTAGTTTGGCATTAATAGCCAATTCTAGGGTCCTCCAAAATCATCCATGCAAAGCCCACTGCATGGGAATTGAACTAATAAACTATATAGGAGTGTCTCATTTGTAAGCCTCCCCCAACCACATGCCTCTCTAGCATGACCACGTTGTTGTGCAAAAGGATTCGATGCAATCACAAATTGTGCAAGCTATGGATACACATTAGGGAGGGGGATCCACTGCTAGGGCAATGCTTGCCCATTGTAGAGTCGTCTCATCTCATCCTAGTCTACGCCTAGTAATACATACATACATATATATAAGTATTCATATATACATAAATCATATAAATACATACATACATGCATACTCATACATACATATATATAGACATATATATATGTATGTATGTATGTATGTATATATGCATATTCATACATACATACATGTACATATATATGGACATGTATACATAGATATATGTATATGTGTGTGTGTGTGTATAAAATACATACATAAACATATGTCTATATCTATATATATGCATATATGTATACATACATACATACATACATACATACATACATACATACATATATGTATATATATATGTATACATATACATACATACATACATACATACATATATGTATGTATATATGTATGTATATGTATGTATATGTATGTATGTATATACATATACATATGTATATACATACATACATATGTATATACATACATACATATATATGTATGTATGTATGTACGTATGTATATATACATATATGTATGTATGTATGTATGTATGTATACATATATGTATATATATATATATATATATATATGTATGTATTTATGTACCAAACTTAGTAAGGGATTGCTCACATTCCTTTGTGCATAGCAAGATTCACGTTTTAGAGGAATGCAAATCCGGCAAGGGATCCAACTTCACAAAGGACACTAGATTGCTATACAAGAGCTCTCTTGCCATGTCAAAATGGTCTTGATATTGGATGCAAGTCTAGAAAGGGGTAGATCCGTAGGTTCGACACTGATAGCTTATTCTAGGATCCTCCAAACTTGTCCAAGTCGTGCCCAAATAATGGTTTCCTCAAGATCCTCTGTCTAGTTCTCGAGTCGCTTCAGAGAGTCATTATAATGTAGTCTGGCTTGCAGAACAATGAATTTTGACTCTTCTTGGGACACCCATTTTCTATGCAAGAGCTCTCTTATGATCTCAAAACAGTCTCGATATCGAATGCATATCAGCTTAGGGGTAGATCTACAGTTCGGGGCTAGTAGCCAATTCTAGGATCCTCCAAAAGCATCCATGTCAAGCCAAGTAAGAGATCCCTTAGGAATCTCCATCTATCTCTTGGGTCACTTGGGAGAGTACCAACATTTAAGGTAGTTGCCAACTTTTAGCATCAAGCTACCAAAGCATGCAAATCAAACTAATAACTTATATAGGGGGATTGTCTCATTTGGAAGCCTCCCCCTACATGGAAGTATGCTATGAGAGGACCGTCACCTGGATCAGTTGTTTGCACTGAATGTAAGGAGATACATTTTGGAGGCATAAATCACCTCAAATAACATCTTGCAAGCATTTCTCATTGTGATGC
Organism: Sequoia sempervirens; assembly: GCA_007258455.2. Classification (NCBI taxonomy): domain Eukaryota; kingdom Viridiplantae; phylum Streptophyta; class Pinopsida; order Cupressales; family Cupressaceae; genus Sequoia; species Sequoia sempervirens. Next base: position 186,726,636 of record VDFB02358134.1, on the reverse strand, counting down.
TAACACTTGTCCTAAGGCCACAGGAGATAAAAAGAGAGATGAGTGCCCTCCTTGCAGCTGCCGAAGAAAAAAAAATTGCAAAGGGAGAGAACAAAGGTAGCCATAGCAGCAAGTATAGCTGATGGACATGGTCTTGAGCAAGTGGAGATAGAGTCTGAATCAGATGAGGAGGCAAATACTGAGATTGTGGGCTCTCTTTGTGGTCCACGCATTCGTGCCCATAGCACACCGGCCTCTAGACCCCCCATTTCCTCTACTTCGAGTAGAGTGCCACCATCGCCTACATCTTCACACACACCACAGTTTTTTTGTGCCAAAAAACACACCACGAGCACAGCGATCATTGGAGGCTACAGGGTGGAATGAGGAGGTGCATCAACATGCCGACATGGCATGTGCGGACTTTTGGTATTTCAATAACATTTCATTCAATGTGGCGAGTAGTCCCTATTGGCACAATTTGGTTACCGCATTAACAGTTGCGAGAAAAGGCTACAAGCAACCTTCTTGCAAAGACTTGAGTGGGAGGTAAGTCAATTTAAATTTTATGCTAAGTTTATGTTCTTTAATTTAAATTAGTTTATGTTGAATTTAAGCTTTTTTTTGTTTAAAAATTAAAATTTTGTACTTATTTTACTTTGTACTTGTAGGTTGCTCACAAATGCTACCGAAAGGGCGGTGCAAGTAGTGAAAGAGCAAAAGAAAGAATGGAAGAAACATAGCTGCACCATTCTTTCCGATGGGTGGATGGATGGGAGAAACCATACCAGCCTTAATTTTTGGTTTCTTCAAAAGGTGAAGTTGTGTTTTTGAAATCGGTGGATGCCTCCAACAAAATAAAAAATGCAGAAACATTATGTACATTGTTGGAGGAAGTTGTCATGGAGGTGGGGATAGATAATGTGGTGTAAGTCATCACGGATAATGTGGCAGCTGGGAGATTGCTTGATGATAGACATCCTACACTTTTTCGGTCACCATGTGCAGCGCATTGCCTTGACCTTCTTTTGGAGGATATAGGCAAACTTGTTTGGGTGGCATAGATTGTAGATGATGCAAGGAGCATCACAAAATTTATCTACAATCACCCTTGGGTTCTTAACTTGATGAGAGATCATATGCAAGGGAAGGAGTTAGTGAGATCGGGTGCCACAAGGTTTGCAACAGTTTGCCTAACATAGAAAAGCATTTTGGGTTCTTTGACTACTTTAAAACAAATCTTTGTGAGTCAAGCATGGGTGGACTCCACATGTTCAAAGAAGCCCGAAGGAGATAGAGTTTCAAGAATAGTCTTCGACAGCCTGTTTGTAGAAAGAGCTACAGAGATCGTGAAGGTAACTTCAAAAGTTAAAACTTTGTTTATAATTTTTAAACTCAAGTCTCAAGTTGAATATTCAATATTTTTTTTTTTTAATTTAGGTCTTTCATTATAAATTTGTAACTTTAATCTTGTTTTTATTTGTAATGTAGGTGTCGGAGCCCTTGGTTAGAGTCCTCCGCTTGGTAGATGGGGATCAAAACCCAATGGGATATATTTATGAGGCCATGGATAGGGCCAAAGAGGCTATCAAACATTATTACATGGGGGAAAGCCTCAAATTTGATCCCATATGGAAGATTGTTGATAGGAGGTGGAACAATCAACTCCACCAACCCATCCATGCAATAGGGTACTTCCTCAACCCTGATTTTCTCTTCTCAAACAACTCCGATCCTAATAGAGAGGTTTTGGAGGGGCTCACGACATGCATTCAGAGGATGGAGCCTAGTGTTGAGGTGAGAGACCTCATTGTCCAAGAGTTGGATCTCTACAAGGAAGGAAGGGGTAAGCTCTTTTCTTCAGAGCTAGCTGTTCAAGGAAGAACCACTCAGCCACAAGGTATAAAATTGGGAGTCTTTTAAGTTTATTTCACATGCATCTTATAATTTGATAAAATGTGTTTTGACTTTCTTTTCTAACTCTTCAATATATTTTTTTTGTAGAGGTTTGGTGGAAAACTTGGGATGGAAATACCAAACACCTCCAAAAAATTGCCCTCCACATACTACGTCAGCCTTGCAGTGCATCCAGTTGTAAGCGGAATTGGAGCTTGTTTGAGGCCATTCACACAAAGAAGAGGAACGAATTAGCACAAAAATGCCTCAATGACCTTGTGTTTGTGCAATACAACCTTCGATTGCGCACAAAAAGAATAGAAGACAAATCACTGGATCCTATTAATTTGGATGAGATAGATCCATACAGTGATTGGATAGGGCGAGATGAGCAGCCTCCATTGTTTACCGCGGACGAGATTCTTGATTTCGAGAGACAGGCAATGGAGGATGTGGGTGCAATAGGAGATGTAGGGTTGGAGAACATCCCTGAGGATGAGGAGGAGTCATTGCCAGAGGTAGAGCCAGATATTTCCAAGATGGTGGTCGAGCCTCAGCCACAGCCTTCCATGCCAACCGAGGAGCCACCAGCACCGCGTACTCGCAAGACTAGAGCATCTGCCTCTTCCCTAGCTTTGACTAAATTAGGGAAGAGGAAGGTGTAACATGTTGTATTTAGTATTTACTTCTAGTTTTACTTTTTTCATTTTCAGCTATCTATGGTAATTTGTACCAGACTATCAGGCTTTCAGCCATTAGGATTCCGCATGAGAATGCAATTTTGTAATCAATCCTCTATTAATGTCAATCAAATTTAATGGAAAACACTTTTGTAATCATTTATGGACTCATTGGATTCATCTTGTCATTGAAATTTGCAAACAAAATGTGTTTCTAATGTGATTTTAGCAATTTTTCAAGTTCCCGAGTTTTTGCTGAGTTTTTAAAAACTCAAAAATTTTGGGCTTGGTGAGTCTTTTGGCGAGTCAAGTTTTCCAACTATGCATACAATCATATATAGACATATATACATATACTATACATACATACATACATACATACATTATATATGTAGTATGTATCTATGTATGTATTATAATATATACTACCATCCCCATCCCTGAAACACCATGGAATGTAGCCAACATCCAACCTGAGTTTGTACAGAACTTTTATATGATACAATATTTAAAATTCTAGCATGGTTTCGTATTCTTGAAATCTCTTGTAGAATAACCTCTGTTTGATATTCGCACTCATCATTATTTCATTTGTTTTCGTTCATAACATCATTGAATTTGTTTGAGTGTGTTGTCCCCAAGGCAACTTGGTCCCTAATTAGCAATACATGCAAAAACAGAAAGTTTGACACAGTTCCCCACCATCTCTATAGAGTGTTAGCAATCGTCAAATGCCACAGAACTTTGTGCAAACTAGTGAGTCAGTGGCTATCCTCTTAAGACTCTTTTGGTACAAAACTGGAGAGTTTTGTCTAAGCCTGGATTGAGAGTATGGGGTCAGGACCGCTCCACAATGAAGTTGACTACCACACTATCACTACTTCCTGAAATCTGTCCATAAGAGCTTAGATTATAAATTAAACCATCAAGATTAAATAATCATTCTATGCTATTTTGGTTGTTGTCTACTGCTAGTTTATGCAGCAGAATTGCAAATTTGATGTGAAAAGTTTCCCCTACAATGTAATGTCCCCTTCTCATCAGTAATCTGTTCTGACACTCATCCACCTATTTCGGAAGCCTGTAGGCATGTATGAGGTAAAATTAGGGTTTCCAGTTCTGAGGTTCCTCGGCATTTTCTGAGAGTTTACTATTTATGGTAAATTCTATTTTAAGCAGTATGGAGTTTGTCAGCTTTCAGTACTTCATTTTCAGTTGGAGCATTTATTTGCAGTTCTTATTTGACCTCTTAAGGCATTTTTATGTTAAAATAAGGCATTAAGGTTATATTATGCAGTTGACCCCCTTGGCCTAGATGAACAACTTTAAGTTGTAATTAAAAAGGGGACTTGGAAGGGTGACGCCTTCATGAAGAGGTTTATTATTTTATTAAGAACATTATTCCTTGGGAAAAAGTGGACGCCACTTTATAAAATGAGAATTTTGAAATAAAGTGAAATTCTCCTTAAGCAAATTGGACGCCATCTTGAGAAGATGATTGTTTTGGGAATTTGAAGGGTCTCCTGTGTCTTTTGGTCTGCTTCTCAGGAATTTGGAGAGTTTGTGTGCTCTTATTTATTGAAGGTTTTTGCTCCAGCTTTTCATCCATGAAAATTATGCTAAAGTTATGCTGTCGGAATGACAATTGATATATTGCTTCGAGGATGTCAACCTCCTAGCCTTTCGTCCAATTTCGTGTTTGCAATATAACACCTAGTTGGCTACATTGCTGCTTCTCAACATCAGACTAGCAGATTGAGCTCATTTGATTGAAGAATTCTGGAGATTTTGGCAATTTTGGTTTGCTGTTTCATCTACTGCTGAAGGTGATTTTTATTCATAGTTTATTTTCCAGTTTGAAATTGGTTCTGGGTACTTCACCAATCTATTTGCTGTCCTTGGGCGACCCTTCCTGTTAATTTTGGGAATTTAATTGCAAGTGTCTGATTTTTAAATGAAAATCGCCCCTCCCAAGAGGGCCGTACCTTTCTAAGAACATTGGGAATTGTGCAAGTTTATATGAGTTGGAATTTGCTGCTGTTTGGTGCTTGGAATTTGGGCGCCTACCTCCTGAGAGACCTTTGCAAAAGACTTCAATCAATTCGGAGGTGAAATGAGTGAGTTATGAGTATTTTACTGATTTCCAGTTTGCTGATATGAATTTCCAGAACTTAGGATTTTACATCAGATTTATAAGCTTCCTGTTTTAATCATATTTCTGTCATTGGAAAGCAAAGAACATTATTGGAATTCATTCTTATCTTCTTATCTCATTTCTCTATCATTGTAATTCATGTTTTTGCAGTCCTTTGAATTGTAAGGTTTTGATTAGTAGTACTAATCTAACCCATTATTATTGCTGCAACTACTTGATTAAATTCTAATTAATTACCCCTGGACGGTTTACCGCCAGTGCGGAGAAAGAATTTGTTATATCATTGTACCCACTTTCAAGTGGTGAATTCCCACAATTCTGTGGATGCCCGCCGCAGCGGATGAATTGTTTAAATTGTAATCTTTTCCCCCCACTGTTTGGTGGTAGTGTGGAAATGCTCATCATGGCTGGTTATCCGCCTATCAGTTTCTAGTTTTTTCAATTCAACACTCCGTCATATGTTAGCACCTCGCCCTCAGTGGGATCTTGAGTGCACATTCTTGACGTTGAGTAATTTTCTTTCAAGTATTTTCATTTAGCTCCTCCGCCATATGACAACACCTATCCCTCATTGGGGTTGAGTGTGCATTCTTGGTGTGAGTTCATTTCAAGTTCAGTTTTCTATTTGGAGCTAACGCTAACCGAGTTGATTAAGTGCTGGTTATGTGTGTTAATTCATTGAAAAAATTGGTTAGCATATTTCATACAACATTGATGTAAACTTTTGCACCTATATATGTTTTACCTAATTTTGTAGTACAAAGGTTTCAGTACAATCCAAAAAAGCAAAAGCATATACAATTAGCCAAGAAAAATTAAGTGAAAACAAAGAAAATGCTAATCCCGTTGAATCCTACATTTTGCAAGAGTAGTGCGCACCAAGACACGAGCAAGCAATGCCTGTTTTTGAATCTGCTTTCCCTCCAATTGCAAAATTTGTGCATATTCTTCTGATGAAAGCAACCCTTTATATGCATCAATGAGAGATGTATCTTGCACCTGTTCCGGATGCAAATACCAAAAGTGAACCTCCCTGCAAATAAAGAGACTGGGAATGTTAGATTCTAATATTATACTATATATGTGGGTTTTCAAAAGTATTACAATCTAGAAACCATTCCCAAACCTAACCCTTCAATGAAATGGAAAACATGTCATTCTTCTATTTTAGCAAGTTCGAAATAAATATGATCTCATAATACAATATAATGTATTAGTTGGCTTCTTGGATATATTGGTATATATGGCATTCAGTGCAAAAGGAATAATGACATATACTATTTTTCTATTTTTTATGAGAACTTAAGTGATAAGATCTCTCCAACAAGCGAAAAATGTCAAAGAATAAGACATTGGCATTTCAACATAGTGAAATATCCCAGTGCAATTTTGTATGTAAAATATTTTCAGTTTCTCACTTTCATTGGCATAGGCATTTCGTCATACAGTTTCCGCTTAGCTGCTCTATTGTTTGCTTTCAGTTTGTTTTCAAAATATTATAAAGGATTCATACCATACGTGCATAATGCACCCCTTTTCACAATTTCTATTACAAACAATGATTTTTGCAAGCTTGAATAGATAAATGTTAAATGTATTCCATACAAATTATACAGCTGATGTAATATTCAGAAAATGTAATGTCCCCGATTTCTGACCCGCCACCACAGAATTTAATATAATTAATTAATTTAATTATTTGGTATTGCCTGGTAAAAAGTACATTTAAAAAGGTAATATTAAATAGTTAGATTAAAGTGATGTTATAAAGTGACGCAAAGGAAATATTTAAAGGCATTTTATAAAGTCACTTTATTAAAAAGAGTTTAATGTCTTGAGTGGGAAATTTCAAAAGGGATTCTAGAAGTTTCTCTGGATAGAAATAAAAAGGGATGCGAAAGCTCATTTGAGGCATGCATGCTTATTATTCTATTTGGTATTTTGAGAAGCTTTTCGGAGTTTGAAACCTTAAGATGAAAACCTTAAGGGTATCCGATTTTGGTAGTGAAACTATCTGCCCTAGCTGGATTCAGGCAAAATCAACCAGATTTTGCACTCACATGATAATGTTTGTTCGGAAATTTGTGGACTGTAAGAGACCAGGTGTCTCTCAACCCAATCACTGACTGATTATGTAAGGTTTTGTTTGTTTTTCAGATTTTATGATTTTTTGATGGTTTTTTGCAGCAATAAGGAATTTGCGATTTTGAGAAATAAATGCAATAAAATTAATAAATAAATAGCAATGCATCAAATAACTCCCAAAGCAATGGCAGATGATTTTATTATCATTATTGAACAACTACAATGCTTCCCGGAATAGAAGAAGTGAACAAATGAATTTATTAAAAGAACCTGGCTATTGCTTGCAGCCGCTTGGAAGAATGAAGAAATGTACGGCCTAGCTTAGATCTTGATTTTTCTTCCCAGATAACAGCTGAAATAGATTTCCCTTGCTGGTGCGCCCAAGATAATGAAGACTGGAGGCTCAGAAGATAGGCGTTTTGGATGCCAGAGAAAAGATGTCCTTTCTGCAGCAAGTACGGCCTGTCAGCAGCATTAATTGCAGCCATACCTTTTCTTGGGAAATGTGCCAGATGCAAAACACTGATACTCTCTAAAGGCGATTCTTCCTGATGAACAATAGAACCAAATACTGAATGAAAAACTTCACTGTGAGCTCTATATGACTTCTGGATAAAGCCACGCTGATGGACAATCTTCAACTGGTATTTCACAGCCTCAGTATGTCAAATCTCGAAGAGGGAACGTTCTTCAAAATCGAATGTCTGCTGAAACCCTAGGTTCGCAAACCCCAATACTCAGAGAGAGAATAAGACAAATAACATAAGAGTTCGATTTGTCTTGGCAGTATATATATAACCTCTCAAAAATTCGACCCAAGCATCTTTTAATAATCATTTAAATAAATGATTAAATTCGCCCTTCTTAACTTAGGAAAAAATATTAAATAAATGGCGTCCATCTTTTAATGAATAAATAATTATTCATTACAATAAATATTCCTCTTTATTATAAAGTATTAAAAATACTTTATAATATGCCATTAAATATTAATATTTAAATATATTAATAAAGTGACTTTATAACATAAAGTCAAAATATTAATTATTTAATAATCATTAAATGCTCCATTATTTTCCATCTGTCCATCAAACTGACAAACTGGGTCGACTCTGAGCTAACCAGCTGAACCAGGTGCCCTGCCCAAAATAGCAGCTTCCACCTACCTGACTTACTATAAATAGTAAGTATCTGAAAAACCTCTCTGAAAGACTCTGCGAAGGCCCAACCTGAATCAATTGAAAGAGTAATGTTCCCGAACACCGGATAACTGCCACAAATGACCCTCTACACACATCTGTCAGCCTACGAGGATCAGAATGATAGGCTAACCACAATCCAGCTGAACTGACTAGGAAGGGGACATCACAGTCCGCCCTCCCTGAAATTGCTTGTCCTCAAGCAATCTCAACTCTGGATGCTGTAAAATCTCCTCGGACTCCCATGTAGCATCCTCAACTGGCAAATCTCTCCACTTGATCAAATATTCCCTGATCACCCGCCTCCAAAGGTGTCTCTCTCTCATCTCGAGAATGGCCTCAGGTACTAGTATCAATTTCCCTTCATCATCAAGGGGTGGCAAAACTGGAGAGGGTGTCACATGCTGACCCAATGCCTTCTTCAGGCGAGAAACGTGAAACACGTTGTGAACCCTACTATCTGTTGGTAAGTCCAACTCATATGCAACCTCGCCCACTAGTCTAATAACACGAAATGGACCATAGTAACGAGGTTTCAACTTCTCCGCACCACTCTTCTGCAGAGTAGACTGACGATACGGCTGCAACATAAGATACACCATATCACCCACTACAAAAGAACGCTCAACCCTCTTCTGATCAGCATACTGCTTCTGCTGATTCTGTGCCCGCTGGATATTGTCTCTGAGAGACCTCAAAATGTCCTGTTGACTCTGCATCATATCTCCTGCACTCGGCACTCTGCTATCACTCAATATCAGATCCAAAAGGTTGGGCGCCTCATACCCATACAATGCCATGAAGGGCGTCATCTGTCGTCATGTGGTGAGTAGAGTTATAACAATACTCACAGAGGTATATCCACCTCACCCAAGCTCTCTGCTGTCCAGCTATGTAATTGCGCAAGTAACCTTCCACCCACTTATTGACAATTTCCGTCTGTCCATCTGTCTGTGGATAGTAGCTGGTACTCGGTGTCAGTTCGGTCCCACAAAGCCTGAACAACTCCTGCCAAAAGTTGCTCATGAACCGACTGTCTCTATCGCTGACTATCGTCCAAGGCAACCCATGTAACCGGAATACCTCTGTGAAAAAGAGCTCTGCAGTCTGCGATGCTGTGAATGTAGTAGTAATCGGGAAGAAGTGTGCATATTTGGTCAACCGATCAACCACTACGTAAATGCAATCTTTACCTTGGGTTTTCGGCAAACCCGTGATAAAGTCCATCGATAAACACTCCCACTTCCTATCAGGTATCGGAAGTGGCTAAAGCAATCCAGCAGGATATGTGTGTTCCTGCTTGTTCTGTTGGCAAACAGAACACTCTCGAACATACTGAAGAACATCAGTTTTCAGCCCTTCCCAAGTACACCGTTCCCGAACCAACTTATATGTTTTGAAGTACCCGGGATGGCCTGCCATAGGAAGATCATGAAAGGCTCTCAGAACTGTATCCCTCAACTCGGAACCAGGAACCAGAAAAATCCGCCCTTTGTAAATGATCAAGTCATCTACAACGGTGTACCTACTATCCTGCTCTGTCCCATCAATAATGCTAGAAGCCCATGGGTTCTTAGCATACTCAGTAACGATCCGATGCCTCCAATCCTCGGAGATCTGTGCCATAGCATTCAACTGAGGTCTGCGAGACAGGGCGTCAGCTACAACATTCTACTTCCCCTTAATGAAGGTGATATCAAAATCATATGATTGCAGTTTGCTGACCCATTTTTGCTGCCTCTCATTTAGGTCTCGCTGTCCAAGGAAGTGTTTCAGGCTATTGTGGTCTGTACGCACGCTGAACTTGCTGCCTACCAAGTATTGCCTAAACTTAGCCAAAGCATGCATAATGGCTAACATTTCCTTGTCGTAAATGTTGTAAAACCTCTCAGGACCCCTAAGCTTCCTGCTCTCAAAAGCAATAGGGTGCCTCTCCTACATCAAAACAGCACCAATGCCCTCCCCTAAAGCATCGCAAAACAAATCAAATGACTTCGTAAAGTCAGGTAATGCTAGCACTGGACACGAAGTCATGATCACCTTAAACCTGTCAAAGCACTCCTGCGCCTGTGGTGACCAAGTAAAAGCCCCTTTCTTTGTCAAATCAGTAAGGGGTGCGGCGTGACGTGAGAACCCACTAACAAATCTCCTGTAAAAAGCACACAACCCAATGAATCCTCTGAGCTGCGTAAGGTTCTCAGGTACTGGCCACTCAACTATAGCCCGGACCTTTTCAGGGTCCATACTAACTCCCTTGGCACTGATGATGTGCCCCAGATACAACAATTCCACCATGCCTAGCTCACACTTGGATTCCTTGGCATAAAAGGACTCCTCGGCCAAGATACCCAAAACTGTGTCCAAGTGAGCTAAATGCTCCTCCCATGACCTACTGTACACCAGAATGTCATCGAAGAAGACCAATACAAATCTCCGCAGCTGAGAACTGAAGACCCTGTTCATGGTAGCCTAAAAGGTGGTAGGTGCATTGGTTAGACCGAAAGGCATAACCAAGAACTCAAAGTGACCGCAATGGCACCTGAAAGCCGTTTTCTCAATGTCCTGCTCCCTCATCTGAATCTGGTGGTACCCGGATCTCAAGTCAATCTTCGTAAAGAAGATAGCACCGTGCAACTCATCAATCAACTCATCGATGCATGGTATTGGGTACCTGTTCTTAATTGTCCTCTTATTGAGCTGGCGGTAGTCTATGCACATCCGAAGTGATCCATCCTTCTTCACCAATACAACCGATGAAGCAAAAGGTGACTTGCTAGGTCTAATATGCCCCATAGCCAATAACTCATTGATGGTCTTCTCTATCTCATCCTTGAGTCGTTTCGGATGCCTGTAGGATGTAATCATAATGGGCTTTGCGCCCTCCTCCAACTCGATCATATGCTCAGTGCCTCTGTCTGGAGCTCTACCAGGTGGAATGTCGCTAAACACTTTGGAGTGTTTAGTCCTTAGTATCTGAATGTCTAGATGGTACTCACCCTTCTGCTGCTCCTGTTGTGCTGGCAATAACATACACTCTGCAGCCCAATCAACCATATCATGACGAATGAGTCTCTCCATCCGCCTGTACGAAACCATCCTCAGATTACTGTCTCTAATGGCTTTGATGACATGAGGTTTCCCATTAACCTTGAACTTCATCTCCATGTCTCGTAGATTGAGTGTGAACTCACCCAAATCGTGAAGCCATGCCATCCCTAACACCACATCAGTATCTCCCATATTAACAACATTGAATTCAGTCTTGAACTCATAGTTGTTCAGCCGCATCGGAAGATCAATAATCTTTCTATCACATTTGAGGGTGTACCCATCAGCCACCTTGACTCGAATACCCTCAAACTCCTCTGTCTGTATACCACGATTCTCTACCAACCGTGCATCAATGAAATTATGAGTGGCACCAGTGTCGAGTAGAGTGATTACCTTCTGACCTACTAGGAGCCCGCGAAGTCTAAACGACCCATCCCTCTAAAGGCTAGTCAAATGTGCCTCCTGTAGCTTCCTTCCTCCTTCGTTTCCACCCTCATTTTCAGACCTGTCATCATTTGAATGCTCAGAATCAGCTTGCTGGTCTAACAAATCAGATTGCTCTTCTCCCTCATAAAACCATTCCATCTAATTGTTTTTAACCTTGGGACGAAGAGGGCATACATGTTTATCATCATAGGGTGCCTTGCACCAGAAACACAATTTTTTCTTCCGTAGATCATTCAGTGTTTCTCTGTCAAAGGGTGGTGCATTTTGTCTCTTAGGATCGGGTGGATCCCTCTTTCTGTCAAAAGGCCTATTCCTGTCAAAAGATCTATTAGGCCTCGTGTAGGGTGTCGAGCCTAAAGTGAACTTGCTGCGAGGTGCTGCAAGCTCCATGTTACGTGCCTTCCTCATGGCCTCTTGAAGAGTAGGAGGATCAAATGCCTTGACCCAACCTCTCATAGGCTCCATCAAATCCTCGACGAAGAGAATAACAAGTCTTCGTTCTGAAATGCCTATCACCATGACTGCAACCCTCTGAAACTCACCGACATAAGCATCCAAACTACCTGTTTGTCTGAGCTGAGCTAGCTCCCTGAAGTAGAGTTCTGGATCCTTCTTGTCAAAACGCTCTATGAGCCTGCTGGTGAACTCCTGGTAAGTAGTGACTGCATGATGGCCAAGTGTGTACATGCCATGTTGCCACCAATCATGCACCAACCCATCAAGATGCAAAGTAGCAAACTTAATGGCCTCGTCCTCCTGCATAGGTCTCAGTGATAGATAATTGTCCAACTTCTGGACCCAAGACCTCGCTGACGTCTTATCGAAACCATCAAAGTATGGCAAGGTGATTTTGTTAACTGCATACTGTAAATCCCTGTTCACCTGTGGCTGTGGCTGTTGGTGCTGAGGAGCTCTACGGTCAAATCTACCTCCCCCTCTAGGTTTATGCACATCCATAAACTCATGAAAAGACAACGCCTGCTTGATCTCAGGTGCTAATGATAGATACTCACCATGAAATCTAGTCACATCCGCCATTGACATGCCGTTATGTGGCTGAAACTCCTGATGGTGCCCCTGCTGCTCTGCCTCCGGAGTCGAAGGTGGGGTCTCTCTAGATATGAATGTAGGTTGTCCAGGCCTACGCTCATGATAGATTGGGGATGGCTGTCGTGGTGCTGATGCCAAAGGCTGGTCCACGCCTGCAGTCCTGCTCGACTGTCCGATCTGGATATAGTCCGGCTAGGATGGAGTATACTGTCTAATAGTGCCCATCAACTGGGACATCATGTCCATCATATTATCGTGCCTACGCCTAAACTCCTCATCAGTAATATCACCCTCTGCATGCGCTTTCCCTAAATCCCTAAGTGACTCTGCAGGGATCTCACGGTCTGCCATCAATGTTGTGACACTGTTCTCACTACTGTTGGAGCTAGCTCTGTGAATACCCAATACTCTTGATACTATCTCACCTTCAGGAATAGGTACACCTGTCCAATCCTCAACTCTGCCTGTTCCTATACCCTTAGTATAGTGAATGATGTCTCTACTCATGAAAAAGCATCCAAAAAGCACTTTGTTTACTGAAAAAGCAACTGAAAAAGCACAGGATGGCAGGAAAACTGTGCTCTAATACCACTGTAAGAGACCAGGTGTCTCTCAACCCAATCACTGACTGATTATGTAAGGCTTTGTTTGTTTTTGAGATTTTATGATTTTTTTATGGTTTTTTGCAGCAATGAGGAATTTGTGATTTTGAGAAATAAATGCAATAAAATTAATAAATAAATAGCAATGCATCAAATAACTCCCAGAGCAATGGCAGATGATTTTATTATCATTATTGAACAACTACAATGCTTCCCGGAATAGAAGAAGTGAACAAATGAATTTATTAGAAGAACCTGGTTATTGCTTGCAGCCGCCTAGAAGAATGAAGAAATGTACGGCCTAGCTTAGATCTTGATTTTTCTTCCCAGATAACAGCTGAAATAGATTTCCCTTGCTGGTGCGCCCAAGATAATGAAGACTGGAGGCTCAAAAGATAGGCGTTTTGGATGCCAGAGAAAAGACGTCCTTTCTGCAGCAAGTACGGCCTATCAGCAGCATTAATTGCAGCCATACCTTTTCTTGGGAAATGTGCCAGATGCAAAACACTGATACTCTCTAAAGGCGATTCTTCCTGATGAACAATAGAACCAAATACTGAATGAAAAACTTCACTGTGAGCTTTGTATGACTTCTGGATAAAGCCACGCTGATGGACAATCTTCAACTAGTATTTCATAGCCTCAGTATGTCAGATCTCGAAGAGGGAACGTTCTTCAAAATTGAATGTCTGCTGAAACCCTAGGTTCGCAAACCCCAATACTCAGAGAGAGAATAAGACAAATAACATAAGAGTTCAATTTGTCTTGACAGTATATATATAACCTCTCAAAAATTCGACCCAAGCATCTTTTAATAATCATTTAAATAAATGATTAAATTCGCCCTTCTTAACTTAGGAAAAAATATTAAATAAATGGCGTCCATCTTTTAATGAATAAATAATTATTCATTACAATAAATATTCCTCTTTATTATAAAGTATTAAAAATACTTTATAATATGCCATTAAATATTAATATTTAAATATATTAATAAAGTGACTTTATAACATAAAGTCAAAATATTAATTATTTAATAATCATTAAATGCTCCATTATTTTCCATCTGTCCATCAAACTGACAAACTGGGTCGACTCTGAGCTAACTAGTTGAACCAGGTGCCCTGCCCAAAATAGCAACTTCCGCCTGCCTGACTTACTATAAATAGTAAGTATCTGAAAAACCTCTCTGAAAGACTTTGCGAAGGCCCAACCTGAATCAACTAAAAGAGTGATGTTCCCAAACACCAGATAACTGCCACAAATGATCCTCTACACACATCTGTCAGCCTACGAGGATCAGAATGATAGGCTAACCACAATCCAGCTAAACTGACTAGGAAGGGGACATCACAAAGTCTCTACTGGAGACAAATTCCAATGGAAGTTTTGGAGATTGCAGACAGGAGGGCTTTCAGGCGATTTTCATTCATTTGGTTTTAATGCCATTTTCATAGTTTTTAAAGTTTTGGTCGGCTTAACCTGTCGTACCCCATTGTGGTGTAGAATGGATTTATTTGAATGAATCGTAAGTTTCAATTCCTGTCACACTGCTCAATTTTCATGCACGAGTTATATTAAGAGGTCTGCAGGTATATTTGGGGTAACTATTATTTTCCTAGAGTCGAGCTTCATATTTTATTATAGTTTATTCCCTGCAAAGAATCGACTCACATTTTTAGCACCAACATGAATTATAAGAATTGTGTGATTGAGAAAGACTATCAAAGAAGCTGAGAAGTGTCTAAGGCTTCAACCTTTACCTATCGCCTCATATTATAAGTCGCTGGGCATTAGGAAATGATGCGTTGGATTTTGGAGTGCTGAAGGTGACGTGGCTGAAGGGTAAAGTCAAGGAATTGCCAGCACAGGTCAAAAGTATACGTTGCCTTTTGTCTGCAGTATTCCTTATTTCTGCCAGCCGTGCCATTACCTTGGGGCCGTACTCTTATTGAAGGCGCCAATGGTGGTTTAAAAAGAGGTCGATATAATATAGAATAGCTGGAGCTGTGCATGGATATTTGGGAGCACTTTTCCAGATTCGCTGAATCTGCGTATGGGTATTTGGGAGCATATTTCCAGGTTAGAATACTTTAATGTATTTATGGTGTGTCTACAATCCCTCTGAGTGTAATCTGCATCAACTGAAAATATATTTTCATATAAATTAAGTGTGCCAGCTATCATAAATCCTTTTTAAATGTATGGTTCCATATGCTAAAAGAAGTGTATCAGTTGTTTGTTTTGGAATGAAATATTTATCTATTTCCAGTCTGCAACATTTAAAGTTAAAAATCTGTGTGAAGGTTATATTTTGAATGCATTGCAAGAACAATTATAAACTCCCTAGAAACACTGGAAAACAAGCACAGAACAGCAGCCATGATAACTGTTTGACAAAATGCTTGCATTGTCAAACCTGGGGGAAATTGTCAAAAATTTGGTGCAAATTGGGTGGGGAACCTTACAGAAAATTAACCATTGATAATTGTTTATCAGTATTTTCCAGAACTTATAAAGATATTGCTGACCTAAGTAAATGGCAAAATCTGATTTTATATCCTTCTTACAATTGTTGGACAAAGTACAAATAATATTGACACCTTAAAGAGGTCACTGCAATGTCCAGACATTACAGCAGCTCAAAGAAATGTTCATGGCATTCCTTAGACTTCCATCGCTATCCTCCAAACTAGGCATAAACCACATTGGCTCTATGGACCATAGATATAACCCTCCACATCACCTTTACCAGCCACAAAGGGTATGGCCTTAGTTTGATAGCTGCGACTCCTTGTCAAAGAGTACGGCGGCACATATAATAAGAAGCTTTCATAGTTTGAAGTGGCGACTGTTGTTTGACCTGGTCTCCCTCTCCACATCACCCCCCCAAGACAGTCCTAATGGTGTGTACGGCAACCTCTACCAAAGGCTGCGATTCAAATAAAAGGTGTGGCTCCTCCTTCATATGCTGTAGGTAATATGGGGAAGGTGTGAAAGCTCCAAGTCCTCAAATTCCTTCGTTAATATCAAAACCCTCTGCCATTACAAATTAATACAAAGTACGGCTGCCAGGACTGAACTTTTTTCTGGAAATATTAATTATTTATTCAGACATCTCTCTTGAATGCACACAAATCTGATAACTCTGAAATTTGTCTCTGAAAGAGACTTCACAAATTTCAATAATTTCACCGTAAGAACACTGTGAGAAATCTATATAATCTCTCCAACAATCAGCTAGGGTAGAATTGTTGCACCACCGAAACTAGTCACCCTTAGGGTTTCCGTCCTAGGGTTTGAACTTTGAAAAGCTCTCCAAAATCACCAAATAGAATATATCCCAGCATAACCAAAATGAGTTTACTTTTTCACTTTTGCATGCAACTCCACATTAGCTTTTTGAATTTCCACTTTTTGATAATTAAAATAAACCCGAGAATGATAAAGTGACTTTTTAAAAAGTTCATTAATTAACCATAAAGTCACTTTAAAATGTGTTGGAGTGGATAATATTAAATAATTAATTAAAGTATTCCCTTAGCTCCGACATTAGCCTACAGGAATAAAATAGGCCAATTAAGTCTCTCCTGCTTAGGCATCAGAAGGGGACATTACACATAGAGATAATACATGAGATTGAAAAGCAGAAAGAATAATAAGACAACAATATAATATTTGTTCTGCCCCAAGGATGTAATTCTGTATGCCCATAAAGAACTTGGACCCATACTGATTTTGCCT
Source organism: Sequoia sempervirens (assembly GCA_007258455.2). Lineage (NCBI taxonomy): Eukaryota > Viridiplantae > Streptophyta > Pinopsida > Cupressales > Cupressaceae > Sequoia > Sequoia sempervirens. The sequence continues at coordinate 186,709,748 of VDFB02358134.1, read as the reverse complement.
AATCATAGCAATCCATGCAGTAAATCTAATACATTCTGTGCCTGTAAGATTTAGGATGTCTTCTTGTACATCAATTCAAAAAATGATGAAAGTTTTGGGAGATATACATAGGAAACATAGTTACAATGGCAAAAGCTTGAGTATGAACCCTCAGATAATAATTTCAGAATGAACATGACAGAAACTAAAACAAAACAAAAGTAGATGAACTGTATTTCACTAATCTGAATGTAGCCTTATGCCATTGAACCTCTAGGAACAGATGCATTAATCCTCTACAGATGCATCAATAAACTAAAGAATAGAATTTCAACTTAAGGCAACACTTCTCTATATATAATTCCTATGAACAGATCAGACAATGTCACAAATGGAAGTTGATGTGGATCAACTCCCATCAGTTACATGATCAGATTTCCAACCAGAGTTAGTGTTGAAGAAGTTCACAATTCTAGAGCCAGTTGGAAAGTTGATGTTCAGCACTGTAAAAATAAAGTTCTGTAGTAAGCAGCATTGGTGACAATACTAGGTTTGGTGCAATGGTGCTGGAGAAATTTTGGTACTAGAGGCAATTGCACTGCCTATAGCACTAAATTTAAGTGCTAGAATTGGAATCAGGTTGGCACAAGTACTGGGATTCAGGTTCAAGCTAGAATAGGGTATCAGGTTGACACTATAACTCACATTATATCAAAGAAGCAAAACTTTAACAAGAAACAAGATGAGTTTATCATTTAGCAAAAGAGAAATCAACCCTGTCATAACACTACACATTCTTATGTTTTTGGTGCTTATTTCTTGCACTCAAATTTTACTGTCTAGAGCAACAACACAGCAAAAGCAATTATTGAAATGTTTATAATATTTTATGAGCTACAATGGTAATTTTGATGGTCAAGAATATCAAATTTCTCTCTTCAAGTGATCTAGACTCTAGAATTCGGATTCATACAATTCAATCTTACAACTGTATCCCTGTGATTGACCAAGACAAAATTTAAAATTATTCTGCCCTAACAAGTTCAACATACATTGTGGTATTTGGTATGATACCTCTTATGTTGTTATAGCGGCTCATTTTTGTACTGTTTTGAATTGAATTGAATTAAATGTGTGAACAGATCTTCAAATCAAACTGCCTTTACAAGTTTGCTACTGTGAATCACCAGTAATGTCATTTGGTTAACCAATTGCTCCTGCTACTTTCATGAAGTTAATTTATAATACTTTCAAACCATGTAAGGAATTTTAGGATTCTTAGATGATATACTAATTTTCAAGAGAAAGAGAGAATACATTACAACATGGTACTCAATCTTCTCCAGTTGAAAATTTCCAAAATCAGAAGGTATAATTTATGAGATGAGTTCCTATATATATGACATAAAACATCACAAATGTAGAAACCCAATTAAACTGTTAGAAAAGGGATTCCTACGATTGGATGTGCAAACAAAGTGTTAACCAAATTGCAAAAGACATATTAAGGTCACATGTTGTAACTAGACAACTACATTGAAAAGAAAACCATTCTTTGTAGTTTGTAGAATTTGTTGTAGAATTCGCACCTAACAATAGAATATACTCAGCCACATGTATAAGCTCATTAAAGACACTGTATGGTTTTCAGCCTCCTCTTTCAATAACATTTGAGCTTCACGATTTCAACGGAAAAGAGTAAAGTATTTCTTCAAATGCTGCATGGATATACATGAGCAATGGACCAAATGAGAAAAAAACAAGGAAAGGGCTCAAGAAAGGGAATAACTAAATCAAAGGACAACACCTCAACCTTTAAAAAAAGGTGATAAAGTGTATCTAAAACTTAACACAGCTCTCTACAAGAAAGTGTCCGAAACTATACCCAAAATATTGTGGACCACCCAAAATTTTGCAGAAACTAGACAAGTTGGCAAACAAACTTCAACTTCAACTGAACCCTGATGTAGAAGTCTACATACTGTTTATGCCAGTTTCTTTCATTTAAGAAATACCACAACAAACTCATGACCTTGTCAAAATATTAGAATAAGGATAAGGAAACTTAGAAATGGAGGAATCAGATATCTTAGTGACCGATCAGATAAACCAACTGAGGAAGCAAATAAAGTTGCCATTAAATAGAACTTGTAAGATTTTTATATCATAAACATGCTTATTTTATCTCTCTGTGAATGGCATTATATGTAGCATTATATCAGCCATATATTTTCTCTCCTTTAATCAACTAAGATTTGTGGAGGAAGGCAGTATCATTGACATCAGCACAAAAGCCCAAAACATCAGCAGGGGAAACAGCATTAACCTCACAGTTGACTACATTGTTTGTCTGTTGTTTTATAAGAACTTATGGTCGTTTCACCAGAATACTGAAAGGTACAGATTTAACTTGTTTGAAAAGTTGAGCTAACTGTTGATCCCCTAAATGACTGCTGAAATTGATTTACCAGAAATTTTTCTTTGACTAAAATACATACCTGGTCTTAGAGTTATAATAATCACCATAACGATGACTGCATGCCATAAATACTAAACTCTGTTGTCCTGAATCCTGTTGGAATTTAGTGTTCACATGGGTGAGGTAAAGTGAGGTAAAGTGACAACTCACGTATTTGTTATGAGTGTTGGGAATATTATTCCCGTAGTTGTTAGCATTGTTTGTGTGTTTATATTGAGTTGTTAAAATAACTCAATATATTTAGGTAATTTGTTTCAGGAGTTTCCTATAATTTAGGAGATTAAACTCCTATATATATATGTAATGTATTTGAGTGTGGATGAAGAAGAAGCACGGATTATCTTGTGCAATATTATTCCAGCTTCAATTTATCTCTGCCAATTTTTCTGACATGGTATCAGAGCAAAATATATTCTGTGCATACTAATTTGGTGATAATGATTGGAAGAATGAAAAGTATTAATGAGTTATGAGTACTTGTGTAAACTCAATGGCGTAGGGAGAGTAGTATCACGCAGGCATCCATCCAAGTATAGTGTTGCAGATTTACCGTTGTAGAGGCCCGTGATTGCAAGGGCAAATCGCAGAATAAACCCACGGGAGTTATTTGGAGGGCGTGTAAGTTTCGAACTCAGACGTGAGTTTCTTCAGAACTTTCAGGGATGTCTCCGATTCATCTGCTGCACTTGTTTTGTTCTCCTCTTGAGCGGTAGCACCAATATTCACATTTGACTGAGACACCAATGCCAAAGATTGATCTTTTGTATGTGGAGGTCGCTTCTTTTTCAAGCCATGATTCATCACTCGTGATTGCAATCTGTGGATCTTCATTTGAACCGCATTATTTGCAGATCACGTGGCTCTGCTAAATTGTACCTGATTTAGGCAATTGAATGATCTGGTCACTGCGACATATTCTATTTGACTTAGCAGTTACAACACTCTCATTAGCCAGCTCGTTAATCTGCATCGGCTTTGTGGTTCCTCCTCCGGCGTGTTATATTAGTGCCTCTTCTAAGAACGGGTCCTCCCATATATGCACAGCCCGTATTCTTTATTCATTGGCCTGTGTTGAGATCATAGGCATGATTCATTGCTGGGGTTGACGAGAGCCGATGTATTGAATGGAGCCATATTTTTGTCAAGTGATTGAAGATTTAGACTGCTGTGGCTTTGTGGAAAGAAAAGATTGCTCAGCAAGCTTCAAAATATCTTTACTGATTTCAAAGCTCCATCAACGTGTAGCAAAGAAGAGTGAAGAAACAACTGTGGAAGATTGTCCAACAAAATGGAGCAGGTGTCAGCAAATATAAAGAGATTTTTGACGGTAAGTCTATAATAGTTTTGGAATTTCAGTTGTATATGAATTTGAGTGCTTGCTGTGGGACAACTCTTTTTAACTTTACAGCTAGTGAATATTTATTGATTTGGAAGGGTGAATATCATCCATACTCAACCGCAAAGTAGTCTCACTCCTGGACATGAGTTCTTGGGTGAAGAGGCCTAGAGTAAGAACAAAATTCCTCTACTTCTCATTGTGTAGCTGGGAGCAATGGGCAAGGTCATTTTGTTTAGTTTCTAAAGTCTATGTCTATAGATTGAAGTTAAAAGTTTTTTTTAGTTTTATATTGATAAGTTGTCATTATTAATTATTACTATTTTAATGCTTCCAAGTGTCGTTGGGTCAAGTTATATTATTTTCTTTAAAATAGGGTCCATTAATGTGTTAAAATATGTATCAAAAATTATCAAAAATAAATTTGCTTAAATTGTAATTGGATGCATTATCGCTTGTACGCGACATCCATCTTGAAATTGAGCCTCAAAGTCAAATTTGCTAAGTAGCAAATCATTGGAGGCAGGAGGCATCAGAGGTTGGAGGTCAATCAGCATCCTCTCGTCAGTCACCAACAACGGGGCCACTTATCAGTTATGGTGACAAATAAATATGCAGTGTATTTTATTTTTTTCAGTGTGGTGTGAGAATGCTGGAAAAATGATCATATTGGAGAGCAGATGACTGCAGAGATCCTCTCACTGCGGAGATCCTCTGAGTGCCATACTTCATTGGAAGATGGTCGACTGGTGAATACGTTCACTAGCAATAATGGCCATGTGCAACAAGATCCAGACAGTAGTATGCAGTATGGTATGATTTTCTTTTCAGTATTCCTAGTTGTGTAAATAAATGGAATTTCACATTGTGGGGGGGAATAATAACCAATGTTCCATTCCCATTTCATGCCAAAATGACTAAAGTCAAGGGCAGCTTCCAGTGGCAGTGGAGGTTGTCTATGTTGTTTGAGATCGAGTGGCAGCGATCGACAACAGTGACTACAATTAAGAACATTGTGTTCTTATGGAATGTAATGTGAAACCTTTTTTGGTATGGGTTTTTTCAGATTTGTGATATCATCATATCGCTCTATGTTGAGAAATAATAAAGTTGATTTCTTAAAAGAGACTCAACTATGAGCATTTGAAATAGGCTCATTAATAAATTTGTTTTTCTATAAAGAAATAACTGCTGGAAAAAAACTGTAGCAGCAGGAATAAATCAACAATTAAGTGTAAAAACCACTCTCTGTATTTGACTCTATAAAGGTAAGAATGTTAGAATAACATGTTTAATTAAATGACACGATTGTAAAAATAAAGTCTATGCTTGGGAGCAAAGCTCTACCTAGCACCTTGACTGCCAACAGACTGGATAAAATTCTTTGGTTCTATTATTTCAGAATTATGTACTCTAAAGGATATTGAATAAGAGGTCCATTTGATATTCCCCTTATTTTTTTATTTACATCAAACTGTCACTACAAGCATAATGGCGAACAAAAGCACCAATGTAATCCAGTTCATGGATCTTGAAAGGGTTTGTGGGAGGATCCAGAAAACCACATGAGGTGGACAGTTGATGAGTTCTTGTCACGTCAAGGTTTGTGGTAAACCTGTTTAAAACCATGGAAGGAGAGAGCCTTTCTTTTGGATCAAGGTCATGAGTCACATAGTTGGACATGCCACAAGGATGAGCGTACTGTTGATGAAGGGTGTGAGTTCGTACCATGTTCACACTAAGGGGGGGAATGTTGGAATTTAGTGTTCACATGGGTGAGGTAAAGTGAGGTAAAGTGACAACTCACGTATTTGTTATGAGTGTTGGGAATATTATTCCCGTAGTTGTTAGCATTGTTTGTGTGTTTATATTGAGTTGTTAAAACAACTCAATATATTTAGGTAATTTGTTTTGGGAGTTTCCTATAATTTAGGAGATTAAACTCCTATATATATATGTAATGTATTTGAGTGTGGATGAAGAAGAAGCACGGATTATCTTGTGCAATATTATTCCAACTTCAATTTATCTCTGCCAATTTTTCTGACAAATCTTGAGTGCAAAAGGCACAAAGGGCAACCGGCAAAGAGCTAGTTCGACCAAGGGTGACAAGATTTGCTACACACTTCCTTGCATTGCAAACTCTTTGCCAACAAAAAATGAATTTGAAACGAATGTTTGTTTCAAACAAGTGGATGGAGTCTGGCTTCACAAATCAAGTAGATGGCATAGCAGTGGCAAGGTACATGTATTCTACTAGTTTTTGGGATGCAGCTGAACAAGTCGTACAATTTTCAAAGTCTCTAGTAAAAATATTGTGACTAGTGAATGGGGATAAATACCCCATGGGATATTTGTATGGCCATGGATAGGGCCAAGGAGGTGATGAGGGAAAAGATGGAAAATAACAAAGACAAGTATATGCTATTATGGGACATAATTGATAGAAGATGGGATCAACAAATGCACTCTCCTCTCCATGCTGCAAAATACTATCTCAATCCAATGTTGTTCTATAACACTTCATTCAAACGTCATGATGGTTAGATCACTATTCATATGCGTGGAGAAAAGGTTTCCTACCACAAAACAATTGAAGGCAGCTATAGCAGAGTTGCCAATGTACAAGAAAGCAAGGGGTTTTCTCTCATCTAAGGTTGTCGCGGAAGGCAAGAAGAATCTATAAATTTGTGACAGTCTCTCTATTATGTGGACATGATAATTAAATGTGTTAAGATTTTAAAATATTCTTACATGATATCATCTCCATATAATGTGTTTTTCAACAAAATGGTGAGACTTTTTTGGTCGAAACTAAAAAATTTGGATGGATAGCGAGACGCATTTTGAACCAAACCAACCATGCAGTTCATCCACTTGTGCGCATACTTGGAGTGTTTTTGAGCACATACATTCCAAGAAATGCAACCGCGCCTAACACAACAACAGCTGAATGACTTGGTGTTTGTTCACCACAACCTCTGCTTGAAGGTAAAGAAAGCTCAAGGTTAAACTTTCAATATAAATGCAATCAATTGAAATTGTATTCATTATGTTTTTCACTTGTAAGGCCAAGATTAATTTCTACATGGACAAAAACAAGTACTATTGAGGATGACGAGACAATTGACCTTGATGAGATTGATCAGAGTTTGAGTGGGTTGCTGGTGATGATGACTTTCTTGAGCCTAAAGATTTTGAGATCCTAGAGGCTAACTTGGATAGTCATGAGGTTGAACGAATTAGGAGAAGCTCTGACCTAGGAGCTTCATCATTAAGACCAGCTGCCCTCAAACATAGCTCTATTTGTAGTAGCAAGAGTCCTTGACTACATTTGATTTTTTGTAATTTTATACTTAGTTTATAGGTTGACTTTGTACAAAATTACAAACTATATTGTAATTGACATTTTATCAACTGTCAACATCTAGTTATTATTTATGCACTATGAAGTATGTTTTGTACAATGCAATGTAATCAGTGATGAATATAAACAACAAAATCTATTTTCTACAATTCATGAGTTAAACTCTCTATTTTATTTGCTCTGTATATCTCTATGCTATGGAAATGACCTTAAATTTCAAAAAAGAGTAGCTTTTGCCTCTTTTTTACAATTTTTTACGTTCTTTTTTAAATCTGATTTTTTCCCCTGAACTTTTGGTTTGCTGATTTTTTCCCCAAACGATTTTTGCTGCTATGAATAAGACATTTGAGTTGAATGCTCGCTTGTGGAGATATTTGGCAGCAAGGATAGCCACTGTCTGCTAACAGCGAGGGTTCCACAGCAATCCAAGGATTGATTTGAGGAGAAGATTTGTATAAGAGCAATTTTTTCTTTCAGAATTCCACAACATTTTGCATAAAATTAAAAATCAAGGGGACAAGAAAATATTTGGATATTAGCACCGAGCTCAAGAAACTGAGAATTCAATAGTGAAAACTTTAAAGAAGATTTCTGAACTTTTAAAACTATGATCTTCAAAAAAACTTCCCCTACACCAGAGTCCTTTTTTGGTTAGGGGAGAAAAGTTTTAAGTTACAAGATAGGGCATGCATGATATGCAGAGTTGCATTCATACGAGTGGGAACGTGGCCTGTAACGTGTCTACAAGCTTCAAACCTGGGTCCCACTATGGTAAGCACCCCCTACTTACCACATATCAATGCCCTGTAGGTTAGTACACCAGGAGTACTGGTTCTGATCCATAATTATATCTCGGTGTGGTGCCATGTGATAAGACCTATATCCTATAGGCAGCCACACCCATAAAAACTGGAAGCTCGATACCCTCTGTAAGTTGCAACATTTTTTCCCTTGAATTACTTTGAAAGAGAAAAAATTTATACAGCTAAAAAGGCCCTAGCACAAAACAATGAACGCACTGGACAACCAAACTCTTTGCATAACAGTTCTTAAGGATGTGAAACAATTTTAATGTATTACCAATAGCAGTAATCTCGCCCAGAAAGAAAAAGATAACTTATTGGCACACCCAAGAGTTAAAACGGCCACAAAGAAAGATAAATCCAGGAGGAGTTGTTAAATACCTGGGACGGGGGGGTGGGTAGTGAGATAATGAAACTGACGTTTGCGATATGCCAGCAAACATTCTCCTCCCAATGCAAGATGGCGTATAAATTGAATATGCCATTTCACAGAGAACTAGACTTGGTAGACTAAGTCCATCAGTGATTTAGGATCCTAATCTTGTACAGTTCCAATTAGGATTCCACAGACAGAATTGTAATCTAAAATGAGGGGCTTCACATAGGCGATTGTTAGGCACATTCCATGGCTGGCAGAAGCGTCTCTCGTTTAGGTTTCCTTCTAACTGTCGCGTGGTGGCAATGCCATGTAATCTCAAATATTAAAAAAAACAATTTATAGGGTTAAGAATGTGTTACTTGAAAGAAAATTAATGTAAGTATATTTATTTTTTAAATGTAAAGATTAATTTTAAAATAAATAAAATAAAACTATTAAGATTAACTAGCATACATATATTAAATATTAATATATATAAAATATGTTGAGAGTTATCATTCATCAAATCTCTTTTATTTAATTTTTTTTAATTCAAATGTGTTTCATTTTGATATTTTTTATTTGATCAAATCTCTTTGATTTTGCTTGATCATTAAATTGTTTCATGTTTAAATAAAATATAACTCAAAATGGGTTTCTTATCTAAATATACTTTTTAGTCGACATGAATCTCGTTATTACAATAAAACCATGCAGTGCTCCAAAGTAAGAAAGATCCCACTAAATCTCTAAAGCATATGGCTATATAGGTATATATGTTTTTTATTAGCATAGAAAGCTGAAATAGATGCTCTAGTTGATAGCCCACAAACTCATGAATAAACAAACCAATAGATTGAAATTTCATAAACAAATCCATTCATAAAGCACAATTTCTAAGCATTGATTGTTGATTGAAAATCACCAAGAAGCTACCAAGAAAAGGCATGGTGCAATGAAGTAAGTCAAATAGAACCATTGACAAAAAAGCAAGCCAAGACAAATGAGAATGTCATGTGTGAACTAAATCCTAGAGCAACAAAATTGAAGAGATGTTATTTAATCATTTGTTATAAATTGGTAAATTTCTTATCAAAATGCAGAGCATTTAAAAAAAGAAATTAAAAGATTAGAAATAAAGTATTATTACAAGTTTATTTAATATCAAAAAATAATTAAAAACAAACCAATAAAGAATTGAAAATCTAAAAGACCATTCAATCCACACTCTAGAAATCGAGATCTGGTCTAAATGAGTCAAGAATGATTTTGATTGAGATAGATATATTGGATGATGGCGGCAATGTGCTATGTTAGTCGAGCTAGGGCATTTGTGCCCTAGCTTGTTCTCTGGGTATGCATGCTAGTGCGATGAAGGGGGGGATTTGTCTGCATTCTAGGTAAGAGTTTGTATGGTGTTTTCTTTTTTGCCTGCGCTAGTTTTCCTTGCGAGTGGTGGCGTGTTTGGAGGCTTATGCCGACAGGGATTAGACTTGCTCCTGATCTGTAAGTGGCAGCATTTGGGAGTTGCTCTAGACGTTGGCTTTTGGTGCAGCCCCGTTTATTAGCTTGACCCGCATGGGGCAAAGTGCAGGTGAAGGTGTGGGTGTCCTGAGTGCAGTGCGGCCTTCTTCTTTGGGTTGCGAGGTGCTCCGCTAGGGTGCGAGGTTGTGCTTTTTAAACCGTCTTTCTCAAGTTTTGGTGGGTTGTGGGTGGTGTTAGAGGGTTTTTGCATTAACCCTTGAGGGGTTATCCTTTTTTGTTCTCTCGACCTAAGGGCTTGCATGCCAGTGTAGGGTTGCGATCTGGGCTCATGTCTCGAGGGGAATCATTTAGGGCTGGCCTCAAGATGGATTTTCGTTCAACATTTGGATCGAAACCCTCATCGCAGGGTTCTAAGATTTTTGAGAATAACTTATTTTCTCCGGACCCAGAGAAGATTGAGATGAGCTCGTCAGGAGGGTCTCAGATTTTGAAGATCAATGGTTGTTTGGAAAGGTGCAAAGAGAGGCCGAATGTAGTGATTCTGATGGAGATGCTAGCGGAGGATATTGACTATTATTCAAGGCATTCCTTGTACTGCAAGTTCTTGGGATTGAGAATCTCATTGCAATTTTTGGAAGCCTGGGCTCAGAGGACATGGATGCCAGAGGGGGAGATGGAGATTCGGCTTCTAGCGAATAACTATTTCATGGTTACATTTGATTGCATGGCTGATCAGAATAGGGTTTTTGAGGGGGGCCCTTACTTTTACAACTAGGTGGGCTTGTTCATTAAACCATGGCATGTGGGTTTCAACCTGACTGAGGAGCTTTCGAGTCGGGTTCTAGTTTAGGTTCATCTGTCGAGCCTTTCGGTCGAATGCTGGTGAGATGATATTTTTTCCTTACTGGCCTCGATGCTAGGGAGATCGGTTGGTTCGTCACAGCAAACACAATTTAAGAAGGTAATGACATATGCCCAGTTTTGTATGGAAATTGACTTAAGTAAACCATTGCCAAATTCTTTAGAAGTGTGTACAGGAGAGTATTCATGGGTGCAGCAACTAGACTATGAGACCTTACCTTTTCGATGTTGTTTTTGCCATGAATATGGACACCTCTAGCATACATGTCCAAAGGCCAAGCCTTTGGAGGCTCAATCTTCTCAACCTCCTCATAATCCACCTAGGGCGGAGAAGGGAAAGGATCCTATTCACGGTAGTGGTGTTGGGGATGATGGCTTTACTCTTGTTAGAGCTCAAAACAGAAACAAGGGGCAAAAAATGCCTCTAAAGGAAAGGCATGATGATGATACTTTTAATCAATTTGAGGTGTTGGATGATCTTAGCTAGCAAGAAGTGAATCTGGGATTATTAGATTTGGATCAAGGGACTATGGATACTGAACAACATGGGCCTCCTGTTGAGGCAGTACAGGTTATCCAGCAGGAGGTGAGTATGGGCTTGCCGAGCTTAGAGTAGGATAGGAAAGGTCTAGGGCATGAAGGGTTCAGTTCAGAGGTGCTTCCTACTTCGCAGGTTGATGGGACTATGAATTTAGAAACAGATCAGCAAATGGTGGCTCAGGAGGAGTCAGGTTGTGTTGCTAAAACAGTGAAGGGCAATGAGGCTTTGGCTCACTCCTCATGGAGAATGGGCACAGAGGTGGGTAAGAACAGTAAGTTGTCTCCTAATTTGGGTATTTTGCAAAAAAAATTGAAGAAAGGGGGGGCGGAGAAAGTTTCTACGCTTGGTAGGAAGAAAGATGTGGAAAAGATTAAAATGATAGGGGAGACATTGGTGGAGTTAGGGTCAGTCAAGACTCTGGATTCACATTTTTTGAGCCCCTTGAAATGATAGTTCTTTCATGGAATGTAAGGGGCTTGAACAGTGGCCCTAGACAAAAAGTTGTTCGAGATTTGGTTAGTCGTTACTCTCCTGATGTCATTTTTCTACAGGAGACTAAGCTTTATGTTGAATGTATGATGGACTTAGTGCCTAAGATATGGAGGAATGGTGAATGCCAATGCATTGGTGGTCAAGGATCTTCGGGGGGTGGTTTGCTTATGGAACCCTCAGAAGATTTTCCCCCAACGATGGGTGTCTTTTAAGTCCTCTCTCTCCATGGTGGCTTCTTGTTTTGTGACAGGGGAACTTGTTCTTTTTTCCAACATGTATGTGCATGTGGAGCTGCAAGGAAAGCAGCTCTTGTGGTCCAACATTCAATTTGTCTGTAGCATGGCTCCTTACCATCCTTGGATTATTGGAGGTGATTTTAATGCTATTATGGAGTTAGGGGAGAAGCGGGGTGGTACTACGAGACTGGAGGCCTTGACGTTGCTGCTCCAGGACAACATCTCTACTCTGAATCTTGTGGATGTCAAGCCAGGAAATGGACAATTTACCTGGAATAATCAGAGGGTTGGTGACAACTACATAGTAGAACGCCTGGATCGGCTCATAGTCTCCTGATTTTGGGTTGGTGGTATGTGGTCTTCAAGCTTTGAGATTTTGGACTGGAGGGGTTCAAACCATTGGCCTATAAAGCTGTTTATCCTCTCTGTTAGGTTGCCCCGAACTTCATCCTTCAAGTTCCAGCTAATGTGGTTTTGTGACCCTAATCTCTATGGCTATGTTACTCAGTGGTGGAGGGATGGTAGACCTTCCTATGGCATGGCTATGTATGTATTTTCTAAGCTTCTTCAGTTTGTTAAATATCAGCTTAAACGCTAGAACCGACAATGCTTCAGAAATATTTTCAGTGCCAAGTCAGTTGCACAAGCAGAGCTAGATGGTATTACCAGGATAATTAGGGAGAATGGGGTGACGAAGAATTTGTTGCGGGAGGAATCAAGGGCCTTGAACGCTTTGGAAGAATGGGAGTTAAGGGAGATCTTTTGGAAATAGAAAGCCTGGGTTGAGTGGCTCCAGGAAGGTGATATAAATTATGCTTTCTTCTTCAATTCTATAAAGGCTAGACGTCATGGTAATTCTACTCTTGTTTTGGTCAATGAAGGGGGAGATACTTTGTCCTCTTTTCATGATATCCCAAAACAAGTTGTTTAGTATTTCACTACCCTATTCAGAGAGGATGTGCAGGGTAGTTCAATGGAGGAAGCACAGGCCCTTTCTTGTATCCCTTCCCTGGTGTCTAAGGAAATGATGGATCAACTCATGGGAGAGATCACTCTAGGAGAGCTGGAGGGGATTGTGTTTTAGATGAATAAGGGGAAGGCCCCAAGCCCTAATGGTTTCCCAATTGAATTCTTTCAAGAGTTCTGGGAGATTATCAAGCTAGACTTATTGGAGGTGGTCCAAGAATCTCAAAGGAACAAGCAGATGTTAAAAGCTCTAAATTCCACTTTCCTTGTGCTCATTCCCAAGTGTGAAGGGGTGGGTAGATTAAGTTGGTTTCATCCCATTTCTCTTTGCAATGTGGTGTATAAGATTATCTCCAAGCTAATTGCTAATAGGTTGAAAAAGTGGTTATTGGTGCTCATTTCTAAGGAGCAAAGTGGTTTTGTGGAGGATAGGAAGATTCTGGGTGGTATTGTTATAGCTACATAATCCATTCATTCTATGGCCAATTACAGAGAAAAGGCGATGTTTATCAAGCTTGATGTGGCCAAGGCGTATGATAGAGTCCGATGGTCTTTCCTCCAAAAGGCTTTGGTTGCTTTTGGCTTTGGCGAGGAGTGGATTCAATGGGTCATGAGTTGTGTCATGTTTGTATCATTCTCTGTTTTAATCAATGGGGAGCACTCTGAGCTTTTCAACACTTCTTGTGGGTTGAGGCAAGGTGACCCTCTCTCTCCTTACTTGTTCCTTCTATTGGTTGAAGGTTTGGGTCGCCTTCTGAGAAGTCATGTGGAGCTGGGCCTCATCCAGGGATGGAAGTGGGGAGGTGACTTACCCCCTCAATCCCATTTGCAGTTTGTGGATGACACTACTTTGATGGGGGTGGCCACTATTCGGAAAGCCGTGAATCTTTGCAAGGTTCTAGATATTTATCTTTTGGCTTCAGGTCAATTAATTAATGAAGACAAGTCTTCCATTTTTTTCTTCAACACTTTGGATTCTATTCAGAGGAGAATTGCTCAGATTCTTCAATTTCAGATTGGGGCCCTTCCATTGTATGATCTCGGGATTCCTATTGTTGTGGGCAGGTTAGTTAGGGAGTCATGACAGCCTGTCCTGAATAAATTTCATGTGAAAGTTAATCATTGGACCAACTGTCAGTTGTCCTTTGTGGGTCGTGTTCAATTGCTTTTAAGTTAGTGGTTTAGGCTCTCCCCATCTATTAGTGAATGCTTCAGGTGGCCCTGATGGGCTTTGTTAGGGAGTTGGACTCATTAGCTAGACAATTCTTATGGGCTAACAGTTTGTCATCTTCCAAATGGAGCCTTGTTAAATGGGATATAGTTTGTTGTCCTAAGCAATATGGTGGTTTGGGGTTGAGGCAATCTTCGCTGGCAGGTACAACGTTGGCTGCTAAACTTTATTGGCGGTGGTGCACTGAGTAGGAGCGAACATGGGCCAGGATCCTTTCCCATAAGTATTTTGAGGGTATTCATCGAGAAGATATCCCTCGTTACCCTTTGGTGGGCAAGGGATCGACAATTTGGGCTACTCTCAAGAAAGGAGTTGCGCTTGTCAAGGAAGGCTTATTTCGGATTTGTAAATGTGGGACAGAGGTACATTTTTTGACAAACTCTTGGGATGGTCACCCCCCATTATCTCTCAGTTCCCTAACTTGGTGACGTTGAGTCAAAGATTTGGTGATGCGGGTTGGTCGAGGGTGAGTGAATTTAAGTTGCTTTCTTTTCATGGATAGTTAGTGAGTGCTAGGTGGAAGAATCCTGATGAGTGGTCGGTGGTGGGCATGGAAGAGGAGTGTGCGATGCTTCATAATATTCTTTCTAGTAGACAATGTAGCTCTCTCATGGATAAGGATGCTCTTGTGTGGTCTCCCAACCAGAAAGGTCATTATACTATTGCTTTTGGTTACTAGACGCTGCTCTCTCAAAGGATTGAGGGGATGGAGGTGCCTTGGTGGAAGAGGGTTTGGAATAAGTTTTCCTGTCCAAAGTGCAACTGCTTCGTCTAGACTTTGGCTTAGAACAGGTGTCTGACTTGGGATAATATTTAGAAGCACATATTCTAGGGCCCATCTAGGTGTGTTCTTTGTGGGAAAGGTGAGGAGGATTCTTCTCATCTATTTTTTTGGTGTCCTTTTACCTTGCAGCTTTGGCGTTCTTGGTGGGGAGTTTGGAATAGTCCCTGCATTCATGCCTCCTCCTTGGTGGATTTATGGACTAGCTTGGGAAGACCGCCCTCGTTGGCTCCCTTTTTGCAGGATGCATGGCATGTTGGGCCTATCTTCTTATTATGGCAAGTGTGGTTGGAAAGGAATAGGAGGATCTTCATAGGAGAGAACTTGCGGATACAACAGGTGTGGTGCAGAATCCTTGGTATGATTCAGGAGACGATTGAAGCTAAGGGAGATGTAGTGTTTCCATTGGAGAAAAGGGATGTGGAAATGGTGGCTAGGCTAGGTATCCATGGCTTATCTTCATCCTTTGCTTGTTGTAAGAGAGGTAGGCAAGTGAGGCAGCGAGTTCAAATATTGGGGAACCGACAACCCCCTCCGATTGGAATTTTGAAGATCAATACTGATGGTTCTTCCAAGGGAAATTCAGTACTTGCTAGAGTTGGTGGGGTTGGTAGGGACTCTTCTGGTGTGGTGGTTTTCCTTGTTTCTATCCATAAAGGTTTGAAGACTATTAACCTTATAGAAGGTTTGGTGATCCTTTATGCTTTGTAAAGGGCCTATAAGTTGGGATGGTGTCGGGTTATTTGTGAATCAAATTCTTAGGTTTTGGTGAACTTGCTTAAGGAACAAAAGGTGTTCGAGGTTAGCTGGCAGTTAGCGGTGATGGTGCAATAGATATTGCAAATTGGCACTTTAATGGAGATGGTGTCATTTGTCCATATTCCAAGGGAGTGGAATAGGATAGCTGATTGTTTGGCCAAATGGGCTTCAGAGCATTTGGATGGTTGGCAGATTGACGATTAGGATCAGGTCCCCCAGGAGTTCTGTCCAAACTTGGAGAGGGTTCTTGCTGAGGACGACACTGGTGCTGGTTGATTTTGTTTGGTCTGTTCTTTTTGGGCCTTCGCCCTTGGCTTTGATGTAATGCTTCTTTTTTAGGTTCAATAAAGTTTTTACCCCTTTTATTAAAAAAATTCCACACTCTAAAAATCTATTCATAGGGTAAGCTGAGAATGCAGAGAAGTAGAAGCACTACTTGAAAAAGAACTAAATATTCTAAAATACATAAATAACATCTATCTCAAATGTGGCAACAATTCATATCATGTGTGCCAAGGCTCCAAACTGACATAAGGTAAATTTCTTATCAAAATGCAGAGCACTTAAGAAAATAATAGCCATAAGATGGTAATTCCGCAATTGAAAGCATTGCATCTAAAATTCAAGTAAACAAATTGGGAATCCTCCAAACAGAGAAGTAAAGAGAAAATAAGATTCGATCATATTCAAAACCTATTTCTAATTTACTTATAGATCAAAACCACTACATTGCAGAAACTAAATACAAGGTGAATGTATAATTGCATTAACAGTCATTCACTTGGACATGAAGCACAACAATTTGATGTTGAATGGGGAATTGAACGTCCACCTTGGAGACTTTCGTTTGGCCTGGTTTATCAAGCATAATGATACTAATCTTGTTGTGACCATAATCTGATCTATGTGAACTCTTATATTGATCATGATTCACACGCCTTGTGTTGATTATGATTTCGTTGTCCACTATCATCTCATTTTCCATGCATTGTGTTGTTACACAGTTCCAATGCCAACCTTTGGCTCTTCCACTCTTGCAATTATGTCAATGGGGAAGCAAAAGAAAAACACATTTAATAAATGTAACATATAGACAGCTCAAGATAAAAAAGGTTGACGAAAATATCTCTAACAAAATTAAGTTGAATTATTCCCTCAAAGAGTAAAATACAACCAAATAATCACAACAGGGATAAAACATATGAATGCAATTGTGGGTCTGCATATAACAACTTTTCTCAAACAGGATGAAACAACTAGGAAACAAATGTATATGCTTATGTGGCCATTTGTATATTAGAAGAATTTCTCAAATAGGACAAAACAGGGGTAAAACAAGTGCATGCTTTTGTGGGTTTTTGTAAATCAGATCAATCTCTAAAACATGATGAAATAAATGCATGCTATTTTGAGTCTCTTGTATGTCACAACAATCTCACATAACTAAATAAAAAGCGAACAAAATAAATGCATATCGTTTTGGTCTCTACATGTCACAACCATCTCTCAAACACAATGAATGAGGGAAGAAAGATGTGAGTGCTATTGTGGGTCTCTTGTAAATCATAAAAATCTTTCAAATACAGTTGTGGGTCTCTTGTAAATCACAACAATCTTTCAAACACAATGAAACATGGATAAATCAAATGCATGATTTTGTGAGTCTCTGTGTATCACACCAATCTATCAAATAGGGTGCATCAAAAATAAAAGATATAAATACTATTATCAATCTCTGTATCTCACAATCTCCTTTCAAATAGGAATCAAACATGCATCAAACATATACTTTTTTTTGTGGGTCTTTGTATGTCATAACATTGAGGTTGAAGTAGAAGTATTTGCCTTGTATCAGAATAAAACAAATTTATGAAACTACAAGTTTCTAAATTATTTTTGCCTCCTCAAGCACTCGATTTAATCATATCCATCCAAATGGATGTAACGAACTCCCTTGATTTTTCTCAATCCAAAACCTTTGGTTCAATATACTCTATCCATATACAAACTCCCAATCACTACACAAATCGTTGCTTACTTCATAAAGCATTGTAATTCAAAGCTCCCCTGCAATCTACAAGAATATTGTCATTGCATACAAAACAGGGACCCCCGTTCCTCCTCCTTAAATTTACACTATGGGATTGAGCCAATCTTTGGGATGTTTCAATGAAACGGTTTGCATGGCAATGGTTTGCATGCCAAGGCCACTCTCCACTACCCTATCAATGTGATGCACATCTCTCATAAAATTTAATGAATTTTAATTCCTTTAGATTTGAAGACTAACAAATGCACGTCAATTTTTGCTTGAAGAGTTTTTATTGACACAGGATGTTTGCTTTCACTATAGATGCCTCTCAAGGTAAATATAAAATAAAAAAGTCAGTGTTTTTAAATGTATAATAAATTAAAAATAGAAACCGCATCTTGATGTGCAATAGGTACACCGAAGATGTGTGGAAGGTCAATTAGGGAATTTTTTGTCTATTTTTTACATACATTTATGCAGTATATATGAGGTCAATTGGTAGGTCATTTAGAAATGATGTTGTTTGTGCAACAAAAGTCTCAATGGAGAAGTGATAGCTTCAAATCAAATATGCATATGTTTACAAGGATCCAAACAAAACTAAAACAAAACCTTTGAATCACGAAGATAATAAGGCTCCATTACCAATAGGCGCATGTTATGTTTGCAATAGGGAGAGACGGAGAGAGAGGGAGATACGGGGATAGAAAGAGGGAGATATATAGAGGGAAGAGAGAGAGAGGGGGGGAGGGGGGATATGGAGAGAAGGAGAGGGAGAGATAAAGAGAGGAAAAAAGAATAGATAGAGATGGAAGAGATAAATATATAAAGAGGGGGAGAGGGAGAGAATGAGAGAGAGAGATAGTAATATAAAGATAGAGATAAGAAGTGATATAGAGAGAGGTAAATATATAGGGGTAGAGAGAGATGGATAGATAATGAGATAGAGATACAGGGAGATATGTAGAATTTAAATATGGAGATATAGAGATAGAGATAGAGCTAGAGATAGAGATAGTGATGGAGAAACAAGGAGTGTGTGTGTGTGTGTGTATGAGTAAGAGAGATGGAGAGAGCTAGAGAGGGACATGGATATGTGTAAATATATAGAGAGGGAGGAAAATGGAGGGAGAGAAATAGAGATAGGAGAGAGAAGTAGAGAGATATAGAAAGAGGAAGTGATAGGGAGAGGGAGAGAGGGAGAGATAGGGATATAAAGGAGAGATAGAGAAATAAATATTTTGGAAAGATAGAGAGGGTCAAAGAGAGACAATGACAAAGACAACAAGAGATAAATATATAAAGGGAGAGATGTAAGGGGAGAGGAAGAGATAGAGATAGAAAGAGGGAGACAATGAAAGAGGGGGAGATGGAGAGAGAAATATAAAGGTATACGAAGTGATATATAGAGAGAGGTAGAGAGGGATATACATAAAGATAGAGTAGGAGAGATGGAGGGAGAGATGAAGTAAATAAGAGAGAGAGAGAGAGAGAAATAATGAGATATAAATAGAGAGGGAGAGGGAGTGATGGGAATATAGAAATAGAGGGGGCAAGAGTGAGAGATAAAGGAGGTGACAAAGACAATTAATGAAGAGAGGGAGAGAGATAGAGAGAATGGGGGAGATATAGAGATAGAGATAGGGAGGGAGAAATAATGTGTGTGTGTGGGAGTGAAATAGATATAGAGATAGAGATAGGGAAGGAGAAACAAGGAGTGTGTATCTGACTAAGAGAGATATTGCGATAGATACAGAGAGAGGAAGAGATATATAAATAGATAAAGAGGGAGGGGGGAGAGAGGGAGAGAAATAGAGAGAGGATAGAGAAGTTGAGAGATATAGAAAGAGAGAGTGATAGGGAGAGATGGAGAGGGAGAGATATGGATAGAAAGAGGGATATATATATATATATATATATATATATATAGTGGGAAAGATAGAGAGGAAAGAGAGAAAGAGATGTAAGGAGATAGAGATAGGGAGAGAGATAGAGAGGAAGATAGAGATGGAGATGGAGATGGAAATAGAGAGAGAGGAGAGAGATAAATAGAGATAGAAAGAGGGGGATACAAAGAGAGAGGGAGAGAATGAGAGAGGGAGAGATGGAGGGATATAAATGTAGAGATAAGAAGTTATATAGGGAAAAGTAGAGAGAGGGAGATATATAGAGAGGTAGGGAGAGGTACATATGAGTAGATATATATATAGAGAGATGGGAAGAGAAAGAGAGAGATCTCTTTATATCTTTGTCTCCCTCTCTATCTTTATATTTTTTATTATCTCGCAATCTCTCTCTTCCTCTCTCTCCCCTATTTTTCTCTACATTTGTCTTCCCTTCTCTCTTCCCTATCTATATTTCTCTCATTTCTTCTCTCTATCTATTTCCCTCTCTCTCTATCTTTCTCCCCTTAATATTTTTGCTATCCCTATTTATATCCCCTCTCTCCTCATTTCCCTCTTTATCTCTTGATCTCTTGACCTCTATATGTGTCTTTGTCTCTTATTTATCTTTATCTTTCTCTATCTCTTTTTATTTGACTATATCTATCTATGTCTCTCCTCTTCTCTCTTTCTTTATCTCTCTTCCTATCTCTACCTCTTTGTCTCTCCATATTTATTCCTTTATATCTATACCTCTATTTTTCTATCTCTATCTCTCTTTTTTATCTCTTTGTATCTCTTTGTCTCCCTCTCTATTTCTCTATTTCTCTCTCTTTATTTTCTCTCTTTCTCTCTTTATTTTCTCTATTTCTCTTTATTTTCTCTCTTTCTCTCTATCTATTTTCCTCCTAAGTGTGCAATGGGTACACTAAAGAGGTTTTAAAGGAAAATTATATCCTTAATCAAATGGCATGCTACCCTAAGTATAACTCCCTAGGGATGTGCTATCCATGGATTGTTGGCATGAAATGACTAATCAAAAGTTACCTTCTCTCTCACTCTATAAATTTTAATTTATATTTTAAGTTTGAAATTTATTTTATTATATAAATTATAAAAAAAATCCAAAATAGAATTATTCTACAATAATTAAAATTTTAATAAGATAAATAATTATAAATTAAGTTAATTCTAATAATTTTTTATTATTTGTAATTTAAACAAAAAACATAAATAATAAAAATAAATTTCAAACTTAAATCTAAATTAAAAGCTAAAATAAAATAAAGTAAATGGAAAGTCAAAATATATCAAAATCCAAATATTAATAAACATAATAATTTTAGAAAATTAATAACAAATAATAAACTTATTAAGTTAATAAATGAATAAATAAAAAGTAAAACTGTTGTTTTACTTTATTGGAATTGAAATATTAATAAAATATGTACCTAAAAAATATAATTAATTTATTACAAACAATATTAGCATAAACTCAATATTAATTAATAAAAGTAAATTATTAAATATTCTTAAATAAATTAAATTTTAAAAATTAAACCTATATTTAAATAAAATATTAGAAATAAAAATAAACTATATTAAAATTGTTAAAAGTAAAATTCTAAATTTTCTATTAAAATTACAAGTAATACCAAACTTAAAAAGTGAAAAATAAAATGAAACTTGTTCAAAAGATAAAAAGTCAATTTGTAATTTATTGACTTATTATTAATATATATTTTTTTGATACGTAAGATTAAATTATATTGATTCAAAAAAGTGTTTACATTGGGCATCATTTTTCCCTAATTTCCCATATCAAAGAGACGGCTTTTCGGAGCCATACATTTGATGTACTACAGATTATAGAACATAACCATTGCCCATGACTACAAAAAAGGGACCTCACTAAGCCAATGACAAAGAACTTTGACGAAACCCTACTAAGATGTCATATGTAACCAAAATAAAGAAACCAGACTTTACAACCCAAGCTTAAGAAGATTTTGACCTCATGACAGAAAAACCCTAACCATTGACTTGAACTAGACTTCTCACTAGATGAAGTCATCGAAGTTGAGACAATACATATACCTTGAGCGGAACCAGGTTTCAAGGAACCAAAATGTGCTACCTATTTCCAAAAAGAAGACTCACAAAACGCTCAAAATCAATCACTGGAAATCGAGAAGGAAAACCTTAGATTGTGTGAAAAAAAAACTACAGCTTGGATGTCGGGACAAAGCCCTATTCTTCTCCCACACTCTAAACATAGGTAAGAAAATTTCTTACCCAAAAGAAGTCTTGAAAAAGATCCAAATGAAGAAGTTTTTCAAAACACTAACTTCCTTCAAAGTGTGATCCTTATGGCTCCATAGGTTCGCTCCCTCAAGATCCATAAAAAAGGAGAGACATTTGACCCCAGGCTCCATGAAATGACCCAAGTCCTTCGGACAAGGGATTCCCATGCCTAGTTGTGCAGCTACCACAACCTCCTCTAAGCCACCCAACAAGTTAGGATTAAACAACCCACTTGCTATTTCAATCACTCTCTCCTTTGGTAGTTGTAAATCCAACAAAGCTGCTAAAAACCAAGAGGCCACATCTATTTTCACCTGATACCTCTCTTCATAAACTAAAAATTATTTGCCAAGGACCAACTTAACCACCTTTATCACCAGATAGTCCTTTTATTTGAGAATCATTTTTAGGCATTGGTTCCTTATTTGGCCTAAAAAAGCCAGTTGGCTCTTGGCACTGGTTAACCTTATGGGGGTTTCCATGACAAATTTTACACACCAAAACTAATCTTTGCTAACTCAGGGGCTGAAGAGTCTTTTAACAACTTAAAAAGAGTGGGAGAGGCTTTCTCCATTATGAGCTTCGAACCAGCGTACGCTAGAAAATCCTCTCCATGTGTGAGATGTGACACCTTCGATGTATTAATGGCTTATCACTTAAAGCCTCAATGTCACTTGTAGACATTTGTTAGTTTTTCACGAGTGGCTTTCATGGGGTAGTAATGTAGTAATTGTAGAATTTAGCATCAACTTTAGTAGTGCTAAATCTGATATTGGCCAAAGTGCTAAATCTGATATTGGCCAAAGAGGGCAACTTGTCCACGACTTACATGAAAGTTTGAAAAAGGGTTTTCTGTCCATGCGAGCCTTCGACTTACAATGAGAATGCAACAATGTATGATATGAATTTTTATAAAACCCCATTCACACCTTTATTCACGAGCATATCGACTTCCTTATTGCTTTTTCTATAGATGTGATTGATCGTGAAACTGCTAAATAGTTTCAAAAGCCCCAAAAATTCATCTAATGTTGATTGAAGCTTCTAGTTCTGAGACTTCCCAGAGTGAACTGTGTTCATTACCAAAGCTAAGTCGCCCTCAATGCTAACCTTTTCTACTCCCAATTCCCTAAAAAAATTTAATCCAAGAATCAAAGCTTGAAATTTTGCACTATTATTAGTACCCATCGACAAAGGGGCAGAACAACTTCTCAATATCCTCCCCTCCCAATCTCTGATTAGGAAACCAACACCCAAAGCACTAGGATTACCCCTAGTAGCCCCATCAAAGTTCAACTTCTACCAACTGAAACCAAGAGGGGACCACACAACCTTGGCTCTCAACTCTGAAGATGCTTTACCCCCAACCCTTGAGAAGATAGGAACCTTTAAACCATACCATTTCTACTTGATTTTGGTATCCCATGATGAGAATGACTGCTGAAGCTTACTCTAGAACTCTATCCTACTATTTTCCACCCCCACTATCGCAACCTCCACCTTATTGAGGAAAGAGTTCAGAGGCATCTCTTTGTCTTGAAAAATTATTATATTCATCTCCTTCCAAATTTTACAAATTAAAAGAGATAAGATTATTGGCTAAAGGTATGAGAAGAGGGTTGATTTGTTGATGAGAGGCCAGCCTTGAAACAAGCATTGAATATCATTTGGCAATGTTAATTGTCATTCGAGCTTGGTGTATAACCATTGCTAGCACTCTTGAGCAAAGGGGAAACCTAGAAGTAAGTGTTAAACTAATTCCTTCGCTACTTTACATTGAATACACTTTGATGGGCCTTGATACCCAAGCTTCTAAAACCTTTCTGTAGTTAATATCCTCCCTTGCAGGGAAGCTTAGGAAAACACACTTGCCTTTGGAAGGTAGAATTTTCTCCAGCACAACTTGATCGACAAGTTTGTTTGGATCTCTTCATCCTTCACCAAAATATTGTACCCATTCTTGTAATTATATTTCCCTGACTTTGAGCCATTCTATACCAACTCATCCTCACCTTCCCGAATGTGGATAGACCTTTCTTTCATTGCCTCTTCATATGTTGTCGCTTGTCTAGGAGATAGGCCCAAGGCCCTCACATTCTTCCAATGCCAAGATTTAACATTTTTGTTGAAGTTGAATTCAAGATAATCTCGGACATATGAGCCCCAAATCTATAGATTTCTTTCTCGAACCATGTCTAATTCCTACCTTTTATCTAGACTTGGGTTGTCGCCCCAAGAATCTTCCTAGAAGAGAGCTAAATTTCCATCCTTGATATCCCAGGTTAAGTAGTTTGTGACAAGAGACCTACAACTTCACATGAATTTTCAAATCCTCAAGCCATAGCGAAGGGAGGAAGAGGTAAGAATTCTCTTGCCAAAAAAATCTCATCATGCTTTGACTAATTTTTTTATTGCATCTTGCTAGAAAAGAAAGATAGGAGAGGAGATATACTGGGAGGGCAACAACTACCGCTTTCAACGTTGTTATTCTACCAGCCTAGGATAGCCATCTCCCTTTCCATGAGGCAAGTTTCTCCTCAATTTTTAACCCCAAAGAATTACAAAGCTTACCCAAGCATTGACCCAAGGCCAAAGGAAAGCCCAAATATTTTCAAGGAAGGTTCCCTCTTTTGAAATTTAGAATGCTAATAATTTGATGCTCCAATCTAGGACTTGAGAAAAAGAAGAAAATCTTTGATTTTTCTTTGCTTGCCTCTTGACCTAAAGTGAAGGAGTATAGATTTAGTACTTCCTTGAATTGAGTTGTTTCTCATCTATGCGCTACTCCAAAGAGCATGGTGTCATCCATAAATTTTTGATGTGTGATTATCGGGAAGTTGCTTGTCACTTGAACTCTTGTTAATCTGCCTTGCTCAAAATCCCTAGAAATTAGTCTGCCCAAGGCTTCCACCATGATTATGAAGAGGAAGGGAGATATGGGATCTCCCTGCCTTAGCCTGTGAGATGCTTCAAAGAATCCCTTTAGAGTGTCATTGATTAGGATTGAATACCTCGGGCTAGCCACCCAATTAAAAACCCAGTCCAACCAAAGCTTATCAAATCCCAAGGCTTCCATAACCTTGAAAAGAAAGTGCCAATCCACTCTGTCATAAGATTTTTTGATGTCCAATTTCAGCATCATGCATTGCTTTTTTTTTTTTGAATTGAATGGATAGCTTCCTTGACAATAATCACACCATCAAGAATCGATCTTCCAGAAAAAACCCAATCTGCGTCTCTAAGATGATGGATGGAAGAATAGTTTTCACCCTATTGGCAGATGCTTTTGACAATATTTTATACAAAGTATTGCACAAGGAAATAGGGTGATACTCATCCAATGAGGTGAGATTTTATTTCTTAGGAATCGAGGTGATGGAAGTGTTTTTGACCTCTTTTAAAATTTTACCAGTTTGCCTTGAGTCTTTGATTGCTTCCACCACCTCCCTATAACAAGCCCAATGTTTAACCCAATAAATTTACCTATGTTTTAACCCACATGTGAATAGTATACACTTGCAATTTATAGCAATTTTTTTTTTCTTTTCTATTTCAATAACAAGATGCACATTTGAAATAATCCCATTTCAAATTCCCATTACATTTATAAAAAAATATTACATAATCCAAGTAACAATTTCATATTACATAATCCCATGTAATGATCTAACAATTTTCTAATTACAATTTCCATAAAGATAGAGATACATGAATACATGCATAGCTTCCAAAAGCTTTAATGAAACAAAGTACAAATTGTCCAAATGTCCTTGCTAGCATACATCCTCAAGTTTCAACTGCCAACTATATGAGGGAGAGCAACACTCAAGCGTTTTTCCGCCAACCACAGACTTTCTATGGTCCCCTGCACATCTACCTAACTAGTAAGATGGCCCTACCCATCGACAAAGAGATTGGTCAGGTAACCTCATAATAAGTTAGCCTTCCTAAGCATTGTGTTGCATCCTACATAACATTGGCTACAACCTACATGCATGACGTTCCTTGCCTAGTTATGCAAACCTGGCTTATAGTGAATCAACAAGTGTAAACAATGGATACTTACACTACTTTGGATAAAGTTTGATATAATTATTCACTCAGAAGTGAAGTCATATGTTCACCCATCCCTTAGCTTGATTTGGTATTTGACCATTCATACTCTTTTCAATCATAACACTCATTCAACCAAAAAGGTGATGACATAACTAAGTGACCAACTAGTATAGTCCCATCCACAGATTATCCTAACCCCAAGAACAACCAAGTTAACCACACATGTTCACATAACTAAGTGACCAACTAGGTTACTCCCATCCATGGATTATCCTAACCCTAGGAACAACCAAGTTAACCACCCATGTTCAAAACTGGCATCTTCAACAAAGTACTTCAAGATAATATCATTTCTCACATTTTATAGTCTATGTAAGCATACGTATGGGTTATGACAACTTAGGTATTTTTACTAATATGCTAAGATTATTTGGTTTAACAAATGCAACCACATCATTCCAACATAAATATATCTATGTATATTCCAATCAATAGGGTTTCACCAAAATAAGACTTTCCAAAAGATCATGCGAGCTCATCCAAAATAAGAAATAACCTAAGTTCATGCAAGCAAGTTCAACATAACATATAATTCATATTTTCTCAAACACTTGCATTCATAAACAAGTATTATTTCAACATAAAATAATATAGTAAAATCAACATCCCTAGAATTATAGCTTTCAAAGACTATATTGCTTCCCAAGCTCAATTTCCACAATCATGCTTGTTGCTCCTTCTATGTTCAACCTATCTCCAATTCTAGCCTCTCACAAACTCTCAACAAAATACAAATTCTCAAAGAAACCTCTCTTTCCTCACTAATGTACTCAACAACTTTTTTTCACAAAAACCTACAACAAAGAGCTTCAAAGAACGAATGATAGAAATACAAATGAATTAGAATGACCAAAAGGTAAAGAAGTTGCCTTTATTTATTCTAAAATCTGAGAAACTCATTGCTACAAACAAGCTCTTCAATCTACCACCTTTTCTCTTCTAACTACCACCACTTAACAACAAAAACTAACTTCCCCTTTAAATGCATTGACTAAGCCTAAAGGAATGAAATGTGGCTGCTCAAACAGTTAATATGTAGACACATATATAGTCCCTTCATTTCCAGCTTCTCTAATATGGATGAGTCATCCTTTTTAACTGACAACAACAACTCTTTTATTGAGTCAAATGGAGAAATGTTTACCCATAAGTTTCCTATTTGCATAGCAAGTCGCGTTCCTTCTTTAGCTTTAACTAGCTCGTGGCTTGACCAAGTCTTTTTGCTCATATTTATATGTGTGTGGCTTATTGACTTCTATTCACTTTATACCATCCTATATGGCGTTGCATATTGCACACCCTTTTGTTGTGCATTGGTTTTAATATATAATCAACAACTTTAATGGATTTTCTCACTTTGCATAGTGCAAATTTAAGCACTTTATAAACTTTAATAAATACCATTCACTTTATATAATATGTGCCATACTATGCGCTTTAAAACATCTTCACATATGCACAACATATGATTTAAACGTTGCTTGGCTTTATACAGTCATTCTCCATTTATATGGACCGTATTATATATAACATATTTATTTTATATATATATATATATATAATGTGCTATATAATGTGCTATATATATAGCATATTATGATTAAGATTAGAGTTATTATTAAGATTAAGATTAGGATTATGATTATAAATAATATTAAACTTCAAAGCCATCACCAATCAATTTGCATGTAAAACCAACTGACTTTGAACTCTCCCTTTCATTGTCCTATTTTCCTTTGAATTCTTCTCATTTTTATCATTCTTTAATATGAAAAAAGTCCAATGCTAGCTAGTGCCACCGACCCCCTCTATTAGTGTGTATATATATATATATATAGCATTATATATATTAAAATCATTGATTGATATTTAAATATATATATTAATATGTATGTATATGTATAAACATTAACGTACTCATATACATATATATTAGTACATATATTATATACATATGTATCATTATCTTAGTATCCATAATAAACAAATATATTTACATATTCATCGATCGGTATATATATGTCATATATGTCCAATTGATATTCTCATGCACATGGTATATCTGTACATGAGTATGCATAAGTATGTCTACCTATGTATACACACACACATATATACTCACATGTATGAGCTATCACAATCACATACATATATACATTCTATATATATACTCATTGATTAATATATAAATATAAATATACAAATAAGAACTTACACTCAAAACAAAGATTTAGTCACGTAATCTAAACCAAAAAATCAAAGACTAAAACCGAAACCATTGTGAATCATCCCCAAACTATGACTACAAGTTTACTTACTAATTTCCTAACCAACTTGACTCAACTTGACCAAACTAGGATGTGAGTGTGTGATAGCTCAAATGGGCACATTAAGGGTTACCAAACTAAGCTCTTCTCCTGAGTGATACTCTCCCTCTCTTTTGGAGGCTTGATTCTTTTCCTACATCCAACTTAGGTGCATCACAACAATAGTTAGCCGATAACATTAAATTCATATGCATCATATATTTTCATCTTCAAAGCATTTAAAGTATCATATTGAATTGCACATTCATTCATCACATTTTCCATCAAAATATACAAAACATAATCATGCATTAAAGAATTTTAACTTATCAAAGTAATAGTAAATAAGTAATAACACAATGGGGTGTAACACTCCCTACCTACTATATTCCAATATTTTTGAAAAAAACCTTGCTGGGAAACCATCCAGCCCTGACACCTTGTTTGGATGGAGCTAATCCAAGGCTGCTTTAATTTCTTCTTCTGAGAACTTCTTTGATAGCAACTAATTTTGCTCAGCCATCACCAATTTAGGGATGCATGACAACACTTGTTGAGCTATGCAGTAAGGGCAGACCCATCTCTATTGTTTAGCAAATTCCTATAGAAGCTAACTGCTTCTTTAGCTATTTCCTTGGGCTTCTCCAGAGTTACCTCACTAGGGGCCTTAATGGATGTAATTTTTTAATGTCCCACCAAAATTTCATGACATTATGGAAATATTTTATGTTTTTATCACCCTCCTTAATCCACATTTCTCTTGAATTTTTCCTCCAAAATATCTCTACCTTTGCTAAGATGTCTTCCAAGTTGTGTAGGAGAACTTTCTCCCTCCAAAACTGTCCCTCATCCATGCCATGGACCAACACCTCTTCATTTAGAGATTGGAGATCTGCCTACAATTTGTGCTTGGACTCAAATGTTTTTGAAGTTGCTCTTGTTCCACTCCTTACAATGTTGTTTCAAAAGCCTTAGCTTTGTCACCTCTCTAAACATTTTGGAGCCCATAGGGAACTCCTCATTCCACCATTGATGGACCAAATCATGGAATTTGTTGTCTTTTAGCCACATATTTTTGAAGTTAAAGGGGCATATGATGGGCCTCTTCTCCCCAAGATGTTTAAGCAAATTGGGAAATGGTTTGATTCTAAATGGGGAAGAGTGCTTCCTTCTAGGGCAAAGGGAAATGTACCTCGATTTCCCCTAAATAGAAACCTATCTAGTTTTTATGTGATGTTGCAGAAACCCATGTATACTGACTATTTGATAGATGTACCTCAATGAGCAAGTTGTTATTCACAAAGTCTTCAAAATCATATTGAGATTGTTGATTCCTTTGGACCCCACCTCTCTTATCACTGTTGTGAAAGATGGCATTGAAATCACCCCCTAAAATATAATACTTCGGAGAACTATTCCCCCAAAGAGATTCAATTTCTTGCCACACCCTTTTTTGAGTGCAAAAGTTTCAGCCATACATGTTGAGAAGAGAAAAGCTTAAGTTGGATGAGAGGGTTTTTATCTTGCAAGTCAACCAATTCTTTCCCGCAATGGAGGGGTGCGCATGAATTGTATGAGGTTTCCAAAGAGTAATAAGGCCCCTAGATGCTCCATTAGAGCTCACAAATTCAATATGCCACCATTTCATTTAGTTTTTCAATATTTCCACTTTTGCCTAAGAGAGCTTGGTTTCTTGGACCATTAGAGTGCCTACTTGAGATATGTCTAATAAGTGCCTAACTAGGCACTTTTTGTTAGGGGTGTTTAAGCCCCTAACATTCCATGAAAGGAGCCTCATTGTTCCTTGGGAAGGGTTCCACCCTTCTTAGATTTGAGCATCATGGTCAGCTTGGTCTGTCCCTCCGCCTCACCATCCAAGGATCTCAACTCTCAGTTGGTCTTCCTCCCTCGCCATTTCCTAGTGCCATAGTTTGGAGACCGCTTAGAGGGGGCTTTTGATTTTATTCCTAACCTCTTTGGATTTGGGGTTAATTGCTATAAAATTCTATTCTTTGTTTACTCTACTGGAGGAACTTCCCCTTCTTCCCAATCTTCCTCCTCTAGATACTCCTCTCCCACCCCATCTATGGGGGTTTGGAAGGTATCCTTGCTTAGACCTTGTTTAGGAAAATGAATTTCTTCTCTTGCCCTATTTGAGATCCCAATCAATTCAAATCCTACCTCCAAGATTAATACCATCTCTTTATCCAATTGCTTGGAATCCATTGGGACTGAGGGTGGATCCGATGCTAAGATATTTTCATTCCCAGGTTGCTCATCATTCTTTGTTTCTTTGTCATTCGCCACTTCTCTCACCCCTGTTGTTTCTCCATCATATTATGCTTCTCCATATTTCACTACATCTTCATCACTCTCTACTTCTCCATCTTGCAAATGTGGTATTTTATACCAAAACCTATTTCCTGGCCTTCTGAGGAGAAATTTCCCATTTCCAAGGTCCTTTTAGGTGCACCTATTTCACTTATCTGCACTGGATCTGCTTCAACTTTTTTACTTTCTTCATGAACATTTTTCTCTTGCAAATGCTCCCCGAGATATCTAATCCTTAAACCTTTTAGATGATTCACTTTTTCTAGCCTTTGTAACCAATGACCCTCAATCGAGATAATCTCTAGTTCCCACTAACAAGTGATGTTTGACTTGGTATCTACACACATATATACACATAGGAGGAATCCTCATTCAGATCAAACTGCTCTTCCATGCAAATGAATGATCTCAATTCATTACCGATCTCTATCAAAATCTTGTTGTCCCAATATTCCAATGGGAGATGAGGCATCTTATACCAAATCTGGAGGTATTCCATTCTAAATTTGGTCACATCAAAATTACATTCCCATAGTTTCATGTAGAATCCAAACCCATCCATCCTTTGAAATTCTAACTTCAAGATTTGTCGCCTTACTTTTGAGGAGGAGAAGTCAATCACAAAGAGATTTTTGGTGATGAATTTGATGCTCACTACAGATCCCCACTACTCTTTCCACCAACTCAAGAGCATTTCTTTGTCATGTGTAGGACCATACCATTTAACAATGATGCCACAAATTGAGATATGGTAGTCGTAAGGATGAATAAGCTTCAATGCCAGTCAAATCACCTTCCTTGATTCCCTCTTTTTCCTTCGGTTGCCTCTTCCAAGCTTCTTAAAGGTTCTATGCCAATCCGGGATTGTAAGCCTATCTCCCCCCAAAAAATCTCTTGTTGCAAAGGAGATCCAAAGGAGATCCAATAACAACACACCTTTTCCCGAGGGGTATTGCATTCACTCTCATTGCCACTAAGGGGATTTGATCCTGGGGTTCACACAACTGCCATCCATTCTGACCTGCCAAAACCCCATTGCTTGCCCTTCCACCCCAGCTTTGATCCAATGCATGATCTGTTCCATTTAAAGACTACTACTCGATGATCCTCTAATTATTACGTGATTGAAACAGAGGAAGTTCTTCTTCCACAACTTTTGCCCAGGTTGTTGATCTGCTAATTTCACTCATGCGTGCCATCTACATCACATTTATTATTATTAATATTATTATTTGAAATATATATATTAAAAAAATGTTATTGTTTACCTAAAAATCTAAGGTTAAAAATAAAAAATAAAAAATTTGTCCTATCTTTTTTTAATTTAAACCTAAGTCTAGATAAGAATGTAGTTTTTTCTTTAATTATATTATATTTTTTAACATTTTAAAAAAATTGACGGTTGAGATCATTTCAATGGTCTTGTATCCTTCTCTACAATTTTCAACCATTGATTTTCAAAAGCAAGACATTCACTTCATATAGGGAATGCCTTCGACATAAAAATTAGTAAAATTAAATAAAAATATTATTATTTTTAAAATAAATCTTTTAAATGAATAAAAGTAATATTTTTTATTTTATTTTTTTGGTACGTAAATGAGGAATTGTATTAAATATCAAAGTACAAAAAGTTACATCCTTTAGCCAAACACCAAGTGTCGATCATATGTTTCAGCATGGTTGCTGCATACAGAAACAAAGACACCTGACCACCCTGGAGTGATAGACAACCCATCTAAGAGAGCCATCAAAGGCATTGGAGAAGTTTCATTATGTGTTTTCCTTAACACCATATTCGCCACCATCACCCAAAAAAACATAGAAGACCTTGATGCCACCAACGATCTGCCATCGAGTGCCAACCACCCAACCAGAGGGAGCAAAAAACAGATGACACCTTCACCCAAACTAGACGCCATGCTTGTCGAAGTTTTGAAACGAAGAGAGAAAAACTAATGGGAGCTTGAACATACCAGCGTCATTCTTCAAATTCCACCCCCTCAACAACCAAATATTCAAGGAAATGCTAGAGCCAATCAACCCCACCAGATGGTTGAAGATATAGATGATGTTTCAAAAATACAAGGCCGCATCTTGCCCTCCTATGCTCCTGCAACACTTCCCGTTTAAGGTCCAAAAGGAACGAGTATCTCCTCACCAACGCCCCAAGTATGAGTGCTTTTGTTCATGTCCCTTGGTCTTGGAAGCCCCACGCCCAACTTGACAATGATAATTACATCCTCCACACCACCTAAGAGGTCCCTCATGATCAGTTTCCTCGCCATCAAAAAAGTAACAGCCTTAGGAACTTCTAAGTCCAGAAGAGCGACAATAAAGTGAGACACTCTGTCTGCATTCATACGATACCTATTCGTTGTTTCCATATAGTCACTGCCCAAAAGTATCTATGTTGCTCCCAGCACCAAGGGATCCCAATCCTTGAAAATTGACTTCAGCTGATTGTAGGATATATGGCCAAAGAAAGCCCAGAGTTTTTGTGTGGCTCTAAGGCACACTGGCATCTCCATGGCTTCGTAGTGAAAGACTATGTAGTGCAAATGGGAGGTGGGGGAGAGTATTTAGAGACCACAACACCCATAAAACATGTGGGAATTCGTCACTATTGTCCATCGATGTCATGAGCCATTAAAGGCTTCAATACGACAATCCTTTCCCACAATTTAAGCCCATTGCCAAGCTTTCAGCAATGAATGTCCATTTCCTCCAAATTGTCGTGTGATCCGTGCCAACCTGGCAAGAATGTCTTTGGCATCATCCCAGCAACACGTAGGCTCACCGCCGTCCAGGCTACCGTGGAGTATTGTTTTTTATTTTTATCTCAAATTCATTTATCTAAAAAATCGAAGAAATATAATTGAATGTTTATTGATCCTAAATAATAAATTTAATAAGGTATTCCTAAAAATAAATATCTCTCAACTTCTTTTAAATATATGTATTTAAGATGTCTAGTTGTAACAAACTCATCTATCTAAAAATGGGAAGAGATATAGTCTCTAGATGCTTATTCATCCTAAATAACAAATTTAATATAGACATTTCTAAAGATAAACATTTGTCAACATCTTTTAGATAAATGAATTAAAAAAAAAAGATTTTTAATCTCAAATTGATCTATCAGGAAAAGATATAATTTTTGGATGCATATTCATCCTAAATAAGAAATTAAATGCAAGCATCTCTAGATATAAATATTTCCTGATGTCTTTTAGATAGATACATTTAGGATATCTATACTAGTAATTAAGTTTGGATTTGTAGTATAAAAAAATTTTGAAACATATTTTTATATACTTATGATTTTCTTAATTTTTATTTAGAAAAACATTTTTTTTTAATCTTTTCAAATTAATCATTTTATGTAAATATAGAAGTATGTAAATATAGAAGTAACATCCCTAATGATACTCTTTTAGTTTTCACCTAGGTTTTAATACATGAATTAAATAATTCAATGCCTTCAAAACTAGAAGGTAAATTTTTTCTTTTCTAATATCATAGTTTGCATTTTGCATAAAGGAAATCATATAACATTTCATAATTGAAATAACATAACTAAACATCATGTAAATGAAATACATCTTTTCAAATATAGTTTGCTAATAAGATTTATAATCAAATAAATAGTTTCATAATTTTCAAATGAGAACAAGGTCAGGATACTTAGCTGGATTACTCTTCTATTTCACACGTCTTGGGTGTCGTTTGCAAGAGGGAGAGCATCACCCAAGCACTTTACCTCCAACCATAGACCAGCTATCCCTCGCACACCTTCCAACTAGAAGTGGTCCTACCCTTTGACAATGGGTATAGTATAATAACCTCTAGTGTTGGCATCTGA
Organism: Sequoia sempervirens; assembly: GCA_007258455.2. NCBI lineage: Eukaryota > Viridiplantae > Streptophyta > Pinopsida > Cupressales > Cupressaceae > Sequoia > Sequoia sempervirens. Next base: position 186,675,237 of record VDFB02358134.1, on the reverse strand, counting down.
GTATCTAGTGGTGTGTCCTACATAACAAGTACGATCATACAACTATAGACATTCTCTAACTAAGTATGATGCTACTGACAAGTTATGCAACCCTAGATCACAGTGAACTGATAAGTGTAAGCGAAGACTTTTGCACTTACTTTAGCCCAAGTTTTGAAATATATTCATCCACTTTCTTAGGAAGTGGTGTTGTAAGTTCACCCACCTCTAACTCAACTTGGAAATCTTACTGACCTATGGTTAACTCTATTATTTATTTGACCCAAAGGTTAACTTGCTCAAATAGATTCTCTTTCAATAGTGATGACTTCACTAAAGTCTGATTTTTGACTATGTAGGTTCAACACTTCAAACTTGAATACCCATATTACGTTCTCACAACATTCTAGGTCTAGGCATCTGCCTCTTATTCAAGTTCTTTAATATCCACAAAGGAGTAATCTACTCTCCTAGTTTTATGGTTTTTGGTTTATGACGAGAACGTAATGTCTTCTACTCAAGATACATGATTTCAAATCAATAGATAAATATAATGACTCTTGGTCGAGCTTGGAATACTTATTAAAGTTTAAATGATAAATAAGACTTTATCTTCTCTATTATGTTTCAAACCTTATCATTGAAAAATACAATATAAACTTGTGATAATAAATATATATAAAGAAGTTGTCTTATTGGATAGAAGAAATACCTTTTCCCTGTATTTTACTTGTCTTTGCTAATTCAATTTATGAAGCTCTTTTGTTTGGTAAAACTCGGCTTAGAGAGTCCAAGATTTTCCTTTAAGCTCTCTCTTATAATTTAACTCAATATCACATATATCTAGTTTGATTTAAACAAATGTTTTACCAGTGTGATAACTCGGCCTAACCATCTAGTTATTATAATTCTTATCATCTTTTATATTTTCTTATGAATATACATAAATAAACCTGTAGATAGGGAAAATATAAGATGAAAATGTCTGAACATGAATAATAAAACCCTATCAAGCACAATAGAGTACAAACTAGCATGAAAATCAAAACAAGAAAGCAAATCAAACCAATCTCCAAGTTGTATTTGATTTATCTCCATTGCTCTTCTCCACCTACATAAGAAAGCAAGATTTTGAAGGATTGACTATTGTAGGAATGTTGGTTGCTCAATTCAGCAGCATAACATTGAGATAGAAATGATAGATGAAGATGGATGTAAGATTGAAGAATGATTTTGACAGCATAAAGATACTTGAAGAATTGAACCCCTCAAATGACTTATGAGAGGGTTAATTTATGGGAAATGTCTAATTTGGATTGATGGTTGAGATTGAATGCCAATAAGATGTCTAAATCAATGGCCAAGATTGAAAGTTGTAGTATGGACTAGGGTTAGGTGAAAATTAGGGCAATGACAAGAAATGAAGGGTTGAGATTGAATTATGAAATAATTCAATCAAGGGCCAAGATTGAATGAGATGTCAAGAGATAAGAATTGATGTGGAAGATAAGATTGGCATGGACAAAGAGGTTGCTCAAGAAATTAAATAATAAAAATTATTTAATTCAGGTGGCCAATGAATAATTAAATAATTAAAATAATTATTTAACTATAGAGGAATGTGACAAAAAGAATCATTTTGAATTAAATAATGATTTAATTCAAAATTCAAGAGAGTGGACCAAATTAAATAAATAAAATTTATTTAATTTATGAGAGAAAAGACTAATGAATAATTAAATAATTAAAATAATTATTTAATTATAGTGGAAAGTGGACAAAAATTAAATAAATTAGAATCTATTTAATTTTAGAAAGAAGGGACTTAATTAGTGACATAAATTAAATAAATAAAATTTATTTAATTAATCAAGGGAGAATAAAGATAAAAATGAATTAATTAAATAATTAAAATTATTTAATTAATAGAAGAATTATGACTTTAGAAAATAATTAAATATTTAATTATTAAGAATGAAAGGGGCAATGTTGAATAATCTAAGAGTTGCAAGCCTAGGACAATTTTATGTGTCTACAAAACCAGAATATACATTTATATTTATACTCTTCCTCATGTGTTCCAAAAATAGTCACAAACTTGCATATTGCACTATCATAAATAAATCCAAAAATATATATGAACTTTTATCAGATTTAAGAAGAGAAGAAGAAGAATTTTAGCCATGTCTAAAAAAGATTATCCTGACTTGATACTGCTATTTCTTGCTTCTATCTCAACAACTCAGAATCATAATTTTCTGCTCTTTATGGCCTCCAAGCGCAACCTCAACTTTTGCAATTGCAACTCTAGCTTTTCTCGAACTCACGCACAACCCCCTTCATTTCCTACGCTCAACCCTTTCCTTTTCTATTCTCACAATGAAGAGAAAATAAGTAGAAGAGAATATACTTATTCCTCTTTTCCCAAACTCACGCCCAACTCTCTCTATAAACTAATCTCACGATGGGTAAGCAAAAATGAGCAACAAGGTAATACTTATTCGTTTCACCAAATCGGTTTGACTCTGCTCCTTAAATGAATTTTCCAAAAATACAAAGTAGTTGCCCATATTGGAGGCTTGATCCACCTTTCCAACTACAATGAATTGCATAGAAATCAAGGGAATGGAGAAAACTATTAATACTAAACGTATAAGCAGCTCTCAAAAATCCCACAACTAGCATTTGACCAAGTCTATTCCAATCCAAAATCCCACAACTACATTATGTTGTTGATTGTATTTAAAAATCAATTTGAAATTCTATTGAAAACTTATAAGAGGAGCCTCTATGAATGGCTCGAATCACCACAACCCTGCCATGACTCAAACACTTCATTTACTCATTGCCAAAGCCATGGAGAATAGGTACGTGAAGACTATTCTCATTGGCACTTTATGTGGCTTTTAGTTGTACTCATAATGTGCAATAATCAATCACCTGTGTGGCTTCACAAGTAGCTTAATACTGCCCAAAAGCAGTGCTATAACAAGGCGCCATAATAACCATTGAAATGCTCTTCCCAAAAAGCCTTATAAATTGGCTTAAGCTCCATGATTCATGAGTGGCAAAATTGCCATATTAATATGGCTTTTAAATCAATAAAATAATAATATATATTTATATATACATTAATATATATTTTTCATTATTCTTTTATAATCATATACATATACATATTTATATATGAATATATGTAAACTATATATATACATACATACATACATACATACATACATATATATATATATGACATCTATATATATTTATATATACTATATACATTATATTTATTATTACAAGAGATTCAATATTAATTTAATTTGATGATTTAAGAGATTCATTAATGATAAGGGTCCTATTTTCCCTAAAGACACTTATCCTATCAACTTAGGTTTAAGACTAATCAACTTGACACATGAACTAACCTGATAAGGTTTCCAAATAACTTGAGTGTGTGTGCGTCAACTCAGATAGCAATACCAAATGATCCATACACCAACTCCTCTCTTGGGTGATACTCTCCCTCCCCCTCTAGAGGGCTCAAACTTCTCTGCATTCAACTTAGAGCAACAATTATGTAGCTAGCTAATTACATTTAAAACATAATTTCAATATTGTTTAAGCATTAATATAACCATTTAAAAGAAAATTCATCACATTGCATTTAAATAAATTTCATTCAACTATTAAATATCATAATGAGATCATCATGCATTAAAATTGTATTTAAACATAAAGGTTAAAGTAATTTGGTAAATCAACAATCGGGTGTAACATATCCTCCCCCATAAGGATCATCATCCCCAATGCTTCAAAGTATCAAAACACATAACAATAACAAAAATTATTTTTGAAGAGTTTTCAAAAGCATGAACAAGATGTGGAAATCTTTATTTAATATCATTGTAATCCTCCCACGTAGTAGTGTCTTGGTCCCACTGGACTTTGCACTGAAGGACCTCTCTATTATGCAAGTGGAGCCTGTGCATTTTGAGGACTTTGAGAGGCTCAATCATTACCACTCCTAGGTCCTATACCTATAATGCATTCCAATTAATAATATGATTACCACTTGGTATATATTTCTTAAGGTACAATACATAAAAGATGTTATGCATCCTGGCAAAAGCTGCTGGTAGAGAAAATTTGTACGCGACTGGGTTGAAATCTTTGAGAACTTCGAAGGGGCCTATATAACAAGGAGCTAGTTTGGATGACTTTCCAAACTTAATTGAACTCTTTTATGGTTTGAATCTTAGTAAGACATTTTCCCCTATTGAGAAATGTCTTGTTACATGCTTAGCATCAACATAACTCTTTTGCCTATCATTCACTTCTGCTAACCTTTTCTTGATCAAATTGATATGCTCCTCCATTTTTGATAGCATTTCTAGACCAAGGCTAATCCTATCTGAACTAGCTTATCCCAACTTATAGGAGTTTGGAACTTTCTTCCATATAATGCTTCAAATGGAGCCATCTTGATAGGAGAATGATAAGAATTGTAAGCAAATTCTACCAGTAGTAAGTAATCTTCCCACTTGTATTGCTAATCCATGCAATACATTTTCAATAGATCTTCCAACACTTGGTTTACCCTTTTTTCTGACTATCTATCTTAGGGTGATATGTTGAACTTATGTTCAACTAAGTTCCAAGTGAGAAGAATAGGGTTTGCCAAAACCTTGACATTACATGTGTGTCCCTATCAGAGATAATCTTCTGAGGAACACCATGCAACCTAAACACTTCCCACATGAATTTGTGGGCTATGATTGGTGCCCCATATGTAAAATTTCCCAGTATGAAATGGGCTACCTTTGTGAGCTTGTCCACCACTACCAAAATATAATTATGCCTATTCTTTGACATAGGAAGACCTTGTACAAAATCCATAGTAATGATCTTCCACTTCCTCTCTGGAATTTCATGAGTATATAAAGGTCTTGTTGAGTGATGATGTTTTTTTTTCATCCTTTGACACTCTAGACAACTTTCTACAAACCTTGCAACATCTCTCTTCATTCCTTTCCAGAAATATAGTGATTTCACATCATCCAAAAGTTTTGTCACTCTAGGATTGTCTCAAATATGGTGCAGAATGAACTTCCTTCCACACAATATTTCTTAACTCCTCAGAGTCTGGCACATACATCCTTCCTTTGAATCTTAGCAATCCATCTAGATCAAAATGAAACCCATCATACCTCGAATCTTGAGGATCGTCCATGAGAGATTGTTTGACTTTCTCATAGTATTCATCTCCCTTGGACTTCTGCAAAACTTGATTCTTGAAATCAAAATGAATATATATCATCAAGGAGATATACCTCCTTCGACTTAGGGCATCTACAACTCGGTTTTCTTTTCCCTTTATATAATTAATTTCAAAATCATAGTTGGATATTAGCTCAAGCCATCTCCTCTGATGAGCATTTAGATTTGGTTCCAAGGTAAATAAGTACTTTAGACCATGATGGTTTGTCTTTAACTCAAAAGGTTTCCCAAGAAAATAATGCCTCCACATTTGCAATGCCTGAACAATTATCGCTAGCTCGAGATCATGTGGAGCATAGTTTTATTCATAAGTCTTAAATTCCCTAGACTCATAGATGATCACTTACCCTTCTTGCATAAGTACGCCACCTAATCCTTCTCTTGAGACACCATTAATGACCATAAAATGACCTTTTGGATATGGTACCTTTAGAATTGGGGCCGTAGTTAAATTCTCCTTTAATTGGTCAAACACCTCCTGATATTTTTTTGACCATTCAAACCTTTTCATTTCCTTTGCAAGGAAGTAATCGGAAAAGCTATTTTTAAAAAGTTAGCCACAAAATTTTTATAATACCCAGCCAAACCCATAAAAATGTAGACTTCATGCACATTGTTCGGTGCAAGCCACTCTAGCATGACTTTGATCTTTGATCAATCTACTACAATTCCATCTATTGAAATTACATGACCCAAATACTATAATTTCTTTTGGAAGAAGGTACACTTTGAAAGCTTACCAAAATTTTTATGTTCTCTTAGACGCTAGAGAACAATCTGCAAGTGTTGGAGATGTTCTTCCTCATTCTTAGAATATATTAGAATTTCATCTAGGAACACAAAAACAAACTTATCTAGACAATCTCCAAATACGTTGTTCATTAGGTTCATGAATGTTGTAGGTGCATTTTTCAATCCAAAAGGTAGGACTATGAACTCATAATATCCATTTATTATTTTAAGGTTGTTTTGTGGATATCTTCATCTTTATGCCTTAACTGATGGTAACCTGATCACAGATGAATATTTGAAAACATTGTTGCCCCACACATTTGATTGAAGAGATCATTGATACATGGAAATGGATACTTATTCATTATCACTTAGTTGTTAAGAATATGATAATCTATTCACAAACATAGTGTACCATCCTTCTTAATGAAGACCACTAGCACTCCCCAGGGTGATACACTGGGTTTGATCAATCCTTTTGATAGCAACTCCTACAGCCGAGCCTTTAACTCCATCAACTCTATTGTGGCCATTCTATAAGAAGCCTTGGATATAGGTTCAAATCCTAGAACTATATCAATGGATAAGTCAAAAGCTCTCTTAGGAGGTAATCCAGGAAATTCATCTGGAAATACATCTTCAAACTCCCTTGGAATAGGATAATTATCTATGTTTGATCTTTCTTGTTCCATAAATTCCTCTTCTTCCACTCCTTGGAGTTTCTGGGATTCATAATACATTAAGTCATCTTGGAAAATGAACTTGTAATCATCCATTTTCTCCATTTTGACTGCAAAGATTTGACATCCCTTTTGATTGGCCTTCTTCAGCTGAATGACTGATATTTGCCTTAACTTTACTTCACTAGGTGTACCTTGCAAATATACTTTTGTTCCCAAGGTCGTCTAGATATTCTATCATTTTAGAAAAGAAGTCTACCTAAGCCTTATGGTTTTGTAACCAATTTATCCCTAGAATGACATCATAAGATCCTAAGAGGGCCACATATAGATTTACTTCCATTAAGAAACTCAAAATTTCAACCTTAGCTTTGAATAGACATTGCTCTACTTGTACTCTTGTCAAATTTTCATATTCTATTGATCATGATTTTTCCATAAAACCAACTTTTCTAGATATCTTGCTTACTACTTTTGGAGAAATAAAACATTTAGTAGCACTAGTGTCTATTAAAATTGAAATTGGCATACCAAATAAATAACCTAGAGTCTCAATTGGAGTAATTTGGTGCACTGCTTAATGATTGTATAGTGCTGCATGGATCCTCTACTAGAAATCTACTTGTTGATATGGTAAAGGATTTCCATGAGGTTGTGTCCCTTGTGTCTTATTAGGAAAATAGTTAGAATAGTGGTCATTGCCACATGTACCATACCCTCAGAGGTCCTCACCTTTCAAAAGGATTTCTTGAGTTATCTTCATTCCTCTTGGGGTTGTTGTTGTTTCTTTGGTCACCTCTAGACTCGGTCTGATTATTTCAGAACCCTCTATCACCTTTCTTCTTGAAGTTCTGTCTATCACCCTTTTTCTTAAATGTTTGAGGGGGCTGTGACTAGTTGAACTTCTTATGGTTCTTCTCCTTGTATGTAGATATAGACTTTAACTTTTGTTCTTTCTTGATTGCTTTCTCATACACCTAGTCCATGGTAGTAGGACCATGAACGTCTACCTCACCTCTAATCTAGGAATTAAGCCCCATAATAAATTTCCTTATCCAATTTTTTTCATCCTTCTGGTACTAAGGAACATACTTCAAAAGATGAGTGAACTCCCAGTATTCATTAATGATTGAATCACCTTGCCTCAAGTTTTGAAAATCCATTAATTTATTATCAAAGTATGGTTGTGGCAACCATCTTTGTTTGAAAATCGCCAAAAAGTCACCCCACGTCAGGCTCAGTGAACTCAACCCTAGTTTGATTTTCTTCTTCATCCACCAAGTGGATGCTTCTCCAATTAGTTGGAATGCTCCCCAAATAGCCTTGGTTACTTTAGAGTATTTTCTAATCTCAAAGTATTTTTCCATCTCTATGAGCCATGCCTCTGTAGCATCTCTTCTCATAGCTCCTTCAAATTTGGGAAGTGTAACCTTCTTCATATTCCTTGATATCTCATGGGCCAATTGGTTTCTTTTCTCCACCTTGGATCTTGACTCTGAGTTTTCTTCTCCATGCTCACTCAAGGTGGTGCACTCACTTATGTTCTCATCCTCACCCTCATAAGATGCTTCATGTTGGGGCCTGCCCTGACCCCTAACCTCTTGCTCAAGGTTACCAATTATTTCCCTTGCCTCATTGAGCATAGCTAGAATCTGGTCAAGCTTGGTTTTTGAATTTCCAGAAGGTTACCCCTCCTCCTAACTTCCTCCAAGGTTGGTCCTAGTTCAAACCATGCTTAAGTTATTACTCTACCTAGAATTTTCATTTTTAACATCCAATTAGTTCCTCTAATTTTTTATTCAATTATAAACATCTAATAAATTCATCATTCATTCATCAAAATAGAAGACAGAGATTTTTCCAAACTTAAAAAAATTATTATAATAGTTTTGGTGTACAATACATCATTATTTGTTGCAAAGTTTAACATAGAATGACTATTCACCATGGACAAGGGGAGTATATCCCTCAGATTCCTCTTCACTATTAGAATTTATCACTATGATTTTGGGAGGTGGAGGAACTCGTAGGTGCACTTCTATTCCTTCCTTCCTACCCAAAGGGGTGCTAGTGCTGCATGCAATTGATATATTTCTAGAAAGAGGTGGTTGGTCTAGTTCATTAGGTGCAATGGTCTTGGTTTCCTTCTCCAACTTCTTCTCTTGCCTAATGCGTTTCATAGCATCAACTAAGGTTTTGGAGTCACCAAGCCATACCCTCTCATTATGGTTTTTTTCTATGGTTTTTGTTAAATCTTCACTCTCTTTCTTAGCCTTGAGATATTGCTCATTACCAATCATGGATTTCCTAGCGGTCACCTTGAGTCTCACCATTATGGGACAATAATTTCCAAAAATTAGACACTATTAATGTTAGAATTTAAGCTTACATAGTGAGCCCATAGGTCCAAGTATTGAACCTTGTAGCTCTGATACCATATGTAACATCTCTAACCATACTCTTTTAGTTTTCACCTAGGTTTTAATACATGAAGTAAATAATTCACCTTCAAAACTGGAAGGTAAATTTTTCCTTTTCTAATATCATAGTTTGCATTTTGCATAAAAGAAATTATATGACATTTCATAATTGAAATAAAATAACTAAACATCATGTAAATGAAACACATCTTTTCAAATACAGTTTTCCAATAAGATTATAATCAAATAAAAAGTTTTATAATTTTCAAATGAGAACAAGGTCAGGATATCCTTAGCTGGATTACTATTCTATTTCACAAGTCTTGGCATGTCATTTTCAAGAGTGAGATTATCACACAAGTGCTTTACCTACAACCACAAATTGACGATCCACTGCACACCTTCCAACTGGAAGTGGCCCTACCCTTAAACGAAGAGTATAGTATAGGAACCTCTAGTATTGCCATCTGAGTATCTAGTGTTGTGTCCTACATAACAAGTACAATGATACAACTATAGACATTTTCTAACTAAGTATGATGCTACTGAAATGTTATGCAACCTTGGAGCAAAGTGAACTTACAAGTGCAAGAAGATACTTTTGCACTTACTTTGGTCCATGTTTTGAAATATATACTCATCCACTTTCTTAGGAAGTGATGTCGTAAGTTCATCCACCTCTAACTTGACTTGGAAATCTCACTAACCTATGGTTAACTCTACTATTGGTTTGACCCAAAAGTTAACTTGCTCAAATATATTCTCTTTCAATAGTGATGACTTCACTAAAGTCGATCATTTGACTATGTAGGTTTAACACTTCTAAGTCGAATACCCATGTTACGTTCTCACAACATTCTAGGTCTAGGCAACTGCCTTTTATTCAAGTCCTTTAAATAGCCACAAAGGAGTAATCTACTCTCCTAGTTTTATGGTCTTTGGTTTATGTCGAGAACGTAATATCCTCTACTCAAGATACACAATTTCAAATCAATAGATAAATATAATGACTCTTGGTCTAACTTGGAATACTTATAAAGTTTAAATGATAAATAAGACTTTATCTTCTCTATTATATTTCAAATCGTATCACTAAAAATACAATATAAACTTGTGATAATAAATATATATAAAGATGTCTCATTGGATGGAAAAAATACCTTTTCCATGTATTTTACTAGTCTTTGCTAATTCAATTTATGAAGCTCATTTGTTTGGTAAAACTCAGCCTAGAGAGTCCAACCTTTTCCTTTAAGGTCTCTCTTATAATTTAACTCAACATCACATATATCTAGTTTGATTTAAACAAACATTTTACTAGTGTGATAACTCATCCTAACCATCTAGTTATTATAATTCTTATCATCTTTTATATTTTCTCATGAATATGCATAAATAAACCAGAATATAAGTTTATATTTATACTCTTCCTTATGTGTTCCAAAAATTGTCACAAACTTGCATATTGCACTAGCATAAATAAATCTAGAAATATAGATGAGATTTTATCAAATTTAAGAAGAGAAGAAGAATTTTAGCCATCCCTAGAAAATATTATCTTGGCTTGATACTATTATTTCTTTCTATCTCAGTAACTCAGACTTAGAATTTTCTTCTCTTTATGATCTCCATGCATAGCCTCAACTTTTGCAATTGCAACTCTAACTTTTCTCAAACTCACACACAACCCCCTCACTTCCTACTCTTAGCCCTTTCCTTTTCTATTCTCGTGATGGAGAGAAAATAGCCAACAAAGAATACAGTTATTCCTCTTTTCCCAAACTCACACCCAACTCTCTCTAAAAACTAATCTCACGATGGGTAAGCAAAAATGAGTAGCAAGGTAATACTTATTCTTTTCAACAAATTGACTTGCCTTTGTTCCTTAAATGAATTTTCCAAAAATAGAGAGTAGTTGCCCTTATTGGAGGCTCAATCCACCTTTCCAACTACCACAACTTGCATAGAAATTAAAGGAATGGAGAATATTGTTAAAACTGAATGTATGAGTAGCTCTCAAAAATTCCACAACTAGAATTTGACCAAGTCTATTCCAATCCAAAATCCCACAACTACATTATGTTTATTCTATTTAAAAATCAATTTAAATTTTTGTTGAAAACTTACAAGAGCCTCTATGAATGGCTCAACTCACCACATTCCTACCACAACTAAAACACTTCATTTACTCATTGCCAAAGCCATGGAGGATAGGTACGTGAAGACTATTCTCATTGCCACTTTATGTGGCTTTTAGTTGTAATCATTATGTGCAATAATCAACCACCTACATGGCTTCACAAGTAGCTTAATACTGCCCAAAATTGACACTATAACAAGGTGCCATAATAACCATTAAAATGTGAAACATAGAAAAATGTATGAGTGGTGGATGTGAGTATGTGAGGGTTTAAACACACTTACACCTTCTCTATTTTCATTAGAAAAAGAGATCTCCCAAGGATAGGATTGAATTTCAACCTTGGGGTGAGTCAACCCTATTAGGAGGATCTATTATTTTCTAATGACAAAAATGATTGAATGGATGTTTTGGGAGATAAAAATAAAATACTTAATGAACTCAATTGTATGATGTAAAACTTAAAATGTGAAGTTTAAGGATAACACAAATAGAAACAATAATTTTTTGGCAGATCTAAGAAGGGTAGACTAATGTGTACCTAGATCCAAAAATGGTTGTTGAGTGTCCTATGAGGACAAATTCACCCTAGGGAAAATGGGTCTTTGTACAGGGTTCCAAAATCTAATTTCATAGTCCTCTGATCTTGGATTTGCACTCATGATTCCTCTAGATTCCACTGTCAGAAAGTTGGAAATAAATTATGTAGGTGAGTTTCTGTGGCTTGACAACTTTGCAAAATTGCACTTTTGATTCAATTTCAATCCTTCTTCACCTACAAATTTGCACATACAAAGAGAGGGGAAAATGTTTGTTTTTGGGTGAATAGTGGTTTACCTTGGTCAAACCCTGATTTGGTAATTAAACCTCAATGATAAAATAATGAAAAATAAAAGGAATCTGATGAATGAACAAAGGCTATGTCACAACTCACCAAATCCTCAATGTCTTCCCTTAGAGGACTGAAGTCTAACACATCACTCTAAGGATTAGATCTTGCATGAAATGGATTGATTGGATGCTTGATTTGAGACTTGATTTGATGCTTGAATGCTTGAAACCTACATCACAATGTTAGCTCCAAAAACATGCATGAATGCAAAGAACTTTGACATGATAATATGATCTTGATTGTTGTTGTAGATGGTTGATAATGTTGCTCTTCAATAATCTTGACAATAATATTTTCTCTTGTGAAAGTTTCCTTAATGCTAGATAATGTTGCTTAGATTTAGTTGATAAAATAACTATGTATTTATAGGTGTTTATCTAATTTCCCAAAAATTAGATTCCACAAGCCGACATTTGAAACTTGAATTTGAATCAATATTAAAAATTGGTACCTAGGACTTAAGGAGGACCCATTCTCCCTTGGGTGAATGGGTATTGGGACCTCAATCTAGGACACACAATTTCCAAGGTGTTTAAAATAATGTTAGTATTTATTTAATGTCAGTTTCCCTTTTGGAAAACATGAATAATAAAGCTTAAGAATGCATAATTTAGGAAATTAGAAGCTTAACTAAGTCCAATTGATTAAGGGGACCCAAACATAGTGTGAAAATGTAAAGGAGTACATTGTTCTACACTACACTTAGCCCCCACTTTAGTAAGAGTATGAGCCCTACACTCAAAATCACACTAAAGTAGAAAAATATACGTCAAGAGGGGTCCAAGTGTACAAATGTCGATGGGATAGGATGACAAGGATCAAGGAGGTAGCCAAGCCCCTTGGATCAAGATCCCATGAAAAACCAACATAAGCACAAAAGGACACACATGAGAATGTAATATATGAAGTATCAAGACAAAATACATAATCATACAAGGTAAAAATTAATGCAAGAAAAGATGAACTAGCAAGTTGTATTATGCCACATCCATCAAATACGCATAAGGATGTAAAATAACTTACAAAATGCATGGATCTAGAGGCAAGAAAGTTGTTATGCTAGGTGGCCATGAAAAATACACTCATACACTAGGTCTACAAGGTGTGAACTCACAAAACAAGTGGCGATGGGCAAGTCATGCCAGGTCTATAGGCTCCCATATACCAAAAGTTATACTCCCTGATAAATTTGATAAGACGCCACACTAAATGGTTAAAGGTTTTCACAAGGCTAGCAAGCTGCATTATGCTAGACACTCATGACATAAAGGCACCACAAAGCAAGTTGGGTTATGCTTACTGGCCATGAATTAGTTTTGGGTTAGGATAATCAAAGGGGGTTTGCTTGATACATGAAAGGTCTCACCTTAGGGAACATCATACTTGACATCACCAAGAGAGGACTAGCTGAGGAATAAAAGATTCACACCTTAGGGAATGCAAGCCATAACATTACCACTAAGAGGAATGTCATATGACAAAAAAGATTACACTCTTGAAGGAGATCAAACCCAATGTCACCACCAAGAAGACACATCACATGAATTGAGAAGACGACACTTTGAATAAAAAGTTCACACTTCCTAGCAGATGTATGCTATCATCACTAAGAAGGGACCATGCAAAAAATGAACGAGGGACAATATGCCCCTCACTTAAAATGTCAACATACTCGCTATGTTGGTATTTTAAGTAGAAATATAGGAAGGGGGATCCTTGAAAAGAATGTACACCTCCCAAAATATAGTTATCCTTGCCCCCCAAGCGTAGAGACAAAGACAACCACCAAGGACTATCATGTTGCTACCAAGATAAATATGATTGGGCCTAAGATTGTACCACCATGAATGGCAATGAGAAAGACACATAAAGCTGCCAATGCCACATAGTGATGAGCAACATGATAGGATGAAAATCACTATCAATTAAAGGAAATAGGTGCATCAACACAAGAGCACGGCAATCCTTGAGATGTTGAAATTTATTACTAAAATCCTTGCATTCATTGGTTGAATGACCATGTACTCAATGATATGCACAAAATGAACTTTTTTTGTAAAATTTCTTTCGTGTTCTTGGAGGAGAAATATCAAGCGGGCTTGTAGAAGCCTCAACAAGGTACCTTCTTGGTCAATAGTAGAAGATGTGTCTTTCTTTTGTGACAGATATTTCTTGCTTAGTACAAGGTGTCATACACACACAAGACTCTTTAGATTGTGATATTTTGTACTCTCCCTTAAAGGATGGTGTAAAATATAATGCACCCCAATCATCACTAAGAAATGTGTTTGAAGATGAAGCAATATTTTTCCTAGGAGTGTTTTGTGTAATGAAATTGATATTAAGCAAAGGTTTCTTTGATGCTTTCATTTCTTTCAAAGGACAATAACCAAGACCTTGTGCTTGTTCTTGTGGGGTAGGATCTATAGGGACATGAATACCTTATTCTTTAACACCACACCCTTTTCCATTATAGCTAAGTCATTTCAAAAGCTCATAACGTCTTCCATAAAGTTTTTCCATTTATTTTGGATTTGGTAGTTTCTCATGATCACACTCATCATATGTGGATGTATAACTGTTGTTTTCCTCTTCTTCGCTAAAAGTTGCAGACTCACATGGTTTTGATGACTCAACTTGTGTTGATATTATAGTAGCTTCTTTCTCCTCTCTTGACTCTAATTGTATAATATTGGGATGCCCATCAAGTTTAGGTGTGAAATCTAATGATCCCCAATCATCTTCCGAAAACATTGTTACGAGTGAAAGGAACTTATCCTCAACTTGTAAAGGTTCCACTTTCGTAGTTGGTGTCAATGTTGTAAGAGGGTTTTTCATTCTTGTTTCAGTTTGTAAATAATTCCCATACTGGAGGTCAAATTTTATTGTATAGACCTTGGTGTTGTAAGTATACTTCACTAGATGATGTAACGTGGAAGGCACCACATTCATTGCATGATTCCAAGGTCTACCTAGGAGAAGATTATATGAGAGTTCTTGAGGCATTACATGAATAAGAGTTTGCAATGTAAGCTTTCCAACTTTAACATGTAATGTTATCACACCAAGCAGTCGTTTCCCCATATTATCAAATCCACAAATAGAGAAAGAATCAGGTTGAATTTGACTCTTGTCCACTCCAATCTTGTCTAAAAGGCTTACACTACAAACATTGATTGTCAAACCATCATTTTGTTTTTGCACTTCTAATGGAGGTAACTTGTCTTGATGAAAGGTGATGTCTAAGTTGACAGAGTTCATACCTTGAATTAGGACTGCTACATCATTTGGTTGTGCACTAGGAGGGATACCAAATTTTTGTAAAGAATTTTGGAGCATGCTATGATAATTAGGTGAAGCTTGAATAAGTTCCCATAAAGAAATCTTAGTAGGAGTGTTTCTAAGTTGTTCCACAAGATCATACTCCTTTCCATTGTGCAAAGGCAAACGAGGAGCACTAGGCAAGATAGGTTGAGTTAATGGTAATGAAGTAGGTATGGTTTGTGGTTGCCTAATGTTCCTTGTGTTATATGTGTGAGCATCAAAATTATAATTTGGTTGCTATGAAACATTGTGTAGACACTAAAAAATGTCCTAAGCCTACAAACACTATTTTATCTCTTTTCATCCTTAATAACTAAATAGTTTTAATTATTTGATTATTGAATAATGTCATAATTCATCTACTAATTAAATAATTTTAATTATTTAACTAATTCATTTCTATCATTTTTCTTCTTTTGATTGATTAAATGAATTTTATTTATTTAATTACGTCACTAATGTCCTTGTCCTCTATAATTAAATAAATTTTATTTATTTATTTATTATCATCTTTCCACTATAATTAAATAGTTATTTTAATTATTTAATTATTCATTTATCATTTTCTTCTACAAATTAAATAAATTTTATTTATTTAATTGTCTAATAATTTGTCATTTTCTTCCCACTTTTGAATTAAATTGTTATTTAATCCAAAAGTCAACCTGTCACATGTCTTCCATAGTTAAATAATGTTTTCATTATTTAATTATTCATTTCCCTCCCAAATTAAATAATTTTATAATTATTTGAATTTCTCTTACAACCTCTTTTTCTGTGCCAACCTCATTATCCATGTCAATCTTATTTCTTGACAACTCATTCAACTTCCACCCTTGATTGAATTATCTTATAATTCAATCTTGGCCATTCATCCTTATCATTGCCCTAATTTAGCCCTAACCATATTTCCATACAACAAATTTCATTCTTGGCCATTGATTGATATGTCTTATTGACATTAAATCCCAACCATTCATTTACATTTGTCTTTCTATAAAAGACACCTATCATTGTCATTTCTACCAACTTAGTTTATGCACAAGTATATGCTGCTTAAGGAGACAACTACTATCTTCAATATTTTGCTATCTTAAAGAAATTAGGCTACTATTGCATACTCAAATATGAGGGCATCAAGCATATTAAAAAAAATGAAGGGAAATGGAGGTCAAGCAACCATGTCATAGGTAATATTTACTTTATGATTATGTTTCTATGTTGTATTGTGCTCTATTGTTGGTTTAGGGCTTTATAGGTTTAGTTTTGATGTTTTATTACCTCAACCTGAATTTTAACCTAGATTACATTGGTGAACCCGATGTGAAGCTAACCAAATCTTGTAGAATTTTTTAGAAATTTTGAAGTTTCAGATTTGCACCACAATCGCGAGCTCAAACGACACAATCACCGAAAGCCAGTGCATCACAATCGCTATTTGGAATGATGCATCTATTCAGAATTTGGGAAATCATTTTGATTGCATCTATTTTTTAGATTTTTTGTTGATTTTTGGTATTTGGTTTTGGTTTTTATCATCTAGCATCATTATTGCATCATATTAGTCTCCAGTTTCATCAAAATCAGTCGCATTTTTAGTGATTTTGCAGCTTCAGGTTGGTGCGCCATAATTGATTAGGGCTTCACCGTAATTGTTGATGACTTCACCACATATGTTTGGCATAGTTGACATTCTAGAAACTACAATCGCTAGTTTTTGCACCGCATCTATCAAAAGCCAGTGAACCGCAACTGTGATTTCCTTTGATGCAATTGCCTATTTATTTTGAAATCTGATTTTTAGTAGGAATTTTTAGATTAGGTCTCTTTCATTTGATAGTTTAGGGGTTTTCATGTTACTTATATCTAATTTGCAGTGTGTGGCATAGGTGGAAGGGAGGCATTTACATTTAGGATTTACTAACTTGTTTATCTTGTCTCATTTTGCAATATCTTTTCACACTCATTTGGCTAAAGATTAACTTGCATTTACACCCATTTGGTTTAAAATTTACCACAACTTGCATTATCTCACTCAAGGGATTAAAATGAACACTACTTGCATATTCACTCATTGGTCTTAAAATTTACAACAAATTTGCATATCACATTCATTTGGCTTAAAACTAACCTTGCATTGTCACACTCATTGGTCTTAAAATTAACAATTTTGCATCAAGTATCTTTTAAAACTCTCACATTTGGATTTGGGACTTAAAATAAACCATTGTCTTAATTGTCTTGTGGTTATTGTATTTGTTTTGAGGTGTGTATGCTCTTCCCTCGCACCTCTGGTGATCTTGGGAATCAAAAACATCTCTTGACATTTGCATTATCACCCACACATTTGGTTAAAAACTCATAAAACATAAAATAATATACCACACAACATAAAGGTTATGTGGGAAAGACCATTTCAGGAGAAAAATACCACACTCTAAAAGTAGAACCAGTTATATTATTCAACAAAAAACATATTTACAATATAATCAATAGGCTATGTCTCTTACAAGAGTATCACCAACATATATTTATGGATAAATTATAGCAACATAATAGTACCTACAACTAAAATAAATAACCCATGATAATCTCCATGTCCAAGCACCAATAATGAGGCAACTATCAAAACCACCATTCGAGAATGGCTTACTAAAACTATGTATCAAATCCATGAACCCAAAAGTGGCACCCAAATTTGCACAAATTTCAACACCCAAGTCAACCATAGCCTTCCAAACTATTTTTAGTAGATTCTCTCAGATTTTTCATAACTTATCATATAATATGTCATATATAACTCCCCAAGTTGGGTGCTCAATATTTCCTTATCCAACCCATTCAAAGATGCATCTTGATTTTTCATAATGTTGGTCAAGATTTTTATGTAGCTTCCCTCTTACATTATTTTATGTGTTGTAAATATCCATCATAAGTAACTATTGTCTTAAAATTTCATAATGACACAAGATTATCTTACAACATCTCACACACATCACAAGATGTCAACATATGGCAAGGAATGCCACCTCATATGAGGTCAAAAAATAAATAAATACGACATAAATAACACATATAGACATTAGAAAGGAAAGATTGAGATACATTTTCCCAATATTCTCTCACTTGTTGAACACTACTTGAGAGTAAAATGGAAACACCAACATTTAAATCTTATTACTAGAGGTCATGAGACCATAGACTCACTACACCACTTAATTTTTTTGTGCTTACATGCTTCATCAATGCATTTACTGTTAGTGTAAATAGTGTCTTTAACCATCTAGATAGGATATCACCTTTTTAAGATTGACCTATTTGCACCCAGCTTAAGTTTACTTAGGTTTTCTTTTGCTTTTGTCTCACTTCATATGGTTGAGACATGTGTCCTCATGACTTGAGACACCTATTGCATGTACACTTGCCACTTGCTCACCCACTTGTCAAGTGACCTCACAAGTGTCCCATCTTTGGAGAGTTTCACTCCTACCTTCTCACCTCCTCATCCTTACCTATATATGCAAGGATCGATTGTTGTATTTACACATTCTTCATTTTATATTTGATAGGCATACTATTGTGCATATTTTATTCACTTGTGAAAGTTGTTTCATGCTCCTTGATCTTGGCATTCTCCAATATGGTATTAGAGCCATGAGAGCATGTTCCTTCTGGCATTGAGTTGACTCCAACATATAGCCCTATCAACAAAGTGTCATAGAGCCAAATAGACACCACCATCACATTCAAAAAGCTTGAGAAACAAAAAATATTTTTCATTTCGTTAAATTTGGTAATTTTTATTTTTTTACAATTTTTTGGCCTATTGTACTAAAAGTTATAAAAATTTGAAAAAAATAGTAGAGGGCTAATCTTCCCATTGGGTAGACAATTATAATTTTCATGCATTTTTTTGCATATTTGCAAAATTTTGGCCTATCTAGTCTATTGTTGCAGAATGCACAAATTGTATTATTGCATAATGCACAAATTTTATTGTTGCAAGAATTTTATGCTCTATCGACCAATTGTAGAGGAAATTTGACCATTTTTGTCCCATTTGCAGATTGTTGTGTAGACATCAAAAAATAGGATTTAAGTGATGTGCTAGGTGTATTGTTGCTTGGCCATGAGAAGCTTGTGTGGGGTTCATTATTGTAATGCCCAAAACTTTCTACCAAATAAACAACTAAAGACACAATACAAACTCCAAATTTTTGACCACAAACATAAAATAAATCACATAAATGTGCTTCCAAGCAATTACGAGAGAACCTAAGTTTTTCACCCAAAGATTTATCCTAATCAACATCTTTCTTTCATATCTACAAGACAAATTTTACACAAAACATGTATTCAATTGATTCCAAGACAACATGCACTATTAAGAATCACTTAATTTATCCACACACAAGAAAAAAATTACATTTTTAAATCACCCCAAGGCACATAGAGAAAGAACTCATTTTGAAGTAGCCTTCTCCCATCCTCAACATTGCATCACTTGACCTTCATAGGCCATGCATCGTCCCTCTAGTTTGTTGTGTTTTTCAGCTCCATCAACCATACCTTAAGTGCCCTCAACATAAGTCATTTTATTTGGTTGTTTGCAACAATATGTGGCTATTCTAGTTCATAGATACTTTGGTGATTGTTTGGCTTTACAGAGGAGACATCAACCGAATTTTTATTTTTAATCTCTTCAAAGGCCTATGACGACTTCTAACCACCCACAGACCTCCCCTTAGCACTAACAAGCATCTTGTTTTTTAAATTTGCAACAATAAATTAAATATATTTGCAGATTTAGGGAGGTTGATTGTTTAGAGGCTTATGTGACATCTACCTAAGTGACCTACATATATTTATCCTCAAGTGACCTCTTTGGTGGCCTCTACAACTCTCCATCTCTCCTCACACCACTCTTCCATAGACTCACAACCTCAACAAGATTTGCAAGAGGCGTGAGGAGAATTACTCTCTCTTGCATGTCAATAGTCCCACAAACTTTGACATATTTATCAACCCTCCATGGCTATAAAAAATCTTTTGCATTTGATAGTTTATTTAATTGAATTTATTTTCTCAATTCTAGTGATTAGCTAAAAACTAAATGATAAATTGCTAAATAATCATCAATTTATATCAAATTTTGTACGGAGGAGGGGAGATATTTTCATTTCGCCAAAATTTGTAAAATTGAATCCTTTTCATTTTTGCATAACTTGCAAATGGGGTGTTTTTCAAGTGTGAATAGTCAACAAAAATTTCTTTTCGAGCATGATGTTTTAGCATTGAGATGTTTTTAAAATTGTAGTTTTCTAATATGTTTTCTATTCTCCAAAAACCAATATAATTTGTGCAATTTTTGATGGGGTCTAACTTTCATCCCATTTGTCAAAAATTGACAAACTTTTTTTTGAAACTCATCAGAATTTTACAAGGATTTTATATTTGTAGTCAAATTTAAGTTTTGGAGAGCATATTCTTCAATATTTGTAAAAATGTCTGAGTTATAAATGGGTGATTTTACTTCCAAACTTTACAAAAACTTGTAAATCTTGTCTTGCATCTTTCTTGGGGTCTATAATTAGATATAATACAATTTTGGGGTGTTTGGTAAGGCACAAGTTCAAGTTACTTGTGTTTGCATCATGGATCCAAAAATTTATTTGTTAGCATTACACAACTTCCACATGGAAAGTCAAAATATAACAACTACTTCAATCTAAGAGATTATGGAAAATGATCAATGAACAACAAATGCAGTTTAATAGGGAGTTTAAGCAATTTTTATTTATTAGAACAAGTTAGATGAGGTTATGGGCATCATAGGTCTCCATGTTTATGATAATATGCAATTTCACATTTTAGAATGTACAACTCTAAAGCAAATGTGGGATAAACTTAAAGATATCTTTGGCATAGTTGATGAGTTCAACATTCTATAATATGATGCAGAATTAACAACGTTGTCTCCTGATTCATTTCCATCTATCGAAGACTTCTTGGTATGGTTTAAGTCTTTGCTTTTTAGACTTCGAGGTTGTGGTAAAACAAAAACAAACAAAGAATGTGTCTTCTTGATTCTATCAAAGCTAAAAGGCCCTTATCAAATGTTTTCTTATTCTTTCTACTCTACAATGGATGCTCTTGGAATAACACATGTAATTCCTTCTCTTAAATTTTTTTGTGATAAAATCACAAGAGAACAATCTAAATTAATATCTATAGATAATATCACTTTTTCAAAAAGTCAAACACTAGTTGCTTGATCATATAAGGGAAAGAAACAAACTAAGGATCAAGCTAAGGGATCAAAATCAAACACTTCATTCGATTAATCTCCCTCATCAAAAGAGAATTTTTTTAAGGAAAATCCCAAATGTACTTATTTTAAAAGACTAGGGCATAAGGAACACCAATATTACAAAAAGGAAATTGATGACTTGAAGGCTCTTCTTCAACAAACTAAACTTCAATTGTCTAAGACAAGTGGTTCTTCCCTTTTTGCATCAACATCATCCACATTTTCAAAAAAGGATAAGAATAAAGGTATGACACTCATTGCTTCTACAAACAATACATCACACAAGTGGTTTCTTGATTCTTAGGCATCACACCACATGGCTACATCCATGGAACTGTTTTCTATATTTTGAGCCTTGTCCATTCCCACCAATATTGATGAAAAATAACACCTATATGTTAGCTCTTGGAAAAGGATCTATTCAAATTAGAGAAGGAACATTCAATGATATACTTTATGCGCCTTCCTTATCCAATAATATCCTTTCCATTTATCAAATTACACATAGTGGCATAGGAAAAATAGTTGAGTTCACACCACATTACATTATCACCAAATATTTGCAGAGTAGAGACATCATTGCCATGGGTCATGTTGATCATCATTCCAGATTGTATTCCTTTTCTTCCTTTGGTTCTATTAACTTTGATGATGGTTTGAGTATAGGTGACACTAATACCTTCAACATGCATAAGCAGATATCATTTGGTTAACCTTGGAGTTATATCCTCCTCATTGGTTCCTTCACCTTATACTGATATCACATCTCCTTCATATTTTTCTTCTTCAGTTCTGAGTGTTCCTACATCATTGATTTCTCATGATTAAGGGTAGTGTATATTTGTAATTGTGTGTCCACTATAGTTGAATGGAATGATTACTTACATGGAATATAAGACTTGTTTAGTGAATCCCATTTTATAGAGTTGGAATGCACCTTTGATGACAACCACATCAATGTTGTTGTCAACCTATCTACATCTTTGGTTTATGTTCTACATCAGCCTTCACATGGATCATTTGAGTAGCTTTCAAAGATTTCACCATTGTCTTTGGATATTGTGCATAATTTAGAGACTTACATTATTCTCATATGGGAAGCTATCATGCACCTATTTGAAGTTCATATTCTTCCATGAGGAAGAAATGTTGTTCTACATTCAAGGATCACATTTTGCATTCTTCTTTGAGTATCACTCAACACTACATGTTCTATGATCTTATGGAGGGGCTATGTAGTCTCTCTCTTTCTCTCCTATGGGGGGAACATTTTTGTACTTATATGATAGATGTAGTCCTTGGGGGGTCATCATGAGTTCTCCATCTATCACTTCTTCATTTGTATATTTCATTTCATTGCATCATTTCTCTTTTGGAGAGGGGTTTTTTTATTTACTACTAGGTTTTTCTCCTTCATTCCAATTTATGAGAAACTTTTACATGAGTACCTAACATTTCCTCATAGTTCAGACTCATCAGTAGTGCATATATTAAGTTGTACTTAAGGGGGGTCTTAGTGTAAATAGTTTCTTTATCCATCTAGATAGGATATCACCTTTCTAAGATTGACCCATTCACACCTAGCTTAAGTTTACTCAGGTTTTAGTTTTCTTTTATCTCACTTCATATGGTTGAGACATGTGTCCTTATGACTTGAGACACCTATTGCGTGTACACTTTCTACTTTCTCACCCACTTGTCAAGTGAGCTCACAAGTGTCCCATCTTTGGAGGGGTAGTTAGAGTTTCAATCCTACCTTCTCACCTCCTCATCCTTGCCTATATATGCAAGGTTTGATCATTGTATTTACAAACTCTTCATTTTATATTTGATAGACATACTATTGTTCATATTTCATTCACTTGTGGAAGTTGTTTCATGCTCTTTGATCTTGGAATTCTCTAACATTTAAACAATATTCACCAAAGTATCAACCTTCTTTAGCATCACCCTCCCATCCTCCACCATGCCACAAATAAAATGGTATTGTAAATCAATGTGCTTGTCCTCACATGAAAGTTTTGGATCTTTGCAAGATATATGGCACACTAACTATCACATAGAACTATAATAGCTATAGGACTCAACCCCACATTTGAACATAATCACTTAAGCCAAATGGTTTCCTTAGAAGAACAAGTAGTTTTCACGTAGTCTACTTCTATAGTGAACAAAGCAACCATAGCCTAACACTTGTTCATCCAAATGATATTACCATTAAACATAGTGAAAACATATCTATTAGTGGTTCTTCTATTGTCAACATCCCCAACCCAATATTAATTCATAAATTTATAAATAATAATTAAATTTCAATCCCCTATAGGATTACCATGATAACAAAAGGAGTACTCAAAGATAATTACAAATATCTAAAGACCCTTTTATTGCATCCCAATATACTCATCCAATATTAACTGTGAAATAACTCAAAGATCCCAATGCTTGGGAAAAGTTTAGTTTAGTACAAAATATAAGCATACATTAAACTCCTAATTGAACTAATCCATGTCTTCTATCTCACTAGAAGTAAGACACTGCTCTATTGATAATTTAGTCCCCACAAAAATATGAACACATATAACAATCTATAAGCTATTATGTTGAATTTATCCAACAATAAGTTCACATACTTGCTCTATCCAAACCATATATTTATACTAGCTCTATCTCTTGTTATCTCCATCCTCAAGATGAATTTTGCAGCCCCTAAGTCTTTCATCTGAAATTGTGCTAAAAACTAAGACTTCAATTCACAAGTCATATCCTTACTATTAGCAAAAGATAATATTTCATCAACATATAATGTGATAATAAAGAAAAGATGGCTTCCCACCCTATAATAAATGTAGCGATCGAATTTGGATCTCAAAAATCTCAATCCCAACGTAAGAATCAAAATTTTTGTAGCACATCCTAGGTGATTACTTACAATCATAGAAAAAAATCCTTGTAAACCAAATTTTCTTTATCTCTTCAATATATTGTTATGGTTGTGTCATAAAAATTCCTTTGAATCATTATAAAGGAAAGTTTCCTTCACATGCATCTACTCAACCTCAAGGTTAAAATCTATTGTAATAGACAATATGAAGCAAATGAATTTCAACTTAGAAATTGAAAATAAAATCTCACTATAATCAATTACCTCAACCTACAAATATCCATTTAAAATTATTCTTTCTTTGTAATTTTTAACATTACGATCTAAATTGATTTTTTTTAACACCTTTTTGCATTCAATGAGTTTTCATCCATCAAGCAAAACTACTATGTCTCATGTGTCATTTTTTTATGCAACTATATCCTCGTCCATGAACACCACATAGGACTTTACATCATCAATATCTATAGCCTTCTTCATGGTCTTAGGCTCATTAATGTTAGTTGGACTCAAAGAAAAAATACATTGAGCTAGTCATGGGGAGTATGCTTGTATAGTATTTGTTAAGTGGACTTGTGGACCTCTTTAATTATTGAGGTGGAGGTTCCACCTCTTCTTTGGAATTATTTGAACTATTTGGGATCTCCTCCTCATTAAGTCCTTCATGGGTTATTAGTTCACCTTTCTCAAAATTTAGGGGTAGTTGAACCACATTTCTCTATCCTTTTCTAGCTATAATATTGTGTAAGAAGGTTTGATTTTTTTAGATAATAATTCTACTACACAAAACTCTTTTGGCCAAGGGATCCCAAAGCTCATACTATTTTACGCTAATTCCATAACCAATGAAGATACATTTTGCAATCAAGTTCTCTAACTTAGACCACTTATCCCTAGGCACATGTGCATGCGCCTCACAATCAAAGACTCTAAGATGTCTTAATGAGGACTTTTTACCTAACTACACGTGTCTTCTCAACAAGAGTTGATGTAGGAGACCTATCAACTAAGTAAAAATTCATGGCAACTACTTCTACCCAAAAAAAATCAAGCTTGATCCACTAAGAAAAATCATAGCCCTCTCCATAAATATTATGCTTTCTTTCTATAAATTCATTATATTGAATCATTATTAAGTTGTCTTATGACTCTCTATGCAATGATCCTTACACAATATTTCAAAATCTAATAAACAAAACCCATTGCCATTATCAACTATTAAAATCTTAATCTTTCTATCAAGTTGATTCTTTATACTAGAGCCTTAAACTCTTTAAAATGATTAGTAACTTCAAATTGACTTCTAAGGAAATATAACCATGTCTTATTATAATCATCAATTAAATATACATTATATAAATTTATAAATCAAATGAACATTAATAGGAAAAAAATTGTCCAATTGAATTAATTAAAACACCTCGAAATATTTATAAGAACTAGATAAAATTGAATACACTTTTGTTCTCCATATACATAATGATCATATAAATCAAGTTCAAGTTTACATTCATTCAACCGTTCAACAATGTTTTTATTTTTCAAGGCCCTTAGATCCTTCTCACCTATGTGGCTCATCCTCTAGTGTCATAACATTATCTTCTTTATTGGTAGCTTAGCATCCAAATAAATAGCACTCTTTGATACCTATAAAGCATGATCATCAAAAGTGGATGCAACACTCCTCTTTGAGACTACTTTTGGTGAAGGTGTAGATTCTACATAAATATTCACTATAGGAGTATAACTAGTAAATTTAATCACTATAGGAGTATAACTAGTAAATTTAATCATGCATGCACCCAACTAGAATAGAGTGCACATGTGAACACCCTTAGCAAACACCATAGCCTCTCTTACCATCACACACTCTTCATTCAAGAAAATAACTTGCAAACTCAAATCATTAAGTTTACTTACAAAAATTAAGGTCCATGCCAAACCAAGGATATATGAAATATACCATTGATCCCCTTCACTTCTCCATCAAGAAATCAAATTACAACTCTTCCACAACCAGTGATATTCAAGTGAGATCCATTTCGAAGGTACACCTTCCCACCATCACATTACTCATATCTTGAGAAGCAACCTTGATGTGAGATCATGTGGAAAGAGGCATAATAGTCTATCAACCGTGCATCTCATATCGTGTGTATATCCAAGGTCTTAACAATAGTATCACCATAATCGTGGGAGGATTTATCAAACTCGTCATCATAATCATTGTTCTTTTTTTCTCCTTGCAATCTCTTCTAAAACGGCTATAATTGTCATAGTTCCAATAATTTTCCTTGGTCTTAGCAAGATATTTGGATCTTCCATTAGATCTTAATCTAGACTTGTCTCACTTCTTGTCCTTCTTACTTCCTTTCTCTTTATTTCTTCCATGAATAGATGGGGCCTCCTTAGTAGATTTGAAATTCTTCCTCCAAATCTCTTTTAAAAGTAGCAATGCCAACACCTTGTCCATCTTGAACTTGGTGGTAGTACTACCAATGCCTATAACAAGATGGTCATATGAATCTGGAAAAAAAATAGCAAATTCATATAAGGATGCTCTTCCTCCATCTTTAGTCCAATGGATTGCAAGTTGATCGAAATCATATTGAAATTTTTTAGGTGTTTAGCCACAATACTCCATCCTAAGTGTATACACCTCTTTCTTAGGAAAAACTTGTTTACCATCAATTTATCCTATTAAATCACTCCCAATTTTTTCTAAATAAGTTTAAAGTTAGTTTCTTCATGAGTTCTCAACAATACTGAATCAACCAAATTAAAGTGAACATATGAGACCCTTCACTTTTCTATCCAATATGTTTTCTTCTTGTTCCATCCTACCAGGCATGGATCAGGATATTAAAACCCATTGATCTTGGTCTTTGAGCATTTCCTCCATTTTGAACTTCCACAACTCAATTTATGCTCAAGGTTTTCTCCATTTTTATTGTTGATGTGCTTGTCATCCCTTCCTACATTAAGATCAAAACTCCTATGCAAACTCTTACTCAATTCAAGATTAGTAAAAAATTCCTTGACCTAACACCTAAAATTTAAAGTGATTAAGCTTTGATACCAAATACAAAGAAGCAAGGTATGTAGAAATATTTCTTAAACTAATATTTGAGAGGAGTTATCTACAAATTTCAATGATCCTTTGTCACATCTCAGACTTTGATGCTACCTAAATTTACTTTATGTGGAACTGATTTATGGATTATTGTGTGTGGTAGAATAAATATTGTGCTATTTTGAAAGAAGAAATAAGTAAATGATTATTTTGAAAAAGACAAAGTGTGATGAATATTATTTTATTTCGAAATGATGCAATATAGAAAATGTTATTTTGAAATGATAAATTATATTGGTTCGATTTATTTTTGGACACTGACCTATTAATGGGTGCTTGAGTTTTCATGAGTTGCAGTTTGTCGAAGACCAAGGGCGTGGTTAAGGTAGAGGAGGCTAGCTACCTAGCAGGGTTAAGATGGAATGGTCTCTCTCGCACACACAAACACTTAGTAATCATATAGTTGCATTAAAATTTCATTTAATTAATCATATTATATTGTTTCTTACTTTATAGTTAGCTATTTGATTAATTGGTGATAAAAATTAAATGCACATAGAAAATAAAATAAATAGTTTTTTTTTTTAATTTTATTTCTTGATTTTATTTGAAGAATAAATTATTATTATTTATTGTTTTGTGGATAATTGTGATGCATGGCTAATAAATCATGTTTGCTATTAAAAAAATAGTTTTATTGGATAAATTTGAAATAAATCATAGAAAAGAAAGCAAGATTTTCGAAAACAAAACAATGAGAAAGGAAACAATAGAAAATTAGAAAAATAGAAGAAAAGAACTTAAATTTAGAAAATAAAACACAAAAACAAAGCAAAAAAAAGATAGAAAAAAAGAAAGTAAATAATAAAAGAGGATAAATCTCTCATTCTCTCATCAACAAAAGATTCATTCAAAACACTAGATTCATTTTTCTCAAATTTCAATCTACAAAACGAAAACCAAAAATAGGAACAATAGAGTTAGGGAAATTGGGAAAAGTAGAAGAAGAACAGGGGAAAAGAGAGGAGAACAAGAAGTGAGCCAAACATGATAGCGTTTTATCAGGTTTTTATTCATTTTCCATTGTATTTAATCTCAGTTTGTGTGAATAAGTGGATCTATCTCTGTTTGTTTTGTGTGAAAGATTAAATTCCATTGTTGTTACCCAATTGATTATATCAATTGTAATTATGCATTTGATGTTTAAATAATCTATTTTTCTATGTGAAAATTAAGGATCATGACTATATATTTTTATTTCTTTTATATTATATATATATATATATATACTCATATACATATATATGTATAGATATATACTTTTACACTATATGAATACAACAACGAATATATATATGCTATACAACACATTAAAATCAAAATCAATTTAAAGACCCTTGAATTGCTGCATGTCTGAATTTAAAACAGAGAGAAGCTATTTAAAGTATAGTTTAAAACTTATTAGTTATATTTACAACCTATGGCTATATGGAGGTAGCATTGTGGAGAGCAGCAACCTTCGCTTCTGGAAAGGGCGTTGCCCTTCCATGGCGGTTGCCCCCAAAGGAGCCGTTGGCCCTCATACTTACTGCGATGAAATTTGAATCCTTTGTTACGTTTTTAACGTGCTTTAACCTTTGCTGGGTATTATTTAGTGACTATGTTTTCTAAGAGGTTTGATGTACGAATATGTGTGTGTGTGTGTAAACTGTTGTATAATTACAATATATATTGTTGTTTTAAAACACTTCATTTGGATAGTAATTACTTCTGTTTGTAAAATGATATATATTTCTAAATATGTAATACACACACATGTGTGTATGAGCAAGATCTATTTTCTAAAATGAATGTATTTATATCTGTTCTAGAAAGCGCTCCTTTTGAATATATAAAGAAAAAAATGTATTTTTACATATAACCATTTTAATTTGGGAATTGATTATACAAAATGAATTATTAGAATTTCTATGCACAAATAGAAGGATATAATTATGCATATATTTTCAATTTTCACTTAGAATGTAGGTAAATTGATTGAATTGAATAAATTGTTGGATGCAAAATTAAATATAAACAACTTATTTATCTTCTGGATTATTTCATTTCGTTGGATTTGTAATTTAGATGGACATGCAAACCAATATAATGAACTATGGAGTAAAAATGTGTATTCAAAAGAACTCTTTGATTAGTGAATGCTTGATACTTAAGTAAACTTTTGATATGCTATATTTATTCTTTCTATGGAATTACTTTCAGGATAGGATGCCGAATGTGGGCTCCCAAAGATAGTAATTTACTTTTTCTAAATTACCATTTTTTTATTTATTGCTTGGCCAAGCTACTGTACCAGTGAAATAGATGGTTTTGAAAAGCCTAGATTACCTGTTATTTATGTCTCTGCCACATCCATTATGCAAGAATTATGTTATTCTAGTTTAGAGATGCATGTAGGCATCGGACACGCATCGAGAGACTCCCTCCTACTTATACTGTTCTAGATTGCTAGGCTCCTCGTGTAGGGTTGGTGCTTTCTT
Organism: Sequoia sempervirens; assembly: GCA_007258455.2. Classification (NCBI taxonomy): domain Eukaryota; kingdom Viridiplantae; phylum Streptophyta; class Pinopsida; order Cupressales; family Cupressaceae; genus Sequoia; species Sequoia sempervirens. The sequence goes on along the minus strand of VDFB02358134.1, from coordinate 186,644,983 downwards.
CATGTTAGGAAGAAGCCCGAGGAAGTTCAGTACTTCGTGGTTGGGCAGAAAAAGTGCCTTAACTTCACTCTTGGCCTCAGCTTGTGGAAGACCTTTAGAGTCATGGTAGTTGAGGACATAGATACTTATGCTATATGATTCATTATGGATATACTTCTTTGTAAAATTCTTGTATGGCTTGCTTAGTCAATCTGGAAATGTATATTTATCTTCATGGATGAAATTGTTGTATTGATACAAAAAATTATACTTGTAACATTGAAACAGATGTAATATAACACCCCTTTTTGGTGTATGTAAATGAAGTAGATTTGAACTTCATTATTGTATCTTGCTATTGTGCAATTATAGATATTTTATTTTATATATACTTCACCTTCCATATTTGGATTAAGCATTGCTTTTTGGTATACTATTTTTAGTAATAGTACATTATTTCTTATGTCAAAATGGAGAGAGCATTTAGAACACGAGGGCGAGTCAACAAAACCAAACATAATGAGAGGCCTAGGTCATTAGGTGAAAAAGAACAACCTAAAGAACCCAAGGAAAAGGGGCTGAAGGATGATAAAAGAGAGGACTCAAAGACATTGACGGAAGTGCTTAAGCATATTTTCCTCAGGAAGAAGAAAAAGAATAAGGAAGCACAAATGAACAAGAGGGCCAAAATTAAACCCTCAACCCATTGGGATTTTCCTATTGGATGTGGCCGAAGTGCAACCATGTTGAATGAAGAAGAGATTAAGGAATGTTCACAATCAAACCCAACCTCCAAATTTGTAAACCTCGAGTTCGAGGAGGAAGAGGAACCAGAAGAGTTTCCCTTATCTGAGAATGATATGTAAACTTTTATGTTCTGGAAAAACAAGAACTTCTATATAGAATAAGGATGTAAGAATCCAAAAGTAAATAAAATGAGACCTTGGTTTTAGAACACATAAATATTTTGGGGAAAATTCAATGGTATTTGTGTTGATTGATATGAAGTACAATACAAGTAGTTGTTTGGAATAATCTTTTGTTCTAAATGCAATTAGAGTTTTTGAAGACTTGTTTGTCTGAGCCGATGGCTAAGACAGGGTGACAACCCGTAAAGTGATGATGTAGCAATAAAGAAATATTGTGAGAAAAGAGATCTCTTTGAGGACATAAAGGGTGAATGAGTTTATTACAAAAGGGATAAGTTACAAGATTGCTAGAGGCAAAATAAAAATATTATAACAAGTAGAAAAAGAACAATCACCTACAACTAATAATGTTTTAAACTTTAGATGATCCTTTAAGGAAGAAGAGAATCCAAGATGGATGTTTTAAGGGCAAGGATGTCTGCAATGATAATGGTATTAGACTATGAGTAAGCTGATTTTCAAGCAATGCCCTTTATTTTCCTAATCAGAATGTGAGTACGAATCCATGTGATCTTTGGAGAATGCAAGTTAAGTTGCCTTAAGGGTCTTTGATATGGACCTAGGATAGAAGTTGCTTGGATAAGTTATCATGATTAGCCTTATTGACAAGGCGAGAATTATTAATATTGTGGAATCTTATGAGTCCTATATGCTAGATTTATATTAATGATATTTATTATTATGCACTTTGTATGAGTAATGCATTGTGTGATTTATGCATTTTGCATATATTGTGTGAGTAATGCACTTATGATTGTTTTATATTTGGTGCGGGTAATGCACTCAAGATTGTTTCCATATTGTGCTAGAGATTGTACACATACCTTGTGCAAGTAATGCACTTGAATAATTATTGTTTTCACATCTTGTGAACGTGTGTGGTATGCTTAAGTAAATTATTGTCTTCATGTGAGTGATGCACCTTGAGACTGTACTCATACTTTGTGCGAATGAGAACTTTATGTAATTATTTTGTGAGTGTTGCATTAATGCATTATCCATATGAGTGGTGTATTCCTAGAGAGTGTGAATTGGTAATCGCTCTTTGTTGTGAGAGTGAGGTGTTTAGATAACTTGGGTTGTGGATGTTCGCTAGTGTATGACTATGTGTGCCATTGCAATGCAACTTTTGTTGTTTGCCATCTTTAGTGATGTTGGTTGGTTAAGTAGAAAGGATCTCATGTTTTGTGTGACTGGAGTCTTAAATGACTCATTGTCTACCATGATTGAATGTGTTCTCTTACTTACTTCAGATTTTGAAATCCAGGTATAGTTTAGTATTGTAGTCCCTCTTTTGTGACTAGAGTTAGTCACGTAGTTCATGTGTTATGTAACTTGAGAAATTTGATATTTTATTTTATTTTATTGACTTTGATTAATTTACTAAATGTTGTCAAGGCCAACATTGAATTTTTATTTTTGTTTATGAGTAAGTATAGCCATCAAATTTCTGATACTTATTTATCTTGTGACCTTTATGGTCATGTGCGAATTATTGTTGAAATTGCACGCGTTTTATGCCTTATTGTTGAAATCAACTTTTTCTTTCCTTTGATTTCGATTTACTTTTTTAATGGTGGCTATGCTTGAATGTTTTAAACTGTTGGTCAAGTTTCATGTTATGTTCTCTATCATGTCCATGATGGGCCTTCGATAGATTATATGGAGTAGAATATGGAGAATGTACTAGTTCTTGGTGTGTATGTTGCTAGAATTATAATAGATTGAAATTACTTGATTCGTTGTCAAATGTAGGTGATTATTGCGTGAAGTATCGAGAAAATTTTGAAATAGCTAGTGTTGTTATGGATCAATTGATGTGAGTATCTTGCCGATTAGTGTGGTCGTCATGTTTAGATAGTAAAAAGGGATGTGGAATGGAATTTGAGAATGTGCTTAAATATTGACTCGTAATTATAAATATGTCCATGAGATATGAGAGAACTTGTTTTGTATATGATGAAATAGCAAGTAATGGTAGAAAGAATGTTAGTTGAGAAAGCAAAGTAATTGTGCGTGGAAAAATAATTGGGAACATGAACTGCTAAATCAGAAGTAGATATTTAAGAATGGATAAGGGATTAGGATGAAAATTCCTCATGACTATACGAAGGATAGGATGTGGAATGTTGTAGTAGCACGAAGTTGAAATGGAAGAATGAAAAGACTAAAATGGTCGAGATAACAATGCCATAAGTTGAAGGTGAGAATAAATCTTTGAGATAAGAAGATTTGTGTGGAAATGGAAGGAAGAGATGAGGTTGAAGGAGTTGATGGCCGAAGTTAACATATAGAGTGTATTGCTAATAATTGAAGAAAAGTGTTACATAACTGCAAAAGGATAAGGGAATTTATTAGATGGTAATTTAAGCTAAAACAAACCAATAGTTGGTAATGGAAGTAAAATTAGAAGGATAGAGAAGGATGAGTGTAGATTGGTTGAAGAACGGATGGGAGGATACATAGAAAAGATGAGTAAAAGAGATTATGATTCTAAATAAGATGAAGGTATAGACTGTAATTCAAGTTCAAATTGAGGCAATAGAACATAAATAAGAGATAGTGCAATAGATGAAGATGATGATAGAAATGAGAGAAGTACACACAAGGTACAAGTGTACATGCATGGAAAGTTCAAAACCAGATTTATCAAAGGAAAAATGGATAGCGAGTGACCTAGTCTCAGAGGAGATGTGTGCATGATGGTTGGGTTTGACCTAATTGGTGCACTGTTGGAGATTTGTTTATTGTTTTGAGACCTCAACCTAGTGTTGGTTAGGTGGATTGATCTTTTAAGGATATGTTGTGTTTTGTCAAAATTGTGATACTTGATTTATGCTTGTATGTGTCTATGATCGACTATGATTTATGCCTCCTCTAGTGGGCATCAAAAGTGATTAACTTCCTTATGCTCGAATGTTGTGATTCCATTCTTTAATGCTCTGGAAAATGAGCCATATGTCACTTGGATGTAATTGGATGGTAGTTGTACCATGTGTTGTTATATGCATAAGTATAAGCAGATGTACTATGTATGTGGTGTGCACGATTGTCATACTTTGCAAGTTCAGGATCCATGGGTGGTGCTAGTGTAGCCCACCAGGTTTTTGGAGAGGCACAAGGTTAAGTTGCGGAACCAAGATGTTGAGCATTATAGGGTCTAGTGGAACCAGTATTCGGTGGATAGTGTCACCTGGGAGAATGCAAAGGATATTGATAGATCATTCCTGCATCTGAGATTTTAACATACTTTTATGACTTTTATTATATATACTGGATGCATAAGAATTTTTATGTAGATGCTTTGTAATAAGACATCGAGACGGTGTCTCTTGCAAGTGGGGAAGGATGTCACGTCTTAGACTTTGATGCTACCTGAATTTACTTTATGTGGAATTGATTTATGGATTATTGTGTGTGGTAGAATAAATATTGTACTATTTTGAAAGATGAAATAAGTACATAATTATTTTGAAAAAGATGAAGTGCAATGAATATTATTTTATTTTGAAATGATGCAATATAGAAAATGTTATTTTGAAATGATAAATTATATTGGTTCGATTTATTTTTGGACACTGACCTATTAATGGGTGCCTGAGTTTTCATGAGTTGTAGGTTGTTGAAGACCAAGGGTATGGTTAAGGTAGAGGAGGCTAGCTACCTGGCAAGGTTAAGATGGAATGGTCTCTCTCACACACACAAACACTTAGTAATCATATAGTTGTATTAAAATTTCATTTAATTAATCATATTATATTGTTTCTTACTTTATAGTTAGTTATTTAATTAATTGGTGATAAAAATTAAATGCATATAGAAAATAAAAGAAATAGTTTTATTTTATTTTTTGATTTTATTTGAAGAATAAATTATTATTATTTATTGTTTTGTGGATAATTGTGATGCATGGCTAATAAATCATGTTTGCTATTAAAAAAAATAGTTTTATTAGATGAATTTGAAATAAATCATAGAAAAGAAAGCAATATTTTCAAAAACAAAAAAAAATGAGAAAGGAAACAATAGAAAATTAGAAAAATAGAAGAAAAGAACTTAAATTTAGAAAATAAAATACAAAAACAAAGCAAAACAAAGATAGAAGAAAAGAAAGAAAATAATAAAAGATGATAAATCTCTCATTCTCTCAACAACAAAAGATTCATTCAGAACACTAGATTCATTTTTCTCAAATTTCAATCTACAAAACGAAAACAAAAAACAAGAACAATAGAGTTAGGGAAATTGGGCAAAGTAGAAGAAGAATAGGGGAAAAGAGAGGAGAACAAGAAGTGAGCCAAACAAGATAGCATTTTATAAGGTTTTTATTCATTTTACATTGTATTTAATCTCAGTTTGTGTGAATAAGTGGATCTATCTCTATTTGTTTTGTGTGAAAGATTAAATTCCATTGTTGATACCCAATTGTAATTATGCATTTGATGTTTAAATCATCTATTTTTCTGTGTGAAAAATTAAGGATCATGGCTATATATTTTTATTTCTTTTGTAATATATATATAAATATATATGTATATACTCATATATATATATATAGCAATGAATATATATATATATATATATATATATATATATAATGTAAATGCTATATAGCACAGTAAAATGGAAATCAATTTAAAGACCCTTGAATCGGTGCATGTCCGAATTTAAAATAGAGAGAAGCTATTTAAAGTATAGTTTAAAATTTATTAGTTATATTTACAGCCTATGGTTGTATGGAGGCAGTGCTGTGGAGAGCAGCGGCCTTCCACAGGCTGTGGCTTGTGGAAAGGGCATTGTCCTTCCATAGCGGCCACCCCCAAAGGAGCCGTCGGCCCTCATACTTACTGTGATGAATTTTGAATCATTTGTTAAGTTTTTAACGTGCTTCAACCTTTGTTGGGTATTATTTAGTGACTGCGTTTTCTTAGAGGTTTGATTTGTAGATGTGTGTGTAGATATGTAAACTGTTGTATAATTGCAATGTTAACTATTGTTTTAAAATACTTCATTTGGAAAGTAATTACTTTTGTTTGTAAAATGATATATATCTTTGAATATGTAATATAAATATATATGTATATATATGTGTATGAGCAAGATTTATTTTCTGAAATGAATGTATTTATATCTGATCTAGAAAGCACTTCTTTTGAATATATAAACATAAATCTATATTTTTAGATAGAACCATTTTAATTTGGGAATTGATTATACAAAATGAATTATTAGAATTTTTGTGCACAAATAGAAAGATATAATTATGCAGATATTTGCAATTTTCACTTAGAATGTAGGTAAATTGATTGAATTGAGTAAATTATTGGATGCAAAATTAAATATAAACAACTTATTTATCTTATGGATTATTTTATTTTGTTGGATTTGTAATTTAGATGGAGATGCAAACCAATATAACGAACTATGGAGTAAAAATGTGTATTCAAAAGAACTCTTTGATTAGTGAATGCTTGATACTTAAGCAAACTTTTGATATGCTATATTTATTCTTTCCATGGAATTACTTCTGAGACAAGATGCCGAATGTGGGATCCCAGAGACGGTAATTTACTTTTTCTAAATTACCATTTTTTTATTTATTGCTTGGCCAAGCTACTGTACCAATGAAATAAATGGTTTTAAAAAGCCTAGATTACATGTTATTTATGTCTCTGCCACATTTTGTATGCAAGAATTATGTTATTCTAGTTTAGGAATGCATATAGGCATTAGGCATGCATCGAGAGATTCCCTCCTACTTATACCGTTCCAGGTTGCTAGGCTCCTCATGTAGGGTTGGTGCTTTCTTCGTGTTAGGAAGAAACCCAGGGAAGTTTAGTACTTCGTGGTTGGGTGGAAAAAGCGCCTTAACCTCACTCTTGGCCTCAGCTTGCAGAAGACTTTTAGAGTCATGGCAGTTGAGGACAGAGATATTTATGCTATATGATTCATTATGGATATACTTCTTTGTAATATTCTTGTATGGCTTGCTTAGCCAATCTGTAAATGTATATTTATCTTCATGGATGAAATTGTTGTATTGATACAAAAACTTATACTTGTAACATTGAAACAAATGTAATATAACACCCCTTTTTGGTGTATGTAAATGAAGTAGATTTGAACTTCATTATTGTATCTTGCTATTGTGCAATTATAGATATTTTATTTAATATATACTTCACCTTCCACATTTGGATTAAGCATTACTTTTTGGTATACTATTTTTAGTATGCAAGTTTTTTGCGCTTTACATTTGGTATCAGAGCATTCGGGTTCAACTCTTGGTCCCTAGGGCTCATTGCGAGATTCTATATAGGATATGTTAGTAATAATATGTTATTTCTTATGTCAGAATGGATGGAGCATCTAGAACACAAGGGCGAGTCAACAAAACCAAACATAATGAGAGGCCTAGGTCATCAGATGAAAAAGAACAACCTAAAGAACCCAAGGAAAAGGGGGTGAAGGATGATAAAAGAGAGGACTCAAAGACATTGACGAAAGCGCTTAAGCGTATTCGAAATAAAATAATATTCATTGCACTTCATCTTTTCCAAAATAATCATTTACTTATTTCATCTTTCAAAATAGCACAATATTTATTCTACCACACACAATAATCCATAAATCAGTTCCACATAAAGTAAATTTAAGTAGCATTAAAGTCTGAGACATGACATCCTTCCCCACTTGGAATATCATTTCGAAATAAAATAATATTCATCATTTCGAAATAAGCTATTCCTTACAATTATAAGAAAGAAAATATATAAAACAATATACCACAACACAAAACTTTACATGAGGAAAACCCTTTTGAGAGAAAAGTTACATACTCCAAAAGTAGAACCACTTGTATTATTTAGCAACAACCACAATTACATTACAGCCAATAAGCTATACCTCTTACAAGAGTATCACTAACATACAATTCTAGGGGTAATTTTGGTTGCATAGTAAGACCTACGATTAAACTAAACAACCCATGTTAAACCCCATGTATAAGCACCAATAAATAAGTTAGTATTAAAACCACCATCCAGTAGTGGTTTACCAGAACCATGTACTAAATTTGTGAGCCCAAAAGTGGCACCCAAATTGACACAAATTCCAATGCCCAAGTTGGTCATAGTCTTCTAAGATTTTCTAGTAGATGCTCTTACAACTATCATAAAATGTCATAGAATCTATCGTATGGAACTCCCCAAGTTGGCAATTAAGTTTTTCTTATTCAACCCATTCAAATATGCCTCTTGACTTGTCATAATGCTAGTCAAGATTCCAATGTAACTTCTCTTTTACTTGCTCTTACAAATTAAGGGAATATGTCATACGTAACTCTCATCTTACAATAGTATCATGATACAAGATGCTCTTACAACATCTTACACACATCACAAGATGATATGTGGCAAGGATTGCCACCTCAATGTGGGGATGACCCACTCTTTATGTGAGGACAAAATAATAGATAAATACAAACATTAAGAATGCGAGGTTGAGACATCTTTTTCCCAAGCTTGTTTAGTTCCTATAAGTGATTTAGTGAATATGATTAGATTTAAAGGTGATGATAGTGTTAATTTAGTTATGTAAATTATAGTTAGCTATATTTTTTCAAGAATATTGTTATTGTAGTTGGTTTTCATTTTGGAGCATGGAAGAAAATGTAGAGGAATAAATGTAGTTATTAGTATTAGAAGGTGCAACACAATAGCAATTAACAGTGATGGTAGATTTTATCATGATTCTAGTAGTTATATCAAAACTTAGTGGCTTAAGTACTTTATCACAAGAGTCATTGTACATGTAGATTGTAATTAATTCTTGAGTTACAATTGATAGTTTTATTTTAATTGTGTGCACTAGTAGATCGTCTGATTAGAAAGAGATTGATCTAAAGAAGAGAGTATTGATTGAAGTATGTAGGTTGGAGAGTTGTTTTAAAATATTATTTTGATTATTTACTAAAGTGTTAGTATGTTTCTTTTTATTGTGTATTTGTTGTGCCAAATTTAACATTGGAGTCTAATGTCATCTAGTATGCAAAGAATTCAAATTGATTGAAAATCAAATAATATTAAGAAAAAGTAATGCATAACATCTTCCCATCTTCCAATGTGAATTAATAAAATTAATGTGATGACCACAACATTATGATTTTTTATTCCATTGGATATTATTGTTTGTGGTAGCATATCCCAGTTTTGAAAGTAGAAAATCTATCATATAAATTCATATAAACATGTCAATAGATCAACTTCCTTGGTTAAATAATACTTTTGTATTGTTTTTAATGTTTTGTAAGTTTATTTTGTGGGGCCAAGAAAATAGCATTATTTTTAGCCATGCCAAGCCACTTTCTATTTTGGGTTTCCGTTTTTAGATTTCATTGTCTTGTTTTGTAGAGCTTGGTTCAAATTTATGCAATGTGCATTTTAAAAATTATATAAGACTAAATAATAATCTAATCAAATTCTTTAGATTCTTACCCCAAAGATCATATGGCATTTATTTAAAATTTAGTAGGTTATGTAAACTATTTAGTTGCTCTATTTGAATAGCATGTATATACACAATTTTTTTTGTTCTATTTCAACTAAGACATTACAAAAACTCAGCCTTGTATTTTTGAATTTTTTTCGTTAGAGGTATTGTTTTCTTGTATAGGACATGTAGATGTCAATTGGTGTAATGTTATATTCATATATTTCCTAAAAGTCTTTGAATTTTCTTTTTATATTTCATAATACAAGATAATCCACAAGTTAGATTGGATAATATTACAGAGTTGAAATTGTGGGAGATAAAAAATTAACCATATCTTCTCTATTGATTTCTTGTAGATCCAAGTTCTAAATGCATATTAATTTCTTAGCCAAAACTATTACTTTAATTACCCATTTCAAACTCTTTACCACAAATTTATTTGTTATTTCAATTATACAAAATGTTATATAGAATTAGATTTGAAACAATTATAACTCTTAGTACCCCGTTTTTTAATCAAGTTGTATGACCATATTTTGCATTCACTTACTATTCTACATTTATTGTTTAGTATCCTTGGTATGTCTGTCTACCTTGTTTTGAGCAAATATCCATTGATATACTACTCCTTATATTATCACACATACGTTTGCTCACATTAAAGAGAATGGATTTGAGAATCTTAACACTTAATTCTAATAAGAAAAGTAATTGTCTTCTTCTTTATGAAACCTTTCACATTTACTCTATCTAAATTAAGATGAAGGTAAGTTTTTACATAATGATATGGTCATGCCATTAGGGGGAATTTGTGATACATATGCTTTCAAGAGTAGGGTATAACAATTGCCTAAAGAGGCTCAGATGACCATGTTTCAAAACAATGTACATACACTCCATAATTCTTCATTAGGCATGTTTGTATCAAATCAAAATAAATCAATTTTGATTTTATTGTGGTTACATGAATTTTATCAATTTCACTCATGACATTAAAAATGGGAAAATGGTCTATTAAAACCAATTATTATACATTGGTAGTGTTTCGCTTTGGATAAATGTTTTATATTGCTTTTGAAGGGAAATTTGATGATGCAAAGATTTGATGTGGCAATCATGAATCAAATATGTTATAGTTGAATATTCTTACAAGAACAATACTCTAATCATCCAACAATGATCTTGCATTATGGAATTCACTCTTATATGAACTTAATGCAACTCTACTCAAAAAAATGCAAGAGAAAAGATCAAAGATGCTTCAAAGCTTGATGAAGGTAGATAACAATAATAAAAGGTGAAAAAAAGCACATTCACCCCAAACCTGATCAATTAGTTACATGTCTCAAGGTTCAATCTACACCTTACATTACCTGGTAAATTGAAGCCATTTTGGGAATTGTCATTTTTGTTGCATTTTATCAATTAGACCTACTAACGTTAATAAATTATAAAAAGAGTTCTTAAATGTCTCAAAGGAACGGAGGATATGAAACATATAGCACATTCATTGAACTTTGTAGGAAAGACGTGAAATGTTTCATCCGTATGCAGGTCTTCTACGTGTTGGAAGTATTTTGGAAACTTTCTAGGCTGGACATATGTCAAAATTGCTCAACAGAATGATGTATGTTAAATTAATTTTGGTTTGGCAAAGAAATCAAAATTCTAATCAACAAGACGGGTTGTTACCTTAGGATAAGGTATTGGAATTCAGCGCAGCTGATGTTGCCAATTAAAACTGTGAAAATTGACCCAACAAAAACAAAACCCTCGGACATTTTGCCATAAAACTCTAGGAAAAAAAACCCTGCCAATATCAAAAGGTTTTTACCAACACGATAAAGTGCAAATGAAAAATATAGTTTAAAAAAAACACAGTCCACACAGATTTTGCAATTTAAAACACCACCAAGACCAAGTCATGGTTAAACCGTAGAAAAAAAAAGTGAGCCAATTTAGTACTACAGTTCTAATCTTTCATAAACAACAGAATATGAACATGAATTTACAAACAAATAACAATTATAAAATCTTAGAAAACAATTGACACTTAAGGGGCAAACTTCATGTGATACTCTAAATAGTGAGAATTCCTTTTGACCAATAAGATATTAATAGAAAGACCACACTTCGCAACTATCAGGTGAGAAATGGAATCTCAAAATTTGTGGCTGATTGATCAGAACATGGAATTAATAGAGGACTGAAGATAGGATTTTCATGCTTTGGTTCTTTCTAATGCAATTTGGGGATACAATAAGTATGTCGCAAGTTGGGGTTGTCTGCACCACCACACAACCTAAGTGGATAGTATCGTACATTCATGGATCTTTCCCCTTTTTCTTCTTTTTCTTTTTGTTTGATAAACTAGGTCTTTCATTTTATCCTAACAATGCAGTAAATTCTGTCAGTTCTTCCTTCGATTTGGTTGTTCTTTTTGAACAAATAATCCTGTAGCAATCTAGAATTTGCAAAGTTTGTGATTTCTCAATTCAACATCTGAGACAAGCAACCTCTTTCATACCCAGTAAGCCATACATCTCATGAACTCTCCCCTGAAAAGGCTTATTAATTTACTGTTTGTTTTAGTGCATTGATTGCTAATATCCTGATTAAAGCCTTGAGATGAGTTCTACACATGCTAGTGTAAAAGACTACCATATTAATTATTCTAGTTCCTAACTACTGAATTCATTAATCATACCCCAATAAGACCAATTGAGGCCCAAATCACTACTATTGTTGCAAAAACTAGGCCACTAATGGCAAGCTTGGCATCTGTCTATTCCCACTGCCAATACATAGGAACAATTATCTCCCATCACCCATTAGCTTCATCTTCTATTTTATTTAGGGGATACCCTACATTTTGTTTGCAGGTTCTTAAGAGTAAAAATTGATTCTGGTAAAAAGGGAATTCTAACGTACAACCTCCTGAATAGGTTTGATAGCATCAATGACTGGCTTCATAGGATCGGTAGTAGCCATCCAATTACTCGGACTCTTCTTCCACCTAGTATAAAGCAACACCTTCTAATCTTAGCAGAGCAATCCATGTTAATGCAGTTATTCCACCTCAAATTACACATTCAGTGTAGCTGCTATGAGTGAAGCTTGAAACCATTCAGTTTTATTTTAATAAAAGACTACTAGGGTGACTGCAAAATGGAGAAGATAAGTTTGACTGATTAAAATGACATTTAAAAGCAGATTTAGATGCCAAGTGAGGTTAAGAAGTAGGCAATATTGCAATACTCGGCTTATGCAACACTAATGTAAGTATGATGCAAGGTGAAGTGCAGGCCATTCATACCCACTAATCAATGACATTGACAGTTGAAAAACAAAGACAGCCCAATTCAAAAATTGAAGAAATGGTGCCACCCAAGTGATTGGAGGAGAAAAAATAATTGATTTACGATGATCATGATACATAGAGCAACCTAAAAAAAATTAGATGCATGTGGAGCCAAATTCTGGAATGAACCAAAAAGGTTCACAAATTAAATGAAGGTCAATAATGATAAAAAAAATTGCCCCTTTTTCTTTCACGATGGTCAAAGGTTCCTCCTCTATCTCCACCAGAAAGCAGATTTATATTTCACACAACAAAAAATATTTAATGAAATGAGATGTGTGATGCCTAAGTCTTCCACCGTTGACAGTAAAATTTGGCCTGCGTGATCTATTAGAAATTTCTGAACTGGATTGATTAAAGAGTTTAATTCAATTGTTCCCGCTCGCTCAAGGGGCATGCATTTATAAAGATTATTAATAAAGTTGAAAAATCAACAAACATTATTGACAAAGTTGAATCTCTACCTTAAAATACCCAAAAAAACAAAGAAAAAAAAAAGAATTTCATCTCTGATTGTTCATAGGAACAATTAATAGTAAACATAGATAAATGATTCATTTGAAAATATTGGAAAATAAAATTAAATAAAAACTGTTTTTTGTCAACTATGTTTAATTTTCCTTTCTGTTTGGATAAAATATCATAAAAAGGTTCCATATAACTACATCCAATGGATGCATTAGTTAACCTGGCTAACAGTAGGAACTAAAAAAACACAAAGTAAATAAGACCTATTAATCTTACCGTTTACCTCAATCATCAAGTCCAAGAGACTAATCTACAAACAAAATGATAACTATAATTGACAACTGTTCCCTTAACCTGTCCAAATACCTCTTGAGTTTACAGCAGTGGCAACAATCATACCTCACATTGCTTAACAATAATGTTTCAGATTAATCATTTTGATCAGCAAGATTTCTTAAAATGTTGACAGCAGTAATGACGCCTATATTAATTGATCGCAGTAATAAAAACGATGCTATTGAACACCATATGGATCAAGAATGATAAAGATCACAATAATGACAGAATGCTACCAATTGTTGTGATATATTACAATGTATTGGTGATTTTTTTTGTCAAAGTCACAATAAATGATATTTTGAAAAAGTCGTGATATTTTCAAGAAAATGATGGGAACCCTGCAGTGAAAAGCTGTATTGGAATATATCATTACAATTTTAAAGATATCTGCTTCCATAGTTACAACATTGTACTAAAACCAATTGGCTAGGTTAAATCATTACAATGAAACATTAGAAAAACCTGCAATTGGTTTCAGTTGCTCCTGGGAAAAGGATTTTGGCAAAGACTATCTCTTGAGGATTCTGCTGAATACCAATTTAACCACATAAGAAGCAATCCATTCCATTTTTAGAGCTCATCTTCCATGCGCAAATATTCACCAATATCAGCCTGGTGGTAAGCAACAATTCCATTGGGGTCAAGCTTCCTACAATCCTGGGTGGATTTAGCAGCTAATCCAAACCCCAATTGGATATCAGACATGTTAAAAATAACAACACCCTCATTCTGAGCAGTATTCTCAGTAATCCTACCCAATCCAGTCTTCGTAACATGATTACCATAGAGAAAATTCATTTCTGCAGTGGGCTTGAGCCATATTTTGTACTTGGCATGGGCTGCAAGAATATCAAGGCATTGGATAGTAAGCTGGAATTTACCACCCTTTGTGAATTTTCCAATGCAGGTGCCAAGGCTCACAAGATGATCTCTTGCAATGTGCTCTCTTAACGAGAGCCTCACTCACATAGTAGCAGTATAGTCCAGATTTCCCATCAGGGCCTTCACTAGAAAGCCTTTCTACAATGTGCTTCAGATTGTTCCCTACAAATTTGTGAAGTTTCTCAAAAACTGCAGTTGTATCCTGCTCATCCAAGGGCCTCATCCTGGATGATAAGCTGCATAAAACATATACCATAGCTTTCATATTCATATAATTCGAAACAAAAAGCCACTCATACTACTGTAGTCATTGTGCATCATAGCTTTCATATTCATATAATTCAAAACAAAAAGCCATTTATACTACTGTAGTCATTGTGCATGATTGTTGAATAACAAACGTCTCCCTGCACCATCATATATATTAAAGAAAGCTAAAGAAAAGTTTAACAAGAACAATGCATAATGCAAAAAAGATATTTTCCGTGACTGTGAACTTACTCTGCTCATCATGATTTCCGAGGCAACAGCACTCACTGTTTTAACTCTACCGTTCACCATACAATAAAATATATTTCTCATTTATTCTAACTCCAATCCATGTGGGATTATTTATAGGCACGTCACTGTAGCAGACCACTAAGCAGTATTACACTCCAATGGATATAGAACCATGGGCCTTAAAATCACTTTAAAAGAAGGCTCAAGAAAATTTCTACAGATGTCAAACATGCAAAGTATACAACACATATTTACAACCTCTGTAACATATTTTTCAATAACTACAGTGGGACATACAACTTTTACAACTAGTAAAAGTTCTGTTTAT
Source organism: Sequoia sempervirens (assembly GCA_007258455.2). Taxonomy (NCBI): domain Eukaryota; kingdom Viridiplantae; phylum Streptophyta; class Pinopsida; order Cupressales; family Cupressaceae; genus Sequoia; species Sequoia sempervirens. The sequence continues at coordinate 186,629,703 of VDFB02358134.1, read as the reverse complement.
TCAATGCATTTCAAACATATTTTACTACAAGGCTCTCTACTTTGCACAGTTGACTTTTAATAACTTATCAAACATGCACCACTGCCAACATAACATCAAAACCTTCGGGAAAACTCAATTTAACTAGATTATTGCTAGATTCGATCATAATTGTTCTGAGAGTGAGGTTGTGATGTGAGAATAACAAGTTACAAAATATAAACTATGATAACAAACATTGCAAATGTTCTTCAGGCATTCCCTGCTAGTTTTGAAAGAAACAAAAAAATATAGACAAAAACTAGATTTTTCAAACGATTCCAAGAAAATCAATTCCTATCATGCATGTCATTTAGATTATTGCGTTACAGGTTACCAAGCAAATCTTGTTTTCCATATAACCAGACGAAAATCTTTTAACAAATTGCAGGCACCTGAGTATTTCACTGTTTCTTAAAAAGTGGAGATTGAACAGAAGCTTATTTTACCTTTTGATTGTAATCTTGCAAAGCAGCAACCTCTGTTGAAACTATCTCGAATGCGTGACATTCTATCCATCCTTTGTTGATTTCGTAACGTTTGAAGTAGGGTTTTGTGGGTCTCGTAGTTAGGGTTTAGAATTTAGGCTTTTCTTTCTTGCCATATGTAGAATTACAGGTTAAAAAGTAAATCCTATCGTCCCTAAATAACATCGAGAATTGCCGTTTGTTTATATGATTTATTCAAGGGTTGGTTTTATTTAATTAATACTTATTTTATTAGTTTCTTCCATGGAATTATAGTCCAGGTAGCTTGTAATCATGTATTTTTGGCCAATCAAAATTAGAAAATATTGTTCATAAAAGTTTGATACAAAGTTTCAAATATTTGAATAATTCAAATTGATTTTTTTAAAGATAATAAGATAACAAGGCTGCGTTGTTGCGAAGTTTGCCAAATGTTGGGGTTGACAAATTTGTAATTTGTTGTAAACTTTTTTTGGTATGCATTTGTAATATTTGTAATAATTAGAAAAGATAAAGCTTAACTGAATTTAAAATATAATAGAATTTTAAAAGTTTATAATATTTGAAGCCATACAAAACGTATAATACCATGAAACATAAAAACTTAGTAAAGAATAAATATAGAAATTAGTAGGGAGGGTAAGAAGGTTCAAAGTATTAAAATGGTGTGCAATTTAAAGCATTTTAAAATTGTGTAAGAGGCCATGTATGTATGGAAATGTTGAGTGGTATGTGAAAACTTAAATAGTAAGAAATCTAGGAAAATATTTAACATAGTAAAAGTGTGAGTTGTTGATTGATTTGTTATTGAAAATCATCATCCAGATCTTTCTATTTTTTTCGTGTTTGTGTCTTTTCACTTATTTGTTTAAAATTATTTTGGTTAGCCCGAAGTTGAAGCTAGAAGTGAGGATTGTTTGCAACATATTTGAATGGGTTAGTGGAGTGAATGAATAAAAATATTAGTAATGAAGTCAGAGAAACAATGATCATACTTAATAAATATGCAATTTGTTAATGAAAACACAAACAATTATAGAACTTATTGACTTGTTCTTTGATGGCTTGGAATGTTATAAAGGCAACTTTTGTTTCAGCTTCTTTCTTAGTCTTTGCAATACCACCAACATAGGAATTTTTTCCAATTTGCATTGTTGTAGTAAAATCTAGAGAGTGTACAACTCCTATTTTTGTAAATGAAAATGTAGAACCCATACCCATCTTTAGAAGAATTTCTTTAATGAGTATTTTTTGGCAATTGCCTCCTTTTTTTTTGGGAAAATTTGAAGGAGTCATTTAGCATAGTTTTGTATAGGAGATGTCTTTGAAATCTATCATAAGGATATTGTTTTGAGTTTTTTGATAAATAAAAATTAGTAAGAAAAGTTACCTCAAATTTGTAGTTAGAATGTTTGTTGGCCAAATTGTGTATGGTAGTTTGAGCAACAAACTATTCAACATTTTATTTGTGAGCATCAATCGATTCGTATCTTGACCCATCAATAATCATAAAACATTTGAAATTTGGTAGATGGTCTAAGCATTCATTCATAATCTCATATATTGGCAAATTGGCAAATGTAACTTTTGTGTATACTCTTGCAATTTGTTCTTGAAATTGGTCTACATAGGATCCATAAAGAACTACAAATATAGCAATATATTGAATTTCTTAAATCTATGAAAGGTATGAAATTATTTAATGCTTCACAATTGTAAGCAATGACTACAATTAAATATTGCATAAAATATTAAATGCTTGACAATGTAAGTAATGATTGTAGTTAAATAAGTAAACATACATTGATTTGAAATGTTTATGGTTAGAGCATAGTTGATCAAAATAATGATAAGTGTATAAAAATGAGTTAACAACTATTTTTTGTAGGGTTAAATTCATAATTATATAATTTCATAGAAAATATATCATCTCAAAGTTTGAACATAAAATACTAAAATATAAATAATTGTATATCACTATCAAATAGTGGAACCTCTTTAGGTTCTTATTCTTCGTTAGAGTCTAATAGAAAATTTTTAGAGGTAGCATGTATATGCACATAATCCTCTTTCATCTTGTTCTTTAAGACAAGTGTGTTATGCCCAAACACAAAGGGCATGTCACACTTTGTTGAAGGTTTTGTAGGTTTGATTGAGGTAGAGATTGATGCTTCTCCTTAGTAGGTCATATTTTTTGTTTTCACTTGTTCACTTTTCTTGGACTTGTAATGTCGTAGAATTGCACCTAAGTGCATGACAAAAATCCCATGGGTCAAAATTTCATAGTTCTGACCCCATATGGACCAGTGGCAGAACAACAAAAGCTAACAACTTGTTTCCCAAAATATTAGGCCTTGAACGTCTTGTCATGACCCCTATTTTTATAGTTCATATTTTACAAATGTTGTTTGATTAAATTAATTAGTAATGAAATAAAAGTGCAATGAAACAAATAGGAATTAATTATAATTTTATTATAAATTTTATTTATTCCGAATAAATGATAATGTTTGGTTATTTAGAATAACTATTTTTTATTCCCAAATGAATGAAATTTCTTTATTATTTATTTTGAGTAAATATTTAATTTGCAAATAAATAATATTTCTTTATTTCTTATTAAGGGTAAATATTACTCTTGCAATTAAAAATGACATTTCTTCACTATTTACTGTAGATAATTAGTAGTTGAAATTAAAATAGAATTCTTTATTATTACTTATCAAAGATATATATTGTGCATGAAATAAACTTTATTTATTTATTTATTATTTTCAAGATTAAATTTTGGGGAAAAAACTAAAAAACAAACTTTAAAAGAAAAAAAAAATTAGGAACGAGAGCATACAATTGTTTTTCAAAAAAAATCTTGATTTGCTCTGTAAAGGAAATAAGGGAAAATGGCTGCCGGGGAAGGGGGTTTTTGTAGCTCAGTAAACTACAAACTGTGGAAAAGAAGAATAGAAAAGAATTTAGGAAAGAAAAGAAGAAAGTCTTCAACAAGAGATTTCTAGCTATCCAGAAGCGGGGAAAGAAAGGAAACAAGGGACAGAAATTCAAGCGGAAAGTGATTCCAGGTTTTTTTAAAAATTCTTTTCATTGTTTTTGATTTCCAAGGTGTGAACAAGAGATATTGTTTTATGAAAAAGAGAATTACCTCTATCAAAACCTCAATTGTTTGAAATCTTGTACTAGTGCTTGAATGTTGTAATCGCTGTTGATGAAAGCAAGATCATGCCTGTATAATATTGAAAATTCTTTTATCTTTTTGATTAATTATAATATGTAAATTAACTCATTTTCCATGCTAAGACACCATGATACCGTATAAAAAATGGGAAATAGAGCAACTTTATTTACAAGCTGTTATATTTACAAGAAAGAGCTTAAAGTATCTCCTTAAATATGTACAGATGGACTGTATTTCTGCATGTCTAAAGAATAGGAATGGTGGCTATCCACGGTAATTACATCAACATTACTATTAAAATGATTGGCTTCCCACAACCGCTAACAGTAAATAAGGCTAGTGGCACTAAATATTGGCTAACCTTGGTCTAAGCATCCTTCTTCTTGCGAAGTCTTTTGCATTTTAAAGTACCTCAGTATTTGGGTTCTCGGAAGCAGCCGTTATTTTGTATTTTACGACTGAGTTCCTTAGTACTGTTAATTGCTGTACATTAAATTTTTCTTATGCTCGCATGTTAATAAATGAAGTCTTGTTTAAAAAGATCCGTTCTCAATCTCGATTCCCTTTAATATGGGCTTTTGCATAAGACATTTATATGGACAAATATCTCAGTTAATGTAACTACCCTCTGCTGCATATCATTTAAAAAAAAAAACCCTTAGAAAACGGCGGTGCCTTTGCCTTGAATTTTTAGCCTAAGCCTCATATTAAAAAAAAACTCCCGCGTGAGTTCAAGGTCATGGTTTAAAATGATAGTCTTGGAGTGTTCAAATGATCATGCTATCTTTTCCTTCATAAAAAAAAGGGTCATCTTGTAGATAAAAATAAATAATGCTCTTTTGCGGTAAAAGGCATGTCTTCTTTCAATGTCTTGGGAATTAAACCACATTCCATTGATTCTTCATAAGTGGTGATTTTAAATATAGAAAAGTTTTAAAACTAGCACTTGCAGCCGGGGGAGCTGCAAGGAATACGCCCATAGTTTTATATAGTTTGCTGAGCATTATTGATATCTGAACATTATTGGCCCTATGTTTGTTGATGATTAAAACAATAGTAGGGTATGTCATTGTGTGGCCAAGCTCTAAAATGTATCAAATCCAGGCAATAACAGATAATGATCAAAGCCCCTCTTTTCCTTTGGTGGTACACAAACCTCTCACATCTAGGAGAATCAAAAGTTAAAACAACAGACAAAAGATAATTCTATGAGGTAAAATAATAAAAATCTGAATCACAATCTGAAATGTATTAATGCCACAATACTAAATCCAGTTAAAATACAGAAGAGTTATGGTGAAAAGATCCTACATTGTGAAAACTATATGAATATAAAGTATCATAGGAGTGTAAACATGAGAAAAACCTAAAGCACTTAAACACTGAACCATAAGAACTAAATACAAGTATGGGCAATTTTGTACTGAACCATAAGAACTAAATACAAGTATGGGCAATTTTGTACATTTTTTATAATTTTCTGATTAAATTTACTGAATGTCAAATCTCTTAAGACTATGATTTCCAAATCTAAATAAACAATCTAGTGAAGGGAAGAGAGAAATTATTACTTTCCATGGAAGCTGACTGCATTCATGACCGTGGCAGTCAATGTTGCAAAGGCCATGCTATATGAAAAAACAAAAAATGTGCTCAGATGTTACTGCCCATGCTTCTCATAGGCCTGTTCGTGCAAATGAAAGTTGGAATCCACTATGGCAGAAATATACCTTAACATATTTTCAACCAAGTTAGTTAAACTCAGGGCTGGGCCTCAAATGTACGCCCCTGTTTCTTGCATTCTGTGTGTAGTAAGAGTTGTTTCTAAACACATTAGAAATGGGGGAAGTTGCATGGCTGAACCTGTTTCAATAAGATTCTGTTGGGAAAAAATCTTTCTTTACTTTTTCATATTTGGTTGAGTATGTAGATGGGTAACCAAAAGAAGAAATCAGCTCCAACAAAGCAGCGAGCCGAAGCTTCAGAACAGCAGCCTCCGCATACTCTGACTTTTGCATAGCTTCTTTACAACAGCAATGATACCGTCCCAATATTGCTTCACAACATCAATGATATACGGATTGCAATATTCTGTGAATCAATATTTGTCATTTTTTCTACGGATTGCAATATTATGTGAATCAATATTTGTCATTTTTTCTTTGGGTTCTTCTAACTGTAAGTCCCTTGATAAAGAGATGCTAATGCAAAAAAAGCTCCGCTTCTGTGGGAACTTAGACCCGACATGAACTAATTCATTTCTTTAAGGCCAAAAGAATTCATTCCTAACACTAAAATAAACTTGGGAGGAGGCCAACAAGATCCAACAACTCAACCCATGTATTGTAAATCACCATATTGATAGAAAAAAATCTATTTCCATAAATGGGAACCTCACATCACACAATAATCCTCCAAAATAAAGATATAGAAATGTCATGGTGATAGAAAAAAATCTATTTCCATAAATGGGAACCTCACATCACACAATAATCCTCCAAAATAAAGATATAGAAACGTCATAAGAAAGCAAATGTGTTGTGAAATTTAGTTCAATGTAAGGTATAGATTCATTTCAGAGTACTTAGAGTGCATGTACAGCATCCCAAACACCTCTCTATGGAATTTTTTTTTAGAAACACATTATATTTAATAGGAAAAAACTAAACTTGTAAGGAAAAAATGAAATAAGATGTGCTTGATTTCAATTGTACTAAGTCCCACTATGAAGTTATTATTCAAGTTGCAAATTTCAAGTTTAATGTTTTTATTTAAATTTTTACAGCATACTCAAGTTTTGATAGTTTGCCCCTGAATACTCCTGCATCTTGCATACTGTTGTACTCTTGCAGTAGCATGTGCAAATATTGGGCACTTTACTGGGTGTTATGTATTCAGGCACCTGTGAACCAAGATACGGTTGGTCACAGGGGAAAAATAACTTTGTTTATACTTAGGACACTTCCTCACTCTGTCTTGAAGCACATCTTGCATTTTAACTATTGCAGCTGTACTGCTATCCTTCTTTGGCCAGTATTCATCTGTTGTAACCACCTGCACATCACATAAATAATCAGCAAATTGAATTTATCTTATATGCTTCTCTATATAAAATTTAGATCTCATGACATATTCTTGGAAACAAAGTAATTATTGTGGTGAAAGAAGAGCATTGGTTGAAAAAATGACCAAGAGAAACTAATGGCATCGGTAAACATCCAAACAATAATAGATGGTTCGAATGGAGTTTTTGTATGATTATAATAATCATTTAGTGGAGCGTTTGACAAAATGCCTGACCCAAATGTAGGCTTAGCCAACGTATATCATAAGCAACATCTGTCATGAGGTTGTGCAATACTCTTTTGCGCATACTCAAAGAACCATGCTTGCATAGAGTGAAATAAAACAGAAGAAATAAATGATATCTGTTTTTCTCATCAGACATCTCCTCTGAATTAAAATATTGATCTCATTAAATAAAATAAAATAACAGAATGGAAAAAAATTATCTTTGAAATAGTAAGACAAAAATAAAAAGAAAAGCAGTTTTTTATCAATAAATGTAATAGTTTGTACTCCATATTTAAAATGATCTATACTACAACTATACCAGTAACTGGGCAGTTATGGGGCATTAAAAACTGAATGTAAATCTGCAGAAAAGAGTTGTTACAATAGTAAATCATAGACACGTTTGAACACTTCTTTAAATCTATTTATCTGGTTTTCTGCTTGTCATAAGAAACAAATATAAACATTCTTGAATCGAAGATACAAACAGGAGGGGAATGTTGTTTTTAATTTGAGATCCAATATGAAAAAGGGGAGAATTGGGTTAAAGAGAGACTACTGCAAACAACAGGGGAATGTTGTGAGAGGAGATGTCTGTCCACATAACTGGAATTTTCAGTTCCGATATCAACATATTGGAAGTAGTCAACGATACTTTGCAGACTTCTCATATTCTGAGATTTTCGTCTCTGTTTCCCCTTCCATTTGAACCAAGCTTTCTCCATACATGTATAATAATGATTGCACTCACAAGTTACATTTTCTTTCTTTGCCAACAATATTCTTTCTCAGGCTATATATTGAAAGCAACAACAGGGGAATTTGTAGGATAGCGAATCCACTTGAGCCCTCTTAATAATTCCTTATGTAAACATAAAGTAACATAAAGTAAAGCTGAGTCAATTGTTAGAGATTAGTTCCCCTGTTGAAGAGATTAGTTTGGCAAGGAATATACATAGCACATTGATGTAATATAGTAAGGAGTAGCATATTTTGAAGCACATTGATGTAATATAGTAAGGAGTAGCATATTTTGAAGCAGTGGGAGGGGGCTTTCAGAAATGGCCTATTTGAAGGTGGTCTAAAGCCTTATAATGGGTTTACTATGGATCACGCTGAAGGATTACTCGAAGATCATTCAATCAAATGTGGGCCATATAGAGAATGTCCAAGAAATCTATGCATTCTAGTCAATGAGTTGAGAGGCTTGGAAAGACAAATCCATCACTGGATCTTTCATAGAGGCCAGCATGTTTGAAACAATGCTCAAGGTCCTGAGATTAAATCTGACAATGAATTTGAAGAAAATATGTAACCTTACCTCTTCTGGCTCTTTGGTGATTTTCTCCAGGTTTTTGGTTCCATGACACTAGTATTTCCTTCATCGGGGTTCCTTGAATAATTGATCTTATTCTCCTTTGATCTAATAAAAAAATTTAATTTTATAATGGGGTGAAGTCCACAGCATCTGTATAATATCTGCAAATTAATGCTGAAATAATGAACATGAATCAAACCAGTCAGACCCTAATTAAATAAAGCCCATACCAACCATTTGCACCAAAATCTTCAAGACTTCGATCTGAGCAAAACGAGTGAAACCCACCCAATTGGTTTGGGGCAAAACGGGGCACCTTGTAACCATATTTAGAAGGAAAGCTCAGCAGGATGGTAGGATTCAAACTTGTCACAGAGTCAACAGGTAGGAGTCATACATAAGGTCAACATGCATACATATAACCATATTATAGAGACAAGCCCAGTTCATGTTTTCCATGTGCTCTTCTAGCTCTCTCCTAAGGTAGACCTAACTTTTATGTATGTGAAACTGTCGTCTGATAAATGAGTGAGACCCCAATTCGGCAAGCCCAACATTGTACATGTCTATGTATACCAAAATCTCTTAATTTTCAATGTCTACAAAACAAAATCATCAATATATACACATAAAATTATGAACAAAATTAAGACCATGGCCATGGGGATTACACAGGAAGAAGTTAAAACAGGAACCTGTTGTAGTAAAACGTAGAAATCGCCTCCTACTGCTTACAAAACCCTAGCAAAGGAGAATTTTTTCCCAATGACACAAACCCAAACAATCTCGGTATAGGACAAAACCCTAGCAAAGCAGATTTTTTTTTAAATGACACGAAGCTCTGAAGCAGACTTATAGGAAGCCTTGGCCGTGACGAAGCAGCTCCTAGGTGGCCACCAAGGAGCTGCATAGCGGGGTAAGGGTGCATGAGGTGTGTTTGCACAAAACACTATATTAAGAATCAAGATTGGCTGCAGAAGCAAGTAGAGTCACCTAGCTGGTCCTGAAATTTTAATTCCAATTCAAAACCATTCCCATCAATGGCATCAAGGCAGTCCTCTGTTGGGGATTCTGTTTTGGTCTAGAAATGTAATTAGCTTGGTCTATGTATGCTGAAATTAGGGCAGGATAAACTATGGAAGTGAAAGCAATCTGTAGATAAAAAAAATAAAAAAATATTTATGCCATAAATCTCAATAAATGCTCAAGAGAAAGGACACTGTTTCATTATTAAAATGATTGGACACATAATGCAGTGCTGGGCATCTAGCAAACCTTGATTGATAATTGTGAAAAGTGCCCAAGATCTGCAAACATTACTTCTGAACCTGAAATCGCAAGTGAAAAGATCGTATCTTTTCACAAAAGCATCCCAAATTTTCAATTGGACCACTTTGTCCTATTTTGATCGCATTTGTAACTATCAAACAAGACTAAAAACTTGCCTATTATGCACAATAGAATGCCTCCTACGGACATCCATTCTCCTCTTTGAATCTTCTTCAGAAATTTGTACATGTAATGTGGAGAGAATGCTTGATATACATGGGGATTCCAGTGTACGATATTGTAGAGGCCAATATCACTGATGCATGTTAGCCAAGTCAGGACAATTGGTGCGAACATGAAACCCACCTGATGCATACCACAGTGTTGCAATGCAAATAGGCCCACCAATATAAAAAAATGTAACCACTGCATCTGAAACAAGATATCTATTTAAGCATCATTAAGCAGAAATGTGCTGAACTTTTTTCAACAAGCTATGTCTAGTGAAACTAAATGTTACAAAATCATAATAGAAATATTACCGAATGAAACTTTCCCTCATAGTAGAGAGTGATATCAAGATTATGGAAGTTGTTAACCCAATTCCAAGTTAAGCCTAATGCCAATTCAAGCCATTTTCACGGACACCCATTTGTGTCCTGATTATTATAGAATGTGGCAATAAAACGTATGAGAATACTTATAGCAGAAAATCGGTACCGAATGTGAAATTGAATTCCATTCGAAACCATTAAGAATTGGAAGCATCCCTGAGGAGTACCTACAAGTAGGTATGAAGGACACTACTTGAATCAGTCATTTTCAAGTGGACATCCCCAGCAAAAAGAAAACTTACTCATTCCAGAAAACAGAGGCATTTTTGTAGGCAGAAAGGAAGCCATGCCAAAAAGGTTCAGAGCCTGATCTATTGGAATTACCATGCCCAACACCATCTCTAGAGTGTTTGGAAGGTTGCTCAACCCTCATTCTGCTGCCATGCCATCAGTCCTCCACTCTATTGTCTGCTTCTGCTCCCTCTGTGCTTTATCCATTTTCACTCCTGCACTCCATTCTATCCAGAATTTGATCGAATTAATATAATATATTAATTATATGATTATAAATTATCAGATTAATTATTAATTTATCTATTAAATATTTTTATTTATATAACCATTAATTATTTTCTTATATTAAATCCAATGAACAAAAAGGCAGAATGTGTGAAGAGGAGCTGAAGTTCCTGTTCAAGGGAAAAGAATACGACGATGAAGCAGAAGAAGCAGTGCTGACGAAAACGGTGGCTGGATTGGAGGCTAGCAGAACAGTAGTAAGAACCAAGGAGATATAGAATGAACTCAAGAACGAGTAGAAAACAGTCAGGGAGTGGGATGATTGCTGGAGGAAGAAGGTGTGATCCTAGAAAAGGAGACTGGCAGGAAAAACTAAGGGAAATTTTCAGTCTTTAATGTCAAGCTTACGGTTGGTCAGTCTATTCTGGTGATCAATATCCCTGACAAATTCTAAAATTCAACGGTGGAAATCTTGAAAAGAAACAGCCATAACTACAAAGTTTATAGGAATTAGGCTATCAGTGGACAGTATCGAGGCATGGATGGGGGAAACTTGGTCGTCTTCTCCACAACCTAGCATAATTTTTTGGGTGTTGGGCTTCTTGCAGATTACTTTCCAGTCGGAGGAGGATAGTGATAAAAATCTTGAAGGGGAAGGGGAGGGATGGTTTATGGGCAATGCTAGGCTTTATTTGAGATAAGACAGAGGAAAAAGAAAACACGGGAAGAATATTACAGATAAGCCAGTAGAACAAGGAGTAGGATCTTCAGGGAAGGGACATCTCGTGTACACCCTGCCTCAATGAAAATGGAATGTCAAACTAACAACAGAATTGTTTTAGAACGAAAGCAAACACAAAAAAAAATGATTCGGCCGGCTAACAGGTTCCCAAAACCTTAGCTCAAGATTCTGCACAAAATGTGTCGTGCTGTCAACAAAATATTACGAAACCCTACAAAAGCAGATAGGCAAATGTTCTCAAATGACACTCATTTCACATTGATTCATGCGGAAATGAACGAGAACTAAAAACAATTGATCCCCGAAAAACTGAACATCCACTGGAACGTCAGCAATTTTATTATTTTTCAAATCCACCAAGCCTAGAGACAATACCCTCCAAATGTCTCTCAAATTGCTGCGAAAATTTCAAAACTATGTCTAAAAAACACTACTCTCCAAATGTCCGTCAAATTGTGATTGAATTTTCAAACACCAAGTTTCAAATTTTCTTGCAAAAAAATTACAGTACGTGAACAGGATAAACAAAAACAAAGCACCCACCTGTGTTATGTGGCAGTCATCCTCAGACGCAGAAACCGTAGAAGCAATGGAAGCCCCAGCAAAGCGCAGAGAGGAAGCAACAGACGAACTAGCACGAACAAAACTGTATCTTTATTTCCTGGGTCAGGAAAACCTTACACGTTGTCGGGTCACCACTTCATAACCCTCTCTGATTTGCACACGTCTATGTCATCGCCACGTCTAGAGAGATGAAAATCCTCCGACAATTGTTGTCTGCTGAAAAATCATTCATTCACTGAAAACTACACAGTTTAACGGCAATTCAAAAGTCGTATGACGGCGTGAGACAAATTCCCGGCATGAGACAACTTCCCGGCTCCAACCTCGCACAAAATATAGCCTCTCGGCTAAATTAGTTTTCCTCATGTAAACATAAAGTAAAGCTGAGTCAATTGCAGAAAAAATTCTGAAACGCTACAAAAGCAGAATTTTTTTTTAAATGAGACGAACCGAAACCAATCTCGCTACAACTACTATTTCAATCTATTCACAGTAAACGAAACCTAAAACGTTACCTCCAGATTCTGCACAAATTGCGTCGTGCTGTGAACGATGGCCGTGAGCGGGAACATGCAGAGTTTGCTTTCGGGCGTGGGGCGACGAATGATCACCGTCTGAAGCAGATTTATAACAAATATGGCCGTCGGCAATCAGCTGCGTAGCAGGGTGAAGCTACATGCGGCACCAACAGCACTGAAAAGTCGGCAAGTAGCTGCGTAGCAGGGTGAGGCTGCATGCGGCGCCAACAACAATGAAAAGTGGACGGTGGCGTGACAACACTTCGGCTAAATTAAATTTCCGTCCGGCGTGAGACAATTCCGGCGTGAGACAACTTTCCGGCCTAAATCTCACACTATATATAGCCTATCGGCTAAATAAAGAAAAGTGGGTTAGTTAATAATATTCCACTTTTTAAGATAAACTTTTGCTTTATTACTTTTTTTTCAAGGGAAACTTAGAGATAAATGAGAAAGGATAGCCTCCTTTGTATTATTCTAATATTTAAATATAAGATAGCCTCACGTATTTATATTAATTGGAATTTAAATGAGTTTTTTTTTTAAAAGAAGGAATAAATAAATGAAAAATATATATAATTTTTATGAATTAATTATTTATGAGATTGTTTTCAATATTTTTTTTTTAAATAATAATAAAGTAAAGAAGATTTTAATTAAAGGTGAAAAGTATAAAATAAAATATATATGTATGTCATTGATAATAGGAATTTTGTTTTTGGTCTACATAGATATAATTTTTTGGGGTTAGCCTACCTTGTATTAAAGTGAAACATTTGTCTTTTAATACTTATATTATTAAATTTTGACAAAATTTAGCTAATTAGTTGTATTATTTATTAATTAAACTTGGAAGGGCATGACAATTTTGTTCATTCAAAATGTATTCATTTATGTTTGGAAGTATTTCTTACAAATGTCATGCAAATTCATTATTTTTAGATTATACCATTTAATTCGGAAATGGCTTATTGGATACTTTGAAAGACAAATACAAAGATACACATTTGCATTTAATTACTTATATCCATTGAAATGTTAGAGGAATGATTAAACCAAGTCAAAAGTGAAATATAAAAACCAAAGGTAGAATTTATTTCTTGTGAGCATTTCTCTTATGAATATGGGATTTGGGACCTTTTTATAACATTGGATCTATATATATAGAATCAAGTTGCAATTCACCTATGTATATTATGTATTGTGAATCAAATGGGAATTTTGTAAAAAGATAGATAAATGTTGAATCTACCTTATCATACTAGAGTGTAGGATCAATGATGCCACTCCTCTCCTGCATCATGGGTTATAATAGAATACCTTACTTAGCCGATCTTGAGATTTATTTGCATAAGAATGTATGCTCATATGTATTCACTAGCTTGTATATGTATTCTCTCTATACCTTTTTAACTCTTTTATCATTTTATTCTCTTATTATTGAACATTCTATGAATCAATGAGTTTGGAAGTAAGCATTTTGGTTATAACTACATAGGCATGTGTGCATTCTAGTTGGACTAGGATTACTTTCGTTAAGCTTTATGTGAATAGTCATGTTTGTTAGTGTACTTGAATGATATTTGAGAGATCATTGGAAGTGGATTTGTCTTATTTGCAAATACTTGGGAGCGAATCATGATAATGTTGGCATTACCTTATTTTCATATGCAAGGATGATGCATTAGTGAAACTTGAAAATGCTACTTGTAGATGTATGTGACTTGTAAAGAACTTTAATATGTTCCTTGTGATAAAGAGATATGTAATGAATAGGTCAATGAGACAGTATGATCATTGCCTGTGGGGCATCTTGTAACCACTGAGACTTTGTAGCCAGTAAGGCTCTGCCTGTGAGGCATTTCATTAAGCCAGTGAGACACTTTTACAAGTGGTTTTTCATCCCTACGATGGTTTTCCACTCATGAAAATCTCTATGTTATGGTTTCTTCTTGGATGCACTTTTGATCTTGTCATTTCCTCAATTTGCATTACAATATTTGAATTTTGATAACTCATGCGTAAGCCTGCAGGGCTAAAACTAATAAAGGCACTGCCTTGTTTTAATATACTTTGATTCATTAATGTGTGTTATTCCATTTGATTATAGTGATGAAAGTAATTTAATCATTTCAGAAACTTAAGGATATAATATGTATTTGTGTTTACCAGTCCTTACACGCCTACGGGACACACAGATGTCTACGCAGCGCACTAGCGTCCTGACTATTTTTTGAGTTTGAAATGAGGAATCTTGAATCTTGACTCTCTCAATATGTTTCCTAGCAGTCAGATTCTGGGTGTAATGACTCTTTTCCGCCCTTGTATGCAACAAAACCCCTCATTTTCTCTCATTTTGGAGTTCAAGTCATTCAATCAAGCTCTCTCTCCAAATTTTCACCCTTGAATTCTCTTCATTCTTGATAGCAACACTCTTACAAGCGAAGCCATGCCAGACTGAGGTCCCTTCAATAGCTACAAATCTCAAGCAAGCACTCAACGGTGTATCCATGTGCTCCAGAGAGGGTCTAGGCCCGTGGGTAATGCTCTCTCTCTCACTCTTTCACATTTACTTGTTCATTTACTACTTAGTGGTGTGGGTTCTACTCTTGAAGCAAGTTTTTCTTTCACCACATGCTTTGTCCATTTCATTTACAATCCTTTTTCTATCTAGTTGTCTGTGGAGGTGGGAACACCAAAACAGGGGTCTGACTAAGGCAAACCCCTATACAGCCCCAACCTTTTCCCATTGTTCTTCTGTGTGTAGGTTGCAAAGTAGAGCTTGGAGTGAAGACTCAAACATCCGATTGAAAGTAAGTTTCCTCCAAGTTCTCCTTATGCTTTTCTTAAAGTTTTTGTTCTTTGTTTGATCATTTTGTTTAGTAGACTTTAAATCCGAGTTAAGAAATGAGACCTTATTCTACCTATTTGAGCTCTTGAGCTTTCTGTTGCTTAGGACGCCAACACACCATTTGGAAAACAGCGCATCGCACTGGCATCCTCAATCTACGTTGACGTCCTTTGGCTGAGAGCTCCTCTATCTGAGGCACAAGTCTAAAAGTTTCACTCTCTCAGGATCTAAAGTAGTCTTCTTTGAAATACAACTTGTGCACGCTTTCTTTACAATTTCTTCATTTTGTTTATGTTGAGGTGGATAAGGGCAGTTCGTTCCTTGGTGATCTCTTGAGAATGAAGATACCCATGTGCAACGAATCCCTCTTATCTCACATTTTGGTGAACCCGATGTGAATATGTCAGATCTATTTTTACAACATTTCTATGTTTACGATAACACTTTCTCTAAGGAAGATTTCGATATGTTGGATGATGCCCTAGATGACTTCTTGGGAGTGCCCTCCTCTATCTGCAAATCTTTCGAGCAAACTTCCTCTCCACAAGCTAAGGAGTTGATAAATGTAGTTGTGGTCTATGTGGCTCCTCCAAGCCCTGAGAAACCCGTCATTTATGTGACCCTGACTAGCCCTTCTTCTAGGGAGGATTACTTTGTCTACGAGATCATGTCATAATGATTCACCAGACTTATACTCAAGGTTTGTAAAAGCTACTGACTCCACTTCTTATAATGTTGTTGGTCACACATATAATACAAGGAGAAACAAATAGAACTTGGATCAACAACCTTTTGTTCTTACATCTCAACCCACTCAAACTTCTACTTTTTTATCACCTTCTCAACCAAGTCTTCCTTTAGCACCTAAACCTACGATTAAAACATTGAGTGATTATGATCTTGTCGAGCAACTTCGTGTTACTCTGACTAAGATCTCACTTTGGGATTTACTTCAGACTGCTTTGGTTTATCAGGAGATGCTTCAAGAAGCCTTGTAGAAAATCCTCTTGCCTGCCTCCACTAGGCCTACAAATGTTAATGCGTTATTGGCTCATATTCGTGCAGATTCATTGAATATCAAGTTCCATCCACAAGAACTCATGCCTTCAGATGTGTAGAAACAAGCGGACCCCTTGATGATTATAATTAATGTTAATAATATTGGTATTAGGCATACTCTCATTGACACCGGTTCGACTCTCAATGTCTGTAGTATTGACCTAATACCTAAGATTAAAGTTGATTCATCTTCTCTTGCTACTTCTTTCTATTGGGGCATCCAAAAAAATAAAAATAAAATTGAACTTTGATCTTAGCAAGTTTATTCTTTGAACCAATGCAGCACATTGCTTCAAAGAGGGGCAAAATGTAGACATGAAAAATATCCTGATTGATATCATGCACTCGATCCTAATTCATTAACACTGATTCTTCCTTGATCATTTCTTTACTGACCAATTAATTGAATAATCTTTATTTAATTAAATTCATCAAAATTTCCTCTGTTCCTCTTTTAATTAAATAAATCAACTTTATTAATTAATTAAATCCTAATGTTCCTCTTTTAATTAAATAAATCAACTTTATTTAATTAAATCCTAATGTCTTTTTTTAATTAAATAAATCAACTTTATTTAATTAAATCCTAATGTCTTCATTTAATTAAATAAATCAACTTTATTTAATTAAATCCTAATGTCTTCATTTAATTAAATAAATCAACTTGATTTAATTGAATCCTAATCTCCCAACTATCCTCTCATTTTATTTAAATAAATCTAAATATCTAAATCAAGTGTCAAATCAACTAACTTCCATCTAAGTTAATTAATCCTAATTAACTCCTAACACTAATCCTCCATTCCTCTAGCTTTTGCAACTTGCACATGTAAATCAATTTATTTGATTTATTAATTCCTTTGTTTCCATTCAAATATGGCATATTCTTGGAATAGTTCATCTATTTGAATTCTCCCTTCTAAAGGACTTTTTCCCTCCAAATTGGCATTTAAGGCTCTTACATGGCATTGAAGGCTCTTACAACTCTTCTTACAAAAGCCATCTTTTGAATTTCGAATTTCACCTACATGCATTAAACATGCACATTGTTCAAAATGTTCTCCACTCACCTTCATTAGCATGTTGACAAGTGGCACATTGTTATTGGTCCTTTTTTAATCCCACATCCATCCTATTCTTCAATCTTCAATCCTTCTTCCTTATAAATAGAGGCCTTCTCTATTGATTTGGAATCCAGAATCATCCACAACTTCATGCAAAGTTATTATCTATAGATTTCATGCAATTTCATCCACATTTTCATAGAATTCATCATCCATAGCTAGGTTATTGTCAAATTTTCATCAAGAATCACACAATCATCAAAAACTTGTCAAGGAATTGGGAAAGGGCTTCTTACCACATCAAAGAAGCACCAATTCCCCCATGGGATGCTGGTTTGAGCATTTGAATAAGATTCATTAGCTTTCATTTGATTATTTTACTTTGTTTCTTGTTCATTGTGTTTGAATGAATTTCATGGGGAATGCTTGTTTATGACTTGTTTATTGACTAATGTTTGATTGTTTGTTCATGTTTGAGCTGGTCTAGACCAAGCATTCACAATGATAATACTGCCTTTGTAGCTAGGCCCCGTTACCTTGCCTACTTTAGTTTATGTGATGCCTGGCCCTTTACCTTACAATCTTCTTTTGGGGAGACCTTGGATTCATGCTATGGGTGTTGTAACTTATACTTTACACCATTCCTTAAAGTTCATCACAAATAATCAGGTGGTCATGGTTAAAGCTGATCTAGAAGCTATTCACCTTTTTGAGCTAGCAGCTACCGGTTGGGCTTTAGTCATCTCCACTCTTAAGAATTGTATCCCATCTTTAACTGCTAACGCTATGGCATATTCTTCGACGATACCCTCCATGGAGGTTGTCCCTAAAGCAAATATTGTTAAAGACGAACCACCTAAAGTAGAAAGTCCTAAGTCTTCCCCATATTCTCCTTCTTCTTCCAAGTCAAATGCTTTCTTTGGTGATGATTGGGGCTCTCTAGAATTCTCTGAATTCTTCATTGCAGAATACAAAGCGAGTCCCACTCGTATAGAGTTTTTGAATGCCTTTGATATGAAGATGGATGATACTCCCATTAAGGAAGATAAATGTGATCCTATCCATGAGACCAGTCCTTCCCCTACTAAGGAGAGTAGTACCACTCTTGCAAAGGAGTTTAATGTTTGAGAACCAAGTGAAGGAGGTGAAAGCACTCCTATGGATGTGTTTGATGTTCATTGGTGTAATGAAACCCTCTACATAGAGCTGCCACCTCCCAAAGTTTTGCAAACCTGTTACGGTCTTGGATATGAACTCGCTTCAATATATGGCTATGAGTAGAAAGGCCTAGGGTGTATCAAACAAGGAATCCAAGTCCCTATCCAGTTTAAGTTGCAAAAGCACTATCTGGGTTTGGGATGCTCTATTGAACAATCTAAGTAGAAACCTTGGTGGAATGTCAATATGATTTCGGCCGAACCACTAAGTTTGGTCCATCCTAAATTGATAGAGGATAGGGGGCAAGCCGAGAAAATACCTTTAGACGTCTTCTCTTCACATGAAGCACTTGAGGAATTCCTAGGTGTCTACTCCCCGTTGCCTCCCTTCCATCACAAGAGACGATTCCCGTATCACCTGCATAAACAAGCATACTTTGGAGAATCTGTCTTGAGTATTGATGAGGAGGACCCTCTATCCAATGTTGGTAATGATGTTCTAATATCGTATCCTGAAGATCGTAGTTCTCTCCTTAAAGGAGATACTACTAAAATATCTATGGATCCCAAGTCTTCTAAAAAAGTAATTAAAATTGGGAAGTGTCTTTCTTCAAAAGAAGCAGACGAACATTCTGATCTACATTCTCATCCTGATATATTTCCTTGGATATATGAGGATATGCTCGATATTGATGAGTCTATAGTGGTTCACAATATCATCCTATGTCGCGACGCCAAGTTAGTTAAGTAGAAGATTCAAAAGATCAATCCTAGGGTGGCGTTGATGGTTAAGATTGAGATAAAGAAGTTGTTGAGAGCAAGCTTTATTCGTCTAATCAACTACTCACCTTGGATCTCAAATATTGTTTCTATTAATAAACTTGATGGTATTATTCACATATGTATTGAATTTTGTGACCTTAATAAGGATTCTCTTAAAGATGACTTTCTATTACCTAATATAGATATGATTGTAGATTCAACCATAGGCCATGCCTTGTTGTCTTTCATGGATTTAGGTTACAATCAAATTCATATTAATTTGAAAGAGCGATACAAGACAACCTTCACTACCCTTTGGGGTACCTTCTGTTATGTGGTCATGCCCTTTGGGTTAAAGAATGCAATAGCAACTTACCGATGGGCGATGACCCTAATATTTCATGATTTTATTCATAAGATCTTAGAAGATTATGTTGATGACATCTTGGAAAAATCTATAACCCGTCAAGATCATGTTAAGAACCTTCATCTTATTTTTGAGAGGCTTTGGCTCTATAAGCTGAGACTCAATCCCCTAAAGTGCGTCTTCGGTGTAGATGTCGAAAAAATTCTGGGATTTATAGTTTCTCACCGTGGAATCAAAGTCGAAAAAATAAGATTGATGCTATTGTTAACATGCCTCCACCCAAGAACATTATTGAATTGCAAATCTTACAAGGGAAGATTCAGGCAATTCATAGATTCATATCTCAATTGGCTAATCGTACTCTTCCCTTCACTTGCCTATTGAAGAAAGATGTTCACTTCATATGGGATGAAGAGTGCCGAAAAGCTTTTGAGTCAATCAAATCCTATTTGGCCAATCCTCTTGTATTAATGTTGACTATGCAAGATAGACCCTATTTTCTTTATCTTGCAACATCCCCATATCCTTTAGTAGCTTTGTTGGCTTAATATGACGATGCTAAGAAAGAGAGAGCAGTCTACTACATTAGCTATGTTCTGTACGACCTTGAAACTCATTATTCCTCCATGGAGAAGTAATGCCTTGCTCTTGTATTTGCTACATAGAAGTTAAGTCACTATCTTCTCCATGTCGAAATGCACATCATCATAAAAATCAATCTTCTAAAACATTTGTTCTCCAATGCTAATCTCGTTGGGAGATTAGAAAAATGAGTAATGTTACTGTCTGATTTTGACATAAAGTTCATTACTCAGAAGTCAATAAAAGGTCAAGCGGTTGCTGATCAATTGGTGGATGATCCCTCGTCTCGCTCTTTCCCAAGTTTGGATCTATTTCCTGATGAGAACATTTTTTTGATTAACTATGACCTTGAATGGAAAATGTACTTCGATGGGTCAAGAGGTTAGACCAGTTACGAAGCAAGTGTGGTTCTAATTCCGCTTGAAGGTAAACCGGTCCCTCTCTCCTTCTAATTAGACTTTCCTTGTACTAATAATATCGCCGAGTACGAAGCTCTCGTTGTTGGCTTGCATGCCGTGATTTCACTAAAAATAAAACACCTCCACATACTGGGTGATTCTGAGCTCATTGTGAACTAGATTATGGGAGCCTATCATGCTAATAAAAGTAAGTTGTCTCGATATCAAGACCTTTCTTTTTCCTTGCTTAATTAGTTCTCTTCTTTCACAATAGACAGTATCCCTAGGAGGGAGAATAGACATGCAAATGCCATGGCAAGCACTGCTTTTGTAGTACCTTTCGACAAGGCCACAAAAGAATACCATTCTGTGGTTCAAGTCCTTTGGACCCCAATTGTTTCTGACCAACCTAAATCTGATGCCTCCGTGTGCTCTCACGTGGATGTGAGAGAATGGTTTTCTAATATTTACAACTGCCTAAAGACTGGAAATTTTCTCGATGATGGGACGAAGAATGATCGTACTCGTATACGAAAGCTTTCAACCCGTAATGTTATTTTATCTGATGTTCTCTATCGAAAGTCTTATAACAACTTGCTTCTTCGATGTCTCACTAAAGTGAAAATACCCCTCTCCCTTAAAGAATTCCATTCAGGCTCTAGGGGTGGACACTTTGGAGGTAAATCCCCGACGAGGAAGTTGATACACATGGGGTACTTTTGGCAAATGATGGAACAGGATTCCTTCGATCTCGTTAAAAAGTGCTTGCAATGTCAGCAACATAGTCATCTTATTCATGCACCCGCACAAGA
The DNA here is from genome assembly GCA_007258455.2 of Sequoia sempervirens. NCBI lineage: Eukaryota > Viridiplantae > Streptophyta > Pinopsida > Cupressales > Cupressaceae > Sequoia > Sequoia sempervirens. The sequence continues at coordinate 186,608,198 of VDFB02358134.1, read as the reverse complement.
GTTACAAAATCAGACCTCTCCTTGGTTGTTCGCAAAGTGGGGGTTGGATATTATTAGAAAATATCACCTCCTTCTTCTAAAGGACATATCTTTATCACTATGGCTACAAATTATTTCACGAAATGGGTCAAAGCTATTCCACTTCGATCCACGAATGCTTAAGCTATATGTAGTTTTCTTCTGAACAACATTATTTCTCATTTCGGATTGCCTGCTACACTTGTTTCTGACAATGGTATTCCATTCAAGAACAAGCAAGTAAAGTAATTATTAGAGAAATTTCACATTCAATATAGATTTTCTACACCCTACAATCCGCAATTTAATGGTTAAGCAGAAGCATCTAACAAGACTCTTGAGCTCATTCTTTGTAAGACAATTAATAAGCATGGTAAGGATTGGCATATTCAATTAACATATGCTTTGTGGGCCTATCGCACGAGCATTTGTATGGTGACAAGGATGATGCCTTACAACCTCCTATATGACACCGAAGCTATCATGCCTTTAGAGTTGGAGATTTTGTCCTTACAGGTTTCCCTTGAAGGGTTAATTGACGATGAAACTTATTGAGCTAATCATTTGCATTAGCTAGAGATACTTAATGAGTGTTGGTTATAGGCCCTCGACCATCTTAAAGCTTATCAACGATCATTATCAAGACAGTATAATCAAAGTATGCTTCCTAGAACTTTTAAGTTGGGTGACTTGGTTCTTTATAAGAATCAGAGAAATGTAAATGCACCGCCTAATCAAAGAGGGAAATTTAGTCCTAACTGGTTGGGCCCTTACATTGTCATCTTTGTGTATGGTTTGAGTGCCTATGGATTGTCTTCTATGGATGGAACACCTCTAAAAGAGCTCGTTAATGCGATGCATCTCCATCAATACTATGCGTAGTGTCCAACGTGTCACGTGTGCGGTGTTTACTCTTTAAGGGTAGTAGCATTGCATATGTTGACATTATTCATTAACACATTATGAAATTTTTTTGTGTTATGATATGACCATGTGTGTGTGTGTGTAATATACATACATCTGTCTTGCTATGCTACGTAGCCATGCATTACATTACATATTTTAAAGCAGTTAGATCATCATTGTGTTTAATTAACATACATCCATATAAGCATATTGTGAATGCTTCAGCCTAGACCTGTTCAAACATGGACAAACAAAAAAACATTAGTCCTCAAACAAGTTTAAACCAAACATTCCCTATGAAATTCATTCAAGCATAAGAACAAGAAAACAACATAAAATATCAAATAAAAGCTAATGAAATCTCATTTGAATGCTCAAACCAACATCCCATAGGGGAATTGGTTCTTCTTTGATGTGGAAAGAAGCCCTTTCCCAATTCCTTGATAAGCTTGATGATAGATGTGTGATCCTTGATCATGCAAAATGTCCATAACCCAGCTATGGATGATGAATTCTATGATGACTTGGATGAAAATATGGATGAAATCATGGATGCTTTGGATTCAAATGACTATAATAACCTTGCATAAAATTGTGGATGATTGTGGATGAACTTGTGGATCCCAAATCAATAGAGAAGACCTCTATTTAAAATGGAGAAGGTTTGGAGAATGAAGAATAGGATGAATGTGGGATTAAAACTTGAACCAACGGCATTGTGCCACTTGTCAACATGCTAATGAAGGAGAGTGGAGCATATTTTGAACATTGTGCATGTTAAATGCATGTAGGTGAAATTTGAATTTGAAGAAGTGACTTGTGTAAGGAGGGATGTACGAGGAATTAATGCCAAGTTGGCTCAAGGAGAGGACATGTAAGAGCTTTTAATGCCAAGTTGGAGGGAAAAAGTCCTTTGGGAGGGAGAATTCAAATAAGTGGAATATTCTAAGAATATGCCATATTTGAATGAAAATAGGGGGAATTAATAAATCAAATAAATTGATTTACATGTGCAACTTGCAAAAGCTAGAGGAATGGAGGATTAGTGTTAGTTAATTAACTTAGATAAAATTTGATTGTGACATTTAATTTAAATGCTTGAATCTATTTAAATCAAATGAGAGGATATTGGAAGATTAACAATTAAATAAATTTGGTTTATTCAATTAAATGAAGAACATTAGGATTAAAAATAAAGTTGATTTATTTAATCAAAGAAAGAACTTTAGGATCTAATTAAATAAAGTTGATTTATTTAATCAAAGAGGAAACATTAGGATATAATTAAATAAAGTTGATTTATTTAATCAAAGAGGAATCATTAGGATTTAATTAAATAAAGTTGATTTATTTAATTAAAGGAGGAACATTAGGATTTAATTAAATAAAGATGATTTATTTAATTAAAGGAAGATTTTGATAAATTAATTAAATAAAGATTATTCAATTAATTGGTTAGTAAAGAAATGATCAAGGAAGAATCAGTGTTAGTCAATCAGGATCGAGTGCATGATATCAATCAGGATATTTCAAGTGTCTACATTTTTCCCCTCTTTGAAGCAATGTACCTGTTGCATTGGTTCAAAGAATAACCTTGCCGAGATCAAAATTAAAAAAAAATCTGGTTTTTTTGGATGCCCCAGCGGAAGGAAGTATACTGGTACACTGCCCCCTCGAGAGATCGAGCGAAAAAATTGATTTTAGGGTCGATCTCATGAAAAAGAGGTTCAACATGGATGTATGGATGATGTGATGATGCCTATATGATTATGCAATGGATGCAAATGTATGGTTTAATGAGATGCTTAGAATAACCAATCTATATTATGGTGCAATGATGATGCAATGCATGTGAAATGATTGGTGTTTCCTATTATGTATGATATGGATGATATGTGATATGTTGATGGTTTGTGGATACAAGATGGATGCATTAGTGATGTTTGGTTGACCGTCATGATACCATGTTAGTGCAGAGAGAAGAAAGAAGAAATGAGATGATGAAAAGAGGATCCAACAAGTCCATGATCTGCCAAGACTTTATTAGAAATAATGATGAGAGATGATGTTTCACTTATCAGAGATTGGGATTTTTAAAAGGGCTTACCTTATTTTTGATAACACACATAGGCACAATGCATCAAGGTATAAAGAACCATGATGGCATTGTACTTAGTGTGATGGAATTTGACTTGACAATCAGATAGGAGTATCCTTGTTCACACCTAGCATACAAAAACCTTACTAGGATGTACCTCAGATATTTCAAACATCTCAGACCAAAACACGAAAAAAGAAAAACCGAACAATGTAATAGTCAACAAGTTGTCCAAAACACCTTCCATCCATACCTAATAAAGCAAGTATTCACCAAGGTTATATTACAAGAACATCTAACAAACACAACAAACAAAAGATAATGATCAATGCCCCATTCCTTTCTCTCTAAATCGTTTTGATTAGACATCATCGAGAGGTCATTGGAATGAGTGCAATAAGATAAATCAAAGAAAAGATCTAGTGAACAAACAAGTCAATGTTCTTCATACCTCTAGCCAAGACTAAAATATGATGATGCTTGATGTTGATGTCCATTGTAGGAAGGATGCATCCTAGGACATGATGTTATCAAATGGTTTGGGAAAAACTAGATGATGGGCTATGAATACCAAGAGTTAACCAACTTGTTTACCTACTGACGTAGACTTGAGACCTTAACATTTGAGTTTTCACTTTCAAACTGCTAGACTTGTTTCCGATTGTTTCACCAAAGGTTGAGGATGACGATGATTTATTATGAGTGGATGTTTATTGCGGGTGAATGCAAAACGTGATGGATAGAATTTTTGGGTTTTTTGAATGTTTTTGGTATTTTGCAATGTTTTGAGGCTGTTTTGAGTTTTTTTGAGATGTTTTGCAAATGTTTTGATTTTTCAAATTTTCCAATGTTTTGGTGTTTTCTGATATTTATGATTTTTTTTGGATTTTGTGTCTTAGCGGCCCATCAATAATGGCCTTGCCTACGTTTAAGTTCAGAGATGATGTAGTTCAAACAACATTTTTTGACATTTTTTTGACTTTTTAACTTGTTTTGGGATTTTGATATGATTTGGATGTTTTTGGATTTTGTGTTTTTTGACAATTTGGATATGTGACGATATCAGTGATCTGTTTTTGGATTTTGTTGAAAACTAAGCTAAGGTTGATTGATCTGATTTGATGGATTGATGCTGATAACATTGTTGAGGATACACAACAATGCAAGGATAATGTTTAAGCAACACGAGGATTGGAATGAATATCCCGAGATGATGATGGATTGATTGGATTTGATTGATCAGGATTTTGAAGCTTAATTTTGGAACAATTTTTTTTTGAATGATTTGATACGACATTGAAGTACCAATTAGATGTGACTAATATTGATTGTTTGGATTGATGTTCGATGATAGATAAAGCTTTACAAGAAACATCTTCTTGTCAAAATATGCCATGGGCTAGTGATTTGTATTTTGTCTCACAATTGCTTTGACTAATTTGATTTCACGTTTGTCAATGTTCAGATCACCACATAAGTTGGAGGATATAGATCAAGATTTATTCCCGAAGCAAGATGTAAATATCTGCCCCTAGTGTCTAGTAATGTTTGAAATGTCATGGGTGGATGGTTGGATAAATGTATGGATGAATGGATATGGATTATCTTGCGATAAGATAAGGTGTTCAAATAAATAATGCTCATTTGGATAATGCTTCATGGCTCTGATAACATTGGGTAGGATAGGATCAATGAAAATGACCCATGCCAAAAATTTTATCATAAGCAAGTATAAAGTGTGCACCAAAGTTTTACCAAGATCAAGATAATTTGGACTATGAATGTAGATGGATGAAAATGGATTGGATAAATGGTTCATGGATGAAATGTTGGATTTATCATGGATGGGATGAGATGCTTCCACCTGAACTAGTGCACGTAGATGCTCAATTCTACACATGACGCCTATTTTCTAGGTTTTCATCATGGTACCTGTCCAAAGCGTCACCGTAGTGGTTTTTACTGGAGGATGATTTTTTTCTTTACTGTTTTCAATCCTTTTTTTGATTTCTTTTTTTTCTTTTTCTTTTTTTTTTTTGAAAGATTTTAAGCTCATGTGCTGAACCACCTTATGGTATTGATGTAGATGCTTTTGTCATACTATTCCATCAATATCCTGCTTGAAGAAGTTGCTTTGCTAAGATACATGCACTTGAATGCAACTTTTGAGATTCATGATTTGCTTTGTTTATACTGAAGTTAACTTTGTCTTTGTGCGCACATCACAATAGAATGCCCTCTGAATCCATATGATGAAGGGTGACTTCCAATACATGGTTAATATGAGAATTGGATATCATGCGTGGAGGCGTAGATGGAGTGTGTTTAGGAATAAAAGATGGACTGGTTGGCAGTTTGGAACCTTTAACTCTCCAAACTTAGGAAGATGTGAAATGATGGGTGGATACGAAAGTGTGCTTGGAATTAGGACCAACTGCTTGATACACTTTGTACATTGCTTGAGAAGCCTGCTTTTTCCTTTGTGGACATATTTGATGGATACTTTTTCCTTTTTTACTTTGCCCCATAGTTTCTTTGACTGATGGAGTTTGATAGGGATAATCTTTCTTTGTATTCTTTGGTATCCACTTGTATTTGATTTGTCTATTATGCTTCTCTACTTCTTTTTCTTTGATAATGTTCTTCTTGCTTTGATTCACATCCTTCTTTTGATGTTGGTCCCAATTCGTGGATGGGGTGATGGGTGGATGAAGATTCGTGATGTGGTTGGTTGTAGTATTGGCATTGGTTTCACCATAAGGATGATTCATGCTCCCTATGTTGATGCTTGCACTAGATAAAATTACCCTCAGTATTATGGAGGTATCACTGATAAGTTTATATCCCTTAATTGTCGAATAACCAAGCCTTGATGCTTAGGATTGCCAATAGTTTGCACTGGTTCTAGGATATCCTGTTCATGTAGGCCTAATCCTCTACCTTGATAATTCATCTATTGAAACATTTTATTTGCAATAGGATATGATTTACCTTGGAAACAAGGTGATACTCCTTCTCTACTTTGTTGTGGATCTTCAAAGGTGATAGCTTCTTCATTGATAAGATAGCTTTCCCTAAAAAAGGTAAGTGATCCAAGTTTATATGTGATAGGATCCTCCATAAGTGGGATACCTTTATGATTCATATCTTTGGATTGATCTTGTGAAATATCATATTTTAATGCTTCTTCAAGAGGTGTTGATGATTCATTGTCCATGTAAAAGTCTCCCTCATGATTCATTTTTTATATGCCTTCATAGGATGTTTCTGATTCATAAATTTTGTAGAAACTTTCTTCATGACCCATTTATGATATGTCTCAAGATTTTTCTATATCTTGATCATGTGTACAAATGTTAAGAGTAGGAGACTCTTGTTCCTTGGTAATGATATCAAGAGTATGAGACTCTTGTTTTGAATGAAGATCATCTACATGTCCATTAGGAGTAAGCATCTCATGGGTAGATGGAGGAATATGTGCTATATGGACATGATCATCATTTGTGACATCTTGTATGGATAGGAGAGTGCCCATTAGATCATTGTAGTATCATGGAGATGCAAATTCTTGATCTTGGTTAATGTTGAAATTGCTTTCAACGTACTTTGGATTGAGTTCTTGACATGGGTCAATTTCAAAGGATGGATTGCTTATAAAGGGTTCTTGGATATCTTCATTAGGCATGGGAAGTGGCTCAATATACTCTTGATCTTTGAGTGGACTTGGATCAAGTGTTGAGTTGAGGATTTCTTGAATATCTATAACCATGAGGTCAAAGGATGTCAATATGTCTTGGAAAGGACCATTTCTAGACTTTGGTGAAAGATGTTGATCATGCTTTTGAATAAATTCTTGAGATATGTCCTCTAACTCATTAGGTGATGTAAAGACATTTTCAACATGATCATTGGTCAAAGGATTTACGATTATAGGATCAAATAATGTTAACACTCCTTTGAATAGATCATTGTTGGATATTGTTGAGGGGTATTTATCATGATAAAAAAGTGACTCTTGATGTATGTTGATTTGATATTTGGATGAGGTAGAAACATCTTCAAGGTGCTCATTGATGGATAGATCTTGATCATTTTTTTCAACAATTGCGATGGAGAGATTGTCAATGCTATCACTAGTGGTTGAATCTTCATCATTGTCCTCAATAGTTATTATTTTTTGATCAATAAGGTCCTGGATGAGATTTTTGAGTCAAATACAATTTGATGTTGTGTGTCCCTCTATTTTGTGAAAATCACAAAGGTGCTTCTCATTATACCATGGTGGTTTAACTTGAGGCTCTTAATAATTTTCATAAACAAGGATTTTGATGAGATTTGCTTGTACCAACCATTGCATGACTGATTCGATTGGTTCCCCAAGTGGAGTGTATTTTTGTTTTTTACCTTGTGATATTTGTACTTTAAACCGACCTTGTGGTGGTAGATTTTGGAGATGTGGTGATTGATCTTTGAGATGGGGTGATTGGGTTTGTTGTTGATGTTGTTGATATTGATATCCAACCTCTTGACATTGGGGATATTGTTCTTGATGTGGTTGTGGACACAACTCAATGCTTTGATGACATGGTTTAACCAATGGAAGAGTGTATTGATTTTAGGGTGGAGATGTCTCTTGGTGCAATGAATCAACTATTTTGGTAAGTGTAGCAATTTGTGTTGGCAACACAAGGGAAGACAACTGAGAGGGGGGTGAATCAGTTGTCTCTGAATTTCAAACTTATTAATCCTTATTCTCAAATTTTATCAATATCAATGAAAGAATGAAATCAACATGAACACATCAAAAACACACATAACACCAAGATTTTTACGTGGAAACCCTATTAGGGGAAAAACCATGGTGGAGGTCAATCCACAAGATTATACCCTGTTAAAAGTATAAGAAGAATAAATGGGGAATGCAAATGCATTTAGGCACACTGCCTAGAGATCACTGCTCAATTACAAAGGAAGACACACTGCCTTATAGAAATATTCAAATTACAACCATCCAGATTTTGAACTGAGAAAATAGCATCTGCTAATGCCTGATTATAGTTCCGATTAAGCACATGAAAACTTCTTCACTCTTCTTCACTCTTCTTCACACTCGATTTTTCCTTCAAATGATTTGAACAATATTCACACACATGCACAGAAGCACACCCTTGCACACTTCAATTCGAATAAACAATTGCTCTTATATATCCGCAACATGAAATTACATTCGCTACAAGTTGGCCACAAAGAAATAATAAAATTAATACAAACTGTCGGCCCAAAATAATAGATAATTTTCAATGCGAATCAACTAAAATCAGCCATAACATAGTGAAGACCCAAAATAACATCTCTAGCACAAAAACATTTTAATTAATTTTTCCTCGAAGATCCACAATATGCTTCAACACCTTGTCGACCAAGAACAAGAAAAACATGAACATGCAAGAGAAAATCACCATCCACGAGCACACCGATCAATACAGATGTGCAACAAAGATAGAGCACAATCTAGAGACATCCACAAACATTATAAAACATTAGAGAAGCATCTGCAACAACTGAACTAACTGGAATCACATAATCTTCAATCAAAAACACCAACTGAGGCAACAACAAAAAACTGTCAGAATGTAAATCTTCATAACTCTACCAAATATTCACGCGGATCTTTGAAACTCAACATGGATAAACTAGATATACTCAGCAAAAAACCCTTTAGTCCACAACCTCTGACCAACAACATACAAAACTCACCGAAAGATAGAACATCACTTCACCACTGACAACCTGCAACTCATTTGTTACAATTTTCTCAATATCCTCGACATATACAACTTCAAATGCACTAATGCTAATAGTTTTGACATCAATGACAACCACATATCAGCAACACAACCACAACATCCAACAATTTGATCTTGGTTTTGATCTTGACACCCTTGATATAGTTGATTTGGTTTTTGTTCAAGCATATTTGGAATGTATACTTGTGGTGTTTGTATGGGATCATGGACAAATTGATTTTGGACAATGTTATGATTTGAGATGATGTTTAGATATGGCATTATAGGTTGAAATTGAACATTGTTGTGGTTGGGAATCACATTGCCTTGATTTAGGTAACTTTGATTTTGCATGGTGTTACCTTGACTTAGATCAACACATGGAGTTGTTAACATATTGCTTGGACTTTGAACAACATTTAAATGATTCACAAACATATCTATCCCAAAGTTTACAAAGTGTGTATTTTAAATGTTCATGATTGGTAAACTTGTACTTGGTATATTCACCTATGGCATGTATGGATTTGGTGGGATAATGTTGTTTTGTTGAAGACTCGTGCATTGATTCTTTGGTTGATAGATTTGTAGGTTTGGAATTTGATTTAAATCTACCATAGGGAAAGGTGGTCCAAAATTTAGATTGGGAAAACTCACATTTGTTGTATCATTGAGGTTTGTAGGAGATAATGATCCCATGTATGGATTGTATAAATGTGAGTTTTGATAATCAATTAGCATTGTAAGGCTTTGATAGTTTGGTTGATTTAGACCACTCATGATGTATGAATCAGGTTTATATTCCATGTTTTTCTTGTGTTTTAAACTTTTTGACCTCTAAGGAATTTAGGACCAATGATGAGATGAAGGATGAAAGGGGTGAATGATATGGGTGTTGAACTTTTAAGACCCTTGGAGGAATACTAGACTTTAAGATTCTTTGGATTTTTTGATTTGGATTGGATTTGATTTGGTTTAAATAATGGACCTATAAACCCCAAGATGTTGGATGTTATCTTGGAATAAACTTGTCCACAAGGATGATAATTTAACTAGATGTATGAGGAAGGATTCATCCACACACACTTAGCCAAACAAGGTGATTTTGATGTTTATTATGAAGTATTTTACCAAAAGTATAGTATGGATGATTTTTCCAATGGTTCAAAAGTTGTTTGTGAGATGGGATTTGATTGATGTTTGAGATGGATGAAATGATTGGTTGTTTTGATCCTAAATGAACCTAAGAAATACCTTGTTTACAAGACCAAGATAGTGAAGAACATGTTTTTCCCTAAGAGTAGTTCAAACCAAAAGACCAATGTTTTTCTTGGAAGACCATAAGACAAAAGATAACAAGAACTTGTGTGGGGTTCAATTGATTTCATCTTGATTAATGAATTGCTTTTACCACATCCACTCTTTCTTTCTTAGCTTTTCAAACTAAATGTCTGTCTCAATTTCCTTTTCATCCCACAAGGTAAATTATGTGGAAATCAAGGAAAGCAAGGCAATAGTTCCCTAATGTTGACTTTAAAGAGAGAAAATTGAGATATGGTCCCAACTATTTAGAAGCCTCTAAGGATAGAATCCCTAGGGACAAGCAGTAATATGTGGACTTTTCAAAGATATTTTCTCCTTCTAAAGGTTTGAAATTTGATGACCTTGTTGAATGTTTGTTTTCCAATGTTTTAGATTTCAAGCAATGTGTTTAATTGACTCAAAGATTGCACAACCCTAGGATGGAAAATAAAATACTTGTTGAATTCCCACTTGGATAAATCCAACTGTGTTTATTCAAAGCGGATGATTAGAAGCTTTACCACATTGACACCCCTCCATGACACTCACTTTTATGAGTCAACCAAGATTCAATTCTCATGAATATCCCATGATGAAATTTTTATCTCTACAAAGAATCACAAATATGTGGGACGACTTTGGAGGTCCGACCTCCTGATGCCAAAAAATATTGGGATTTTGGATTCTAAACAAAGGTTCGTAGTAAGGGCATCTAGTTTAGGGGGTGCAATGATAAACTCCTTGTGAGATATCTCCAAACCGTTATAATAAGGGATTTATGCATCATAAAGAAACTGGGGGAGAGTTATCATGCACTGCTTCCCATTGTTTACAATTTTCATCGCAACCACAAATTTATATGGCAGTTTGGAAGAGCTTGGATTATGCTCGTTACCACTTGGGTCATTCCCTTGGGGTGAGTACTTTTTCCCACCAAGGCAGGCCCTCTAAAGGTAAACAAAAGCAAGTAGGTGCATCTGTATTTCGATCAATCTTTGTTTGCATGAATAAAGAGAGAACACATGCAATGTCCTTTCTCACACTAGCAAGCTTTGTTCAATTTTAAGAGCCCAAATTTGAAATGTGGAGGCAATCTTTTAGACAATCTAATATCACCAAAATGCTTTTGATTCTCAAGATCACAATGAAGTGTGAGAGAAGTGCATATGCATTTCAATGGTATTAGTTTGTAAAAAAGATTACAAAACAAGATAAGCACATGTTCATTTTAAATCCTTGAAGACAATAGTGAGTTCTTTTTAAAGCACCAAGCTTGAGTGTGAAGTTGATTGTTCAATTTTAGTCCCAGATAAAAATTCTAGTAAGTGTCTAAGGTTCAATTTTAACCAACTCGACAAAGCTTTAGTTGTAGGTTAATTTTATGCCCAAAATAATTCTAGTTGGTCCTAAAGGAAAATATATGATAGGTTCTTTTCCCATGAGTGTTTAAAAACAATATTACAATGAGTATCAAATGCTTTTTCTTTCACTTCCATGCTCCACGATCCTTTAAAACTTGCAATCCAAGCTCCAAATATTAGATGAAATCAAAAACAAGAAGATATGAGGGTTAGATAAATGATTAAACATAGAAACCCTAAAACTTAGACCAAGTTTCATTGTGATTTGACATTAGGTGAAAATTTGAAAATTTTAACTCTATCAAAGTTAAGAAACACCCACACCATTTCATAGCTTATGAAATTATACTCCATTTCAAAAAAAAATCTTTGAAAAAGACCTCTGTATGTCCAAGATATGGCCATTTTAAGATTGACTATAAAAGCAAAAAAAACAAAGATCATATGCGCTAAGACAAAGAGCATATGTGGCAAAACAGAGCGCATATGCACTAAAAAGAGAGTATATGCGCTAAAATATCATATTTATGCACTGAAACAAGAGGTAAATGTGTTGGGTTGGGTTGTGGATGTGCTATAATAGAGCTTTGATGCACCAAAAGTCACCACCAATGCGTTGAAACAGACAATGGATGTGCTACATTGAAATTCATGAACGGACCTGTTGATGAAACTCGCAAGAAAAAATATTAAAAACTGGGCTAGGCCCCACGATGGGCGCAAACATGTGAACACTTCAGCCTAGACCTGTTCAAACATGGACAAACAAGCAAACATTAGTCCTCAAACAAGTTTAAACCAAACATTCCCTATGAAATTCATTCAAGCATAATAACAAGAAAACAACATAAAATATCAAATAAAAGCTAATTAAATCTCATTCAAATGCTCAAACCAACATCCCATAGGGGAATTGGTGCTTCTTTGATGTGGAAAGAAGCCCTTTCCCAATTCCTTGATAATATTGATGATAGATGTGTGATCCTTGATGCAAAATGTCCATAACCTAGCTATGGATGAAATCATGGATGCTTTGGATTCAAATGACTATAATAACCTTGCATAAACTTGTGGGTGATTGTGGATGAACTTGTGGATCCAAAATGAATAGAGAAGGCCTCTATTTATAATGGAGAAGGTTTGAAGAATGAAGAATAGGATGAATGTGGGATTAAAACTTGAACCAATGGTATTGTGCTACTTGTCAACATGCTAACGAAGGAGAGTGGAGCACATTTTGAACAATGTGCATGTTAAATGCATGTAGGTGAGATTTGAATTTGAAGAAGTGACTTGTGTAAGGAGGGATGCAAGAGGAATTAATGCCAAGTTGGCTCAAGGAGAGGACATGTAAGAGCTTTTAATGCCAACTTGGAGGGAAAAAGTCCATTGGGAGGGAGAATTCAAATAAGTGGAATATTCTAAGAATATGCCATATTTGAATGAAAATAGGGGGAATTAATAAATCAAATAAATTGATTTACATGTGCAACTTGCAAAAGCTAGAGGAATGGAGGATTAGTGTTAGTTAATTAACTTAGATAAAATTTGATTGTGACATTTAATTTAAATGCTTGAATCTATTTAAATAAAATGAGAGGATATTGAAAGATTAGAAATTAAATAAATTTGGTTTATTCAATTAAATGAAGAACATTAGGATTAAATAAAGTTGATTTATTTAATCAAAAAGAGAACTTTAGGATCTAATTAAATAAAGTTGATTTATTTAATCAAAGAGGAAACATTAGGATTTAATTAAATAAAGTTGATTTGTTTAATCAAAGAGGAAACATTAGGATTTAATTAAATAAAGTTGATTTATTTAATTAAAGGAGGAACATTAGGATTTAATTAAATAAAGTTGATTTATTTAATTAACAAAAGAATTTGATTAATTAATTAAATAAAGATTATTCAATTAATTGGTTAGTAAAGAAATGATCAAGGAAGAATCAATGTTAGTCAATTAGGATCGAGCGCATGATATCTGTATACACCTAAAATAGGTCATCACCTTTAATTAATTAAATACTATCTATTTAATTAATAGTTTGACTACGTATAAATAAATTCTCAATTTATTTATATTTTTTATTTTCTAAATTCTCCAAATCTAAAACATATTCTTCTAAATTAATTAAATAAACAAATTTCCATAAGCTTGTTTTATTTAATTAATTTTCACTAATCTCGATTAGGAATTTGAGCACATGTCTACAACTTTTTGTGCCACCTCACCAAGGTCACATGAAATTAAATAATTCTAATTTTTAATTAGAATTATCTTCAACCAATTTTAAAAGCACATGGCTTATTCCTCACACACTTCCACCAATTTTAAAAGCACATGGTCTTTTTCTTCCCACACTTGAGTCTTCCATCCAAATGGCATGTTGCCCATTGGTCAAGAGATTCTTCCATCCAAATGGTATGTTGTCTTTGGTCAAGGGGACAACATCTTGATTCTCTTCATCTTCACCATCCATTTTTCTTATTCAAATCTGGACCGTTGATTATTGCCACCTCACCATATGCTTGGAAAAGGCTATAAATACAACCCTTGGGCCTTGCATTTTGCATCCACATTTGAAGTAAAGTTATCATGCAAGTTTTATCATTGGAGCTTGGAGCGTTTTGGATTCTTATAGCTAGTCTTTACATCATGTTTTTCTTTGCATTTACATCTTAGCTTTAAATCTTGCATCATAGTTGCATTTTAGATTAGTTCATTTTAAGTTTGCATTTGAGCATATGGAGTATCATCTTAGTCATTGTTAGTTTGCATTTGAGCATATGTAGAATCATATATAGATCATCATAGTTCAATACCATAGCATCTACCTCCACTTGTTCATTTATCATAAACATCATCCTCCACTCATCATAGCCTTCATCATCATTGTTTGCATATAGTTTCATGTAGGCATTAGATTGGCTTGCATGTTGAATTTTATCTCGTTTCCTAAGTAGTCATTTTAACAACCATTGTGCTCATAGAAATCTGAGGGCCAAATAGTTTAATAAATCCTTAGGAATAGAGGACAATGAGATGTTCTTGAAAGATTCATTAAGATGCAATTTAGAATAGTTTACTTTGCTTTGAATCTTTAATGTAAATCGTTTCATTAAGGTTTGTGTTGATCCTAACTTTGCACATTTCACACACACCCTTACTAAAACCCTTGTTGTAGTTTTTCCAAAACCTTTATCTATTCTTTGGTGCAACAACGGTCGTTGCGAAGGCATCCACATTCTTGCAATTTTTAGTAGAGATGAAAAATATGCCATGGGAGATTCATGGGTATTGATGCTTGGCTGCCCCAACAAGTGAGTGTCATGGAGGGGAGCCAGTGGGGTCAAGCATCTAGTCATCCACTAAGAATAAGTGTGGTTGGGGTAAAACCCACGTGTAATCCAAAAGAATACAGTCTTTCACAACCTTAGGAGTGTACATTGCTTGATGTGTCTTTATCAAAGTGCTTTCAATACAAAAAAAATGTCACATATCGAAAGTGAAAACCCTGATTCAGAATTGCATTTAGTGAAACAACCAAGTCTCCCATTAAAAAATTAGGAAAACCAAGCAAATTTTCAAAGAAATTTCAAAAAAACAAGTATGAACCTGTTATGGTGCCTTTTGTCTCTGTTTTGGCACCTTTTGTTCATTTTGTGGCACCTTTGCACATTTTGTGGTGCCTTTTGTCTTCGTTTTGGCACCTTTTGCAGAACACAAAACAATGACCTAGGTTAATCTCTTGCCCAACAATCAGTCTCATTTTAGGGATCCTCAGCAGTATTCAACTAATCCTTAGGTAAAATAGAGTCTAAACATGTGTGTTACCAAATGATTTCATGAAAGATTAAAATTCAGAAACCAAAGTCCAAACCTCTTAGTCCAAAAGAACATAAAAAATGTCTCAAAACACTTTACGAATTTAGAGAGAGGTTGACCTTCAATTTCTACAAAAGAGCTTGCAAGAACAATCTTAAATTATACATCTTTTATTATTGTCAAAATCCATAGCTTTTCTAAAGGTTTGAGTACCTTGTTTAGGAAGAAAATTTACCTTCGGTTTCACAGTTTGAGCTAAAATTTTGAAACTTTCCCAAAGTCCAAGATCATTCTTTAGATACCTTAGAATTCAAACTTGTTAAAACTGACTTCTACAAGTGGAATTTTCCAACCTAAACCAAGATCTAACATCAAAAAGTACCAACATCATCAAATTTATCACACCTGTGATTATTAAGCCTAGTTTCATCATCAGGGTTTATCGTCCCCTCATCACGAAACAAAGCTATATAATCAAATCAAACTTAGTCTCAATAGAATTTGTCATTCTATTTGACTTAGTTGTAATCCTTGGTACTTTTCCAAAACCTAGATCAAAGTTTAGTCTAAACTATAACACTTGTATGCCCGTTCAAACAAGGTTACAAAAAAAAAAAGCTCAAGGAAAAAGGACTTGAAAATCAAAACATTGAAGAGCTAAACATCGAAACTCCAACCATTGAAACTCCAACCATTGAAACTCTGATCATTGATACTCAAAACACCAAAACTCAAAACAGTGAAACACAAAACACCATGGTGGAGGCTAAAGAGAATCCTTTCTGTGGACTCAACAACACTGAAGGGGAAGAAATAACCAAAGAAGAGATCCAACATGTAGAACAAGACCCCAATTTCCACAAATGTTTAGAAAATATTTTTGAAATAAATGGGGAAAAATACCTCCTTATGCTAGCCAAACAAGGTTCCAAATTACCAGAAGGATTTGATGTGAATCAATTGAAAGCACCTCCTAAAAAGCCTGAAACTGAACACATGGTTTCCCTAACTCAACAAATGATAAATCTCCAACAACAAATTCTTGACATGCAAAGAGGAACCTCAAAATGATACTTGCTACAAGATATTTGTCCTTATCCATTTGATCAAAGTATCCACATGATACCGTTTCCCAAACATTGTGAATTCCCCAAGTATGACAAATACAATGGAAAAATTGATCCAATAGACCATGTGAGCGAATTTAGGACCATGAGTCTTGAATTTACATATGAGGAAACATATTTGATGAGATTATTCCCAAGAAGCTTAGGTGGACATTGTCTTGAATGGTTCTCCAAACTCACCCCACCAATTAACACCTTTGAGGAATTAGTCAGCAAGTTCATCACCCAATATTCATACAACATCCAACATGACATCACCATGAAAGATCTTTGTAACCTAAAACAAAAGAAGGGTGAATCGTTCCTTGTGTTGTTGCAAAAATGGAGAAGGTTATTTGCACGATATTCTCGTCCTGTACCCGAAAAGGAAAAGATATAAAACTTTATTGACAACCTCAATGACGAGATGAGTTATAGATTGGAATTGCAATGTCCCCCAACCTTCGAAAAATTGATTGAAAATAGGATTAAAATTGAAGAGGCTTTAGTCAAGGGAGGAATCATCGAAATATACAATGAAAACAACTCATCAAACTCCTCCAACAATTACAATAGTGGTGACAAACCCAAGTTTTGGCAACACAACAAGAATGCCGGTAACAATGATGCTTCAGCTGAAACCCAAAATGCAAAAATCGTATTCAATTTGACAGCCGCTGCCATCAAAACCAATCAAAACAGCAGCCCAAACAATAACAAATCTAAACCAACTTCAACCTCACACAAAATACCATCATCAAATTGAAGAAGGTTCACACCTTTGCGACAATCCTTAGAATCGGCAATGAAAGAGCTTCTTGAAGCCAAGGTTATAACGTTACCAGAGGCACGAGATTATAACCCACAAGTTAAACCACCATGGTGGAATGATGCACATTTCTATGACTTTCATAGGAACAAAGGACATAAAACCAATGACTGCATACATCTGAAACATTTAGTGCAAGATTTGATTGATAACAAGATAATATTTGTAGAGGGACCTCAAACAAACAATGATCATGGAGCGTTTAAGAACCCTCTACCAAACTATGAAAAGGGAGAATCCTCATCAGCGAACACCAATGGAAAGAATGTAAACTATGTCTACGATACTACTATTCTTAACATTTGTGTTGTTGGTAATCCAATCAATGATAAACAAAGCATTATACTAGCTGATTCAAAAGTTTGCCATCCCAAGCTATGGTGGGACATGTAACCACACCTCATTGCCTATCATTTACTGAAAACGATGATGCATCACTCACCCATTTGCATAATGCTCCACTTCATATTGAGGTTTTGATCCATAAATGTCTAGTCAAATGTGTTCTAATAGATGGAGGAGCTGGTTTAAATATATGTTCTTTAAAGTTTATACATGCCTTGGGATATTCAGAAAATGTAATAGACTCCAGTAAAAAGATTACCTTGAAGGGATATGATGCAGAAGAGCACTTATCTAAAGGATTAGTTACTCTACCAATCAGAATCGACCCTATGGTGAAAGATGTGGTTTGCCAAGTCCTTGATCTCCCCTTGACCTATAATATCCTCCTTGGAAGACCGTGGATACATGAAATGCAAGCAATTTCCTCTACATACCATCAATGCTTGAAATTTTATCATGATGTAGTCGAAATCACAATACAAGGAGATCCTAATTCTTTCATGTCTAGCCATAATCAAAGTCCTAAAGTTGAAATCACCATCCCTAGCAATTGTGAAGCATCCTCCCCTCAAATAAATGTTGATCATGAAACCGTCAAAACATCCACTCTAGTCACTGCACTATCAAACCCCAAAGTCCAAATTCATGATCTAGGATGTGGAGAATACCGTCTGGATAAGTTGCTAATAAATGACACTTCTATTGTTGTCGAGAAAGGGTAGACTTCCAATAATGATGTTGAGACTGCTACAGAAGAAATGTAGAAAGATGACCGTGTTGGGATTGAAACCTTTTGGGATCTTGATGATACACCTACCCTTTCCATATCCGGCCACACACAAGCTTTTGATACCTATGATAACCCCCTATTTGGCTAGGATATCTATGATAACCCACTTTTTGACCATGATCCTACTGAGGATAGCCAACCATCCTTCCATCACACTTGCCCTGGGCTAGGGTATGAATCTCCTAATGTTCCCTCTATCAAGTCATCTTGCCTAGTCACTAAGGATGTGCAAGTCTCCATTAATGTTAGTAGTACCGAAAAGGATAGTATCAAAGACTCCATTGATGGCATCACCACTCCCACTTCATTCATCTCACCCACATCCATCCACCTTGTAGACATGGATCAACAAGTATCATCTAAAGAAAATATAATGGAGGAAAATTAGAAATCAAAGGTAAAAATGCCTTTTTCCAAAGGAGATTCAAAATCAAAAGAAAGCTTGCCACAAAAGAAAAATCAAAAGAATTCCCTTAGCCAAAATAAAAAGCTATTGGAAAAATCAAAAGCAAAAAAGGATCAAGCAAAGTCCCTTAGCCAATACAAAAATCTATTAGACCAATCAAAAAGAAAGAAAGATCTAGACAAGTCCCCTAGCCAAAATAAAAAGCTACCAGACAAATAAAAAACCAAAGTAAAAAATAAAAGCAAGCAAAAGTTGATCTCCAAACATGCCTCTCCCTCAAAACTCATTGGGGGCATCTATCAAAGAATAAAATCAAAGAAATAACTTGTTGATTCACGGTCTACATCCATGTCACTCATACCACATATTCCCTTCCACCCATCCATGTTCACATACCCGTCATATCATTACGCTTCCATTGGTGATGTCTTTCAATGCGTCTTTGATGGAAACCCCTTCACATACTATAACTCATCAGTTGCCCAAGCTCCTTTTTGTCTAAAGCCTGATGGCCCATATAGCGTGCACATTAGGGATCCTATCATAACCTCTTTTATCTGTCACCTCTATCATCCGTCATATTTTCCATTCATGTTATTCATTTCGATCGGGTCCTTTCATCCAGCATGGTCATTCACACAAGATCGAGGCATCGTCACAACAGTCTTTGGATCAAGAGCATATCAATTATCTACACCAAAAGGGGATTTGTTTGATGAACCCCTCAACAACCTGCATTCAAGAAATTCTACACTTGAATCATCTAGTGCATTGGGGAAAAGGTCCTGAAAAATACCAAAAACATCAGAAAATTTCTTGAAAAAATGGTTGCCTTGATGAAAACTTGGAAAATAGGCGTCTTGGTAACAACAAAAAAATCTGAAACTGAGAAAAAAAATCATAAAATATGAAAAAGTGCAATAAAAACAAGTAGTGAAAACCTGACAACAGGCGCTATTTGTGATAGGTTAGCTTTTCCATCTATTTGAGCATGTCGACCATTCACTTTCGCCATTCGCTTTCGCCATCCATCTACCTATCCTTTGAAAGCACCATGTACATATCCTGGCATCATGGTTGTGTCTCACCCTAGACTGGGGGAAAAATCTTGAACTCATTGGGGGCAACAAAATTTGAGCTTGAACCAACAAATAAACAAAAATAAGACAAACACAACAAAAACAATGATTAAAATGCAACCCAACATTGAACATCAATCACCATCAGAAATGCATCAAACATCCATATCATATCAAAATCCAAAAACAGGTCAAAAGTTAGTCAAAAATTCAAAAACAGAGTCGTCTTGTCGAACTACGTGGTCTTTGCGTGTACAACATAGGAAAGGCTAATCTTTGATTAGCACCCAAGGCCCCTGGGATAGGTCTTTAGGTTAGGTTCTTGGTCAAAATCTCAGAAAACACCTAAAAATTGGAAAATCAAAAAATCCCAAAAACATCAGAAAATTGAAAATAAAATAAAATCAAAAGGATGATGCTCTTCTAAATCATGGGTTATCACGTTAAACACAAAATATTCAATTGTTGTACTTTGATTTTTGTTATCATATCTGTTGAGCCCCTCGATGATGTACCAAACTAGAGGAGCCAGGAAGGAGTATTATTTTTTCTTTGTTTGTTGTCTATGAGTTGATCATTATTACTGTGCAAATTGTTGCAAGACGTGCGCTACAAAGTATCATTGATGACATTCTAAATTTGCATAGGAAAACGGTTAACTCTTGTTTGTTTATGCAAGAAATACTCAGGTCATCTCGGTTTAATTATACTTAGATTCTTGTGTTAACTTGCACTATCAAACATCATGGAAGTAGTACTCAGGTCATCATGGTCTAAATATACCATTGATGCTTGTACTCACTTTCAACATTTTAAAGGCCCAATGATGATAACAAACATGACAAATCAACTGTTATGAATGACAACTTTTGCATACGATATTTTCATGGTTAGAATAGATTGCATCCATGTTATTTTGCATCTGTATTTATGGAATTTCCAAAGCTGCAACAATGATGTTATCTCTTGCATTACAGGATTGAGTACACTTGACATTACCAAAAACACATTATTTTCATATAGTTACACATCACTTGCATTATCATCAATTAGAAAAAAATATCATTTAGTTGCATATCAATTGCATCATCATTTGCATACAGTAAAAAACATTACAACATCAATCATCCATCCATACATCACATCATAATATTTACATCAGAAAACATAAACTGCATCACATTTCATTGGCATAATAAAATCCATCACATGCATCATATAGGCATCATTCATAAATCATCATAGACTCATAACAAATCAGTTGCATCATCATTTGCATCCATAGCATATCATAATCATCATAACATGGAAATTAAATGCATCCATCATTATCATCATGATCATCATCACATAAATCATAGACACATAGATCAATCATCATCATCGCTGCACATCATATATACCTCAAAATAATGTCAACTGTACAAGGATATCCGAATATCGAGAGGTACATAATAAAAAATGGCAGAAATCATAATGTTTCAACTGAATCAGTGTATACATCAGGTCTCGGTACATCATCAAGTCTCGGTACATTAATCAATCCTATACCGGGGCATATCAATCAATCAGAGAAGTCAAACCAAATCACCCAATCAAATCTAAATCTACCTGCACCAAATGCGAAAATCCGCCTATGATCATAACATATCGCAAATAAACAATCTTATCAATCAATCAAATTTTACTAGCTCTTATGAGACTTTGATCAAATCTCGTGAGCATTTATCATTGATCCTCACCTATCATGAGGTCAATCATCAATCTATCATTGATCCTCGCCTATCATGAGGTCAATCATCAATCTATCATTGATCCTCGCCTATCATGAGGTCAATTATCAATCTATCATTGATCCTCGCCTATCATGAGGTCAATCAATCAAACTATCATTGATCCTCACCTATCATGAGGTCAATCATCAATCTATCATTGATCCTCGCCTATCATGAGGTCAATCATCAATCTATCATTGATCCTCACCTATCATGAGGTCAATCATCATCATCCTATCATTGATCCTCACCTATCATAAGGTCAATCATCAACTATCACATCAACATCATCAAATCAATCGACTGAATGCTATCATCAAACATCAAACACAAGGAGGCAACATAAGGCATCAATTAATCAATATGGTAGGCTCAATCTTCTTTTTCAAGAGATAAATCATGTTTGATATCAAAGTATCATTGGTTTAACATTGGATCATCATCACATCAAGCAAAATCATCACACAATCGTCAAATCATCGACAAAACATCAAAATTCCAAACTTTACCGATTTATCTCTTGAGGGGGCACATATTCGTTAGTAGCTGAAAATCAATGTCTGGGGCATCGTTTGGGGCATCAAATTTTTTTTTGAGCATCAGTATCAAATTTTTCTTTGAAGCAATGTGTAAACACATTACTTCAAAGAGGGGAAAAATGTATACACCTAAAATCGGTCATCGCCTTTAATTAATTAAATACTAGCTATTTAATTAATATTTCGACTATGTATAAATAAATTCTCAATTTATTTATATTGTTCATTTTCTAAATTCTCCAAATCTAAAACATATTCTTCTAAATTAATTAAATAAACAAATTTCCATAAGCTTGTTTTATTTAATTAATCTTCACTAATCTCAATTAGGAATTTGAGCACGTCTACAACTTTTTGTGCCACCTCACCAAGGTCACATGAAATTAAATAATTCTAATTTTTAATTAGAATTATCTTCAACCAATTTTAAAAGCACATGGCTTATTCCTCACACACTTCCACCAATTTTAAAAGCACATGGTCTTTTTCTTCCCACTTGAGTCTTCCATCCAAATGGCATGTTGCCGATTGGTCAAGAGATTCTTCCATCCAAATGGTATGTTGTCTTTGGTCAAGGGGACAACATCTTGATTCTCTTCATCTTCACCATCCATTTTTCTTATTCAAATCTGGACCATTGATTATTGCCACCTCACTATATGCTTGGAAAAGGCTATAAATACAACCCTTGGGCCTTGTATTTTGCTTCCACATTTGAAGTAAAGTTATCATGTAGGTTTTATCATTGGATCTTGGATCATTTTGGAGTCTTATAGCTAGTCTTTACATCATGTTTTTCTTTGCATTTACATCTTAGATTTAAATATTGCATCATAGTTGCATTTTATGTCCTCCATTGCATCATAGTTTCATTTTAAGTTTGCATTTGAGCATATGGAGTATCATCTTAGTCATTGTTAGTTTTCATTTGAGCATATGTAGAATCATATATAGATCATCATAGTTCAATACCATAGCATTCACCTCCACTTGTTCATTTATCATAAACATCATCCTCCACTCATCATAGCCTTCATCATCATTTCTTGCATATAGTTTCATGTAGGCATTATATTGGTTTGCATGTTGAATGTTATCTCGTTTCCTAAGTAGTCATTTTAACAACCATTGTGCTCATAGAAATATGAGGGCCAAACGGTTTAATAAATCCTTAGGAATAGATGACAATGGGACGTTCTTGAAAGATTCGTTAAGATGCAATTTAGAATAGTTTACTTTGCTTTGAATCTTTAATGTAAATCATTTCATTAAAGTTTGTGTTGATAATAACTTTGCACATTTCACACACACAAAATATCAATAAGGATATTTCAAGTGTCTACAGATATAATATCCACTGCATCAACATATATGAATATAAAGAATCATACACATCAAACTACACAATGACATGATGTTTAAACTAGTATATGTATATATATATATCTACAAAAATGATGTACAAAATGGGAGGTCCCTATGGTTGTGACGTGTGGCTCCCAAAGCCCTCTAGCTCTAGTTGTTGTTGTGGTATGGGGAGAGGCTACACTGTGGTCATGGACCTAGATTGATGGGAGTGTGATGTGGATAGAGCTACCCGCATCCCCTGATCTCTCCCTGTAGCGAGCATATCGTGAATTGTGCCTATGTTAGCTCCTACCATAGCTATTGAACATTTGTCGGGATCGCGGCTGTCGGCTACCCGTCAAGGTCATCAGGGTGGCTTTGAAGGGCATCATGTTCTTGCTTGGTGGAATCCGCCCTCATCAGAGTCGTACCTCACTCATCAAGTGTTATCTTTAGCTCTCTCGACAGCTGGTCATGCTGCCCCCGAAGAATGGTCACCTTTGTAGTTACCTGCACTATCTCCACTCCCCGCTCCTCGTAAGCGGTCCTCAGATGCACTATCGGCTCAAAAATGTGGGCATGTCACCTCGCAAAAATTGGCCAGTAAGCCTCGAGAACCATCCCCTGAATAGTCACGTTAGGGGCCACGTCTGATATGCACTAAGCCACCAGCCTAGTCCATCCCTGTGCATCCTCTGCAACCACAAAAAGAAAGAATGTAATTAGTACATGGCATATGTGTATAATCATAAACAAAGAAAATTGAAGGTACTAAAATATAAACAACATGGTCAGTATACCTGGGTGCCTTGGTTGTCATGTGGGTTCAGGGTGAGGAGCAACATTGGGACTCGCGTTGCCAGCATTGATAGCCACTCCTAGTACCACCAAGGCCACCACCGGTTTGATAATAGGTGTTGGTGGCACTGAAGAGACAGGGGTAGTTGGTGGAGGATCTGACCTCCTCCGCTATTGCCTAACCTTTGTGACACTGCCTCCTCCTGTGGTCTCTCTTCCTCGGCCTGTTTTCGCCCCTCCACCTGTCATGTGGTACTGGCGATGGCATGTCCCCTTATGGACCTGGATCCCCTCCAGGGGAATCCTTGCCAAACATTGGACAAGGATAGTGCCTCACCCACCACAATCCAAAATATGCAACAGTGCTGACATTATTTGTTGGTGCTATAGGAGACATATCCTGGTCAGGCTCATCATCACCAAAGGGACAAAATTGATGATGGTAGGGCGGGGATGATCCTCGGGTCTCGCCGCA
Source organism: Sequoia sempervirens (assembly GCA_007258455.2). Lineage (NCBI taxonomy): Eukaryota > Viridiplantae > Streptophyta > Pinopsida > Cupressales > Cupressaceae > Sequoia > Sequoia sempervirens. Next base: position 186,583,403 of record VDFB02358134.1, on the reverse strand, counting down.
CTCCTAAAGGCTCGAGTGTATATGGGCACATCAGGGGGAATGATTTGTACATAACCATGTTGTCACATGACTTGAATCCAGTAGTATGGTACAATAATACGTTCGTGACAACCTATGAGAAAATGATCCCACTGCAGGTTCTTGAGATACCTTCTATCATGTACCCATCTAAAAAAGTGATAGGGTCTCCATTTGACCCAGTCCGGAGCAAGTGTATCGAACTGCAAGAACCAAAACTACAGATCTCCATGTCTCCATTGCCCCATGATATCATACCAGTGGGCCATGGGAATGTGAAATGACCACTGCTAGGGAAAACCGACCAGCCTCATGCACATAATATGGGTGAAATCCCACACCTATAGGAGTGTGCATGTTGTGAGGTTGCAGTACTCATAATAGATGTACCGCCCCAACTCCTAGTATAGGTACGCTAGCATGTTGTGCCCCCAAGAAAAAATTGTCTGATGCTCTACCATCTCATGAATAGTGTTGATGAGGCCCCCATGTAGGTGAGAGCCTCACCCATCTATCGTGATCTAAAAAGCCAAAATTACGACCATCACTCGGCACAACATGGGTGCAGTAGTTCATTCTTGACTAATCATACCAATGCATGTAGATATGACCGGTGCCATTGCTGCCATCAGTTCACCCTGAGCAGTAAAGGACTCTCTCTGAGCACTCTCGTGTCGATGGGGTGTTGTCGATGGCCACTCATCATCTGTGGATAGGTAGTCCGATGATTCAATACACGTCCTCTAGTGTAATCGTCATCTCCCTAGTAGGCGATTGGAAAGATGATGTGGTGGCATCCCACTACTCCATCAAGGTTGTAAGCATCCTCTCGTGATACATTAGTAAAATTTGGAAAATAAATGATTAGGTGACTAAAAATTTTAGTCACAACAACTAAAAAATGACTAAATTCTACTCTTTTTTTGCAACTCGATTATAAATGAGTAAATAAATGACTAATTTGGTCATTGACTAAAAAATTATTTAGTCATAGAAATAAAAATGACTAAAGAGTTAGTCGTCAAATCCAAAGTAGACAAAAATTTTAAAAAACAATTCGGCCAATTATTGGTGCAATGTATTCATGTGCACAATGTATTGGCACAATTATTCACTTTCATTGCAGATTCATTCATCTCGCTTGACGTCACTCCATTCACTTGACCTCGCTTTGTTTGTTCATTGCAAACCTTGCTTCATTCGTTAGCCTAGCATGAGGCATTTTGATCAGTTATAGTAGCTACTTGCATGGGCGATAAGGATTTGGAGAGGACTTGGAGACTTCTGAAAAGGCAAGCAAGGGCAAGGAATTCAGAGTTTGCTACTATGAATTTGAATTCGCCGAAGCCCTCTGTAGCGAAATCAGATTTGGTGACACCCTCTACAGCGAATTCAAAGGTAATTTGAAACCCTCATTACATTAAACACAAATTCAAAATGATCATTACAATCTAATGCTCTTAATAACGTTCTTTTACAATCTTGCCACTATTCTGCTTCATAATGTGCTTGAGCTAAACATAATAAAATTTGGATGTCAATGCCAAATTAGAATTTCCTCAAATATTTTTGATACATTTTCACTGCAAGCACAAACTATCCTTGTGCAAAGTAAACATGTGCTAGATTTACCCATGCTTCAGGGATCTGAACAAAGATGTTCCCTGCTCTAAGTTCTTGTAGCTATGTAAAAATTTCCTTTGCAATATCAAATTGACCCCTTTTAGGTAGTACAATGGCCGCCTCATTTGTAGCATAAAAATTTCCTGGTCCCTGTGCTAACACTTTACAATATAGTTTTATAGCCTTCTCAAGATGTTGTGCCTCCACCTTTGGATCCCTCCTCTCATTGTGAAAAGCTGCAAAATAATTCCAATTTCCAAGTGAAATGTCAACATAAGAATTCTTTGCATCTGACTTTACCCCATGGTAACTCAAACAACCTAGCAAGATTAAAGAGTGTTGTGACTTTATCCCATGGTAACTCAAGTGAAACACCACCTTCTTCTAGTCGATGAAAGAATTTCATATCCTTAAAGAGCATAGGAAAAATTGCAAAATTAACACTAGGGCTTTTATTTATGAATTCAACCCAATTGCCATTTCCTAATGCCTCCATAAAATTTTGTTGAGCCAAATCTAGTTTATCACGCTCAAAATGAAGAACCCCAATGTTGTTTAGCAATTGAATGGGTACTTCTTCTCTACTCTTCTTTAGAAGATACTTTGGAATCTTAAGAGAATCTAAGGCTGCACTAGGTTATGATAATATTAATAACTCACCCATCTTGATAAATGCATGGGCATCAGGTGGATCTATGCGAGTTTCCTTTCTTAAAATTTCCAATTCCTTCTCTGCCAGCCCTTGCTGAGCATATATATGGCCTACAAATTTTAAGCTCTCACAGTTCTCAGGGTAGACCTCCAAAACCTTTTCAAAATTTGAGAGATAACTCTTGAGATCTCCTAGCTTCAATTGAACCTATCCCAAAAATCCAGTGGCCTCTGGCTTTCCTTGACTGATGTCATGTAGTAGGAGCCAATGGTGTCATAATCACCTTTACTATGATAAGATCGTGCAAGATTATAATATGAATAAGATTCATGAGAGGGTGGTTAGTTGAAACAAGAGTTGTTTGAGTCAACTATTCCACAAGAAAATGCTGCCCTACAGTGAAGAAAAAATGGTTTCCTAAATGATTCAATGCCATTGCAGAGTACGGGTATAATTCAAAGGCTCTACGCATCTTTTCCATTCCTTCATGAACACTACCTTTTTCACTAACTGTGAGAATCCTACAAGTAAAAAATGCACAAGACTGACCACAAAGATTTATGTAGAGGTAGAACATCAATTCCTAATGGCTACATAAAATTTTGTTGAGCCAACTCTAGTTTATCACGCTGAAAATTAAGAACCCCAATGTTGTTTAACAATTAAATGGGTACTTCTTCTCTGATCTTCTTCAGAAGATACTTTGGTGTCTTAAGATAATCTAAGGCTGCACTAGGGTTTGACGATATTAATAACTCAACCATCTTGATAAATGCATGGGTATCATGTGGATCTATGTGAATTACATTTCTTAAAATTTTTAAAGCCTTCTTTGCCTGCCCTTGTTGAGTATATATATGGCCTACAGTTTTTAAGCTCTTATAGTTCTCAGGGTAGACTTCCAAAATCTTTTCAAAATTTTAGAGAGAACTCTTAAGATCTCCCAACTTCAATTGAACCTATCCACAAATCCTGTGGTCTCTGGATTTCCTTGACTAATGTCATGTAGTGGCAACCAGTGGTGTCATAATCACCTTTCCTATGATAAGATCGTGCAAGATTATAATATGAATGAGATTTCATAAGAGGGTGGTCAGTTGAAACAAGAGCTATCTCAGTCAACTATTCCACAAGAAAATGATGCCCTGTGAAGAAAAAATGGTTTGCTAAATGATTCAATTCCATTGTAGAGTACAGGTATAATTCAAAGTCTCTACGCATATTTTCCATTCCTTCATGAACATGACCTTTTTCACTAACTATGAGAATCCTACAATTAAAAAGTGCACAAAATTGACCACAAATTTTTCCCCATTTCAAATAGCAAAATTTCCAAAAAAATGCGTTTAAAACCTACAAAAAAATGCAAATAAAATCACGCTAATTTTCATGCCAAAAAAAAACCATGAGACCATAGCTTGTTGCTTACTATTATTCTTTGATAGATATTTTCCAAGCATCCATATATTTTTTGAAATCACCTATTTTAGGCTTTTAGCCATAACAACAAGGCAATGAACAGTTTGATAAAATGCTTTGGTAGACATGTATGAAAAATGTGGTAGCATAGAAAAGGAAATGAACTTTGGAAAAAATTCCTCAAAGAAATGTGGTCTCATGGTGATGGAATGCCATGATGAATTCCATGAAAAGTGAATTGTTATGGATTGTCATGGCATTCCATCACCATGAGACCACATTTCTTGTAGGAAATTTTTCAACTAGTTCATTTCCTTGTCTATGCTATTACCTACTATTATGCTTTAATATATTTTTTCCAAGCATCCTTAGCTTGTTCGAAAGCACTTGTTTTAGGATTTTAGCCTTAGCAACAAGGTAGTGACCTGTTTGATAAAATGCTTTGGTAGACATGTATGAAAAATGTGGTAGCATAGACAAGGCAGTGAACCTTTTGAAAAAATGCCTCAAAGAAATGTGGTCTCATGGAATGCCATGACAAGGAAATGCAATTGGCAGCTGCTCCTAGTTATTAGTTATGCAATTTGAAGTAATTGCATAAATGCTTAGGTTGACTTTGTAAAAAATATATTGTAATTGAAATTTTGTTATCTATCAGCATCTAGTTATTAGTTATGCAATGTGAAGTAATTCTTTGAGTTTGAAAGATGTGCAATGCAATGTAATCAGCAATTTGAATATAAACTACAAAAGTCTATTTTTTACAATTCATTAGTTAAACTCTTTATTTTATTTTCTCTCTATAACTCTATTGCTATGGAAATTCCTTTCAATTAAAAAAATGGTTTTTGTCTCTTAGTCTACAATTTTTTGTTGCTATGTGTAGAGCATTACAGATGGATTAGCGTTGAAGGTTGTCTAGGGATCAATACCATGCATTTGATGATAGAATAGTCGATGAGAGGGACATGGACAAATATCCATGTCCATGTAATTATTGTCTTGGTGGAAAGGTGAAAAAAAGAAGTGACATTTATCGACATATGATAAGATATGGGCATAGTGGTATAAGCCCTTGGAATGTCAATTATCACAAAGATATGATAGAATGGCAAACTGTGAGAGATGAAGAGGCAAAACACATAGATGAAGTGGCACCAAACATAGATGAAGAGGAAACAATGTTAGACAAAGGGTTTGAAGTTGATAGAATGTTGAATGAGGGTCTAAATGATGATTGGGCCAAGTTGATGGAGGATGCTTCAAATCCTTTGTATGCTAATTGCAGGTTAAGTCGTTTGACAACAATCCTTCAAATTCTTAACTTGAAAGCGGTGTTTGGTTGGAAAAATGAGGGTGTAGATCAGTTATTGGCATTAAGTTCGTTGTTACCATCTGACTCCACATCACCAACAAAGCAAAGTCAATGTAGAAAGGAAATCACTAATGTAGGCTTAGGGTATGAAAACATCCACACATGTGTGAATGGTTGTGTATTATTTCGCAAGAATCTTGCAAGTGAGAGTGAATGTCTGAAATGTCATGAAGCCAGGTATAGAGAAGGGTTGAAATCAGCTGTGGTTCCTAGAAAGGTTCTTCGCCACTTTTTGGTAATCCCATGATTACTCTAAATGTATAGTCACAGAGACATTGTTGAACTTATGCAACGACATGCCCAAAATAAGAGCACTAATGGAAAAAACGACATGTGCCTGATTGTAAGATGTGGATGGAATTTGATAACAAATGGCCTGATTTTTCTCAAGATCCTCGTAATATAAGGTTGGGTTTGGCTCTAGATGGGGTGAGCCCATTCTCAGATCAAAGTACTAAATGGTCAATTTGGCCAGTGTTTTTAATAAACTATAACTTGCCTCCATGGTTAGCAACTAAACCATTTTTCTTAATGCTATCATTGATTATACCAGGAAAGAAAAGTGTGACTTCAGATACAATTGATGCTTATCTAGAGCCATTATATGATGAGCTAATGGAATTTTGTAAAGGAATTGAAGCAATTCAATCTTTAAGGCATGGTCATTCAATCAAATTCACTTTAAGATCTTCCCTATTGTTTACGATTCATGGTCTTCCTGCATATGGCACATTGTTTGGTCTCAGTGTTCATGGATACCATGGATGTCCTACTTGCAACTTTAAGGATTTTGTGAGGCACTCAAGAAGTTTGTGTAAGTTTATTTATTGTGGACATCGTGCTTACCTTAAAATGGATCATCCATATCATCAACAAAAAACACGATTCAATGGTTAAGAAGAGAATCGTGAAGCACCATTTCTAATAACAGGTGATTACATTGTTGAGAATGGACAAAAAAGAATGTCATTTATTGAAAATGATGGGATTGTTGGTAGTGGATATGATCCATGTAATGAAAGCGGTGTAAAAAGGTTGTGCATATTCTATAAATTGTCATACTTTAAGGATATAGCCATTAGACATACTGTTGACTCTATGCATATTGAGAAAAATATAGCCCATGCTATTATAGAAACTCTTTTTGGTACCTTTGATACTATTTGATCACGTGAAGACTTTTGAAAACTAAAGATTCGTTGAAATATTTGGGTTGAAAAATATGATTATTTAAAATATAGAAAACCTAGTGCTCCTTATGTTTGGACAAAGGAACAACGTGCACAATTCTTACAGTTGATGTCTCAAACTTGCTTTCCCACTGGATATGTAAGTAGTAGTATTAGAAGCCAAAATGACATTAATGGCTTAAGAGGCCTCAAGAACCATGACTATCATGTCATAATGGAGAATATTTTACCTATTGTGGTAAATATATTAAGTTTTCCAAAGGGGCCAAGATTGGCAGTTATAAGGTTGGGCCTAATATTAAAGAGAATGAGTTTACATGTATTAGATCCTTTGAACTTTGATAGTTTGAGGGAGGAGGTTGTTGAAGGCCTTTATCTATTGGAACGAGAATTTTCACCAACAATCTTTAACATTTCTATGCATCTTTTGATACATCTACAATATGAACTAAAGTATTGTGGCCCAATAAGAATAAGATGGATGTATCCTATAGAATGATATATTCAAGTTTTGAAAAAAATTGTTTGTACTAGGGAAAAACCGGAAGGCAACATGTTTGAGGGATATTCAAAGCAAGAGGCCATGAGATTTTGCACATAATATATAAAGGATTTTAAAAATATCAATCGGCGTGTATGGGACGATGATGAAGAAGACACAGTTGCAGGTGAAGTATTAGAAGGCAATGGATGTCACTTCAAGCTATCACATCAAGAAAGAAGTGTGATACATGCCTATATTCTTCAAAACACATCTTCGTTCGATAAGTGGCGCAGGTAAAAAATATTTTACACAATAATTTATTTATTCAATTGCATTTACACATTTATATTATCGATCTTACTATTTATACGTTAATATTCTATGTAGAAAATATGAAGAAGACAATCAAGCTTGGATGCAACGTTGACTTCAAAGGTGTAGATGCCATGTTGATTTGATTCGAGGTGATTCTTTTCCAAAATTTGAAGAATGGATTTCCAATGCAGTCAGTGATGCAAAAGAAGAAGGTCAAGATATAACAACAAAGGAAAGTGAGCTTTCAAAATCTCCACATTTATGGGCTACACGTTTCAGTGGAATGTGGGCCTATGGTAGTCATTTAAGAGTAGAAGAAAAAGACAAAGGAACGATAAATTGTGATTGTGTTGTTAGTGCTGAATTTCTTCATGAAACTGAGAAGAAATTTTATGTTGGATTCATCCAACAAATTATTCTAGTGGACTATGGTGAAAATAGTCGTATATTATTATAATGTACGTGGATCTGACCATCTACAGTACAATATGATGAGTATGGATTTGTACACACAAATAGAAGATAATTTTTATCAAAGAGAAATGAGTCGTATGTTTCCCTTCTTCAAATTAACCAATCATTTCTAACTGATGATGTAAGAAGCCCAGGATGGTCGTATGTCATTCAAATAGAGTCTCATTCAAAATGAAAATTCATGGAAGTTGTTGATGTAATGCCTGATGGGAAATCTGTTAATTCACAAGAAACGTTCAAAGAAGTGGATGAAGACGATGATGGAGTGTTTGAAGAAGACATTTTGATTACCAATGAAGAGATTGGGAGAGAGAATGCATTGCATGTCACATATGAGGATGAGGAAGAAAATCAAGCAAATGCAAACACAAATGATCAGGATTATAATCTTTCTAGCAATGCAGATGATTATGATGATGTTTTGTCACCTTGAGAGGTTAGATTGTCACCTAAATTTTGGTTATATGTATGGTGTAATTTATTATTGAATGTAATAAATATCTGAGTATAGGTATGCTTATTCACTGTTGTTTTATTGATACATTTCTGAATGTAATCATCATTATTCTGCTAGTACATTGTATACAAAACCTGAGATGTTCACTGCCCATTTGAAGTGCACTTAAAGTTAGGTTCAATCATTCTTCTTAGTTTTCTTGCTTTGGTTGAAAATTTGAAATTAATTTTGTTTAGTTAGAATATAATTTCTTCTATTTCCTATATGTTTTGTAGATGCAAACATATAATGAACATCTATGATTTAATAATACATATAAATATCTTAACATTAGGTGAACTAAGCCTCCCCATTACAAAAAAAGAAATGATCTTTTAGGTCTGACTGACACTGAAAAATAAAACTAAGAGACTGCAAAATTAGAAAATTGTTCAATCTTTTCAATAAAATGATATCTAAAATACCACATTCATAATAAAATCCAATACCGCACTACCACAACAGTCAATAGAGGTATGTGCAGGATGGCGAGACATATAGGTCAATTTACAAATGCTTACAACAATACTGTGACAACCAAATATGAATATTGCGGGGTGGCAGTGATAACATGTTAACAACTAAAGTAAACCGCAACCCCGTGAGGGATAAATAGTGACACTGTCATATGGTGGTGAACAATCACTCGACCGTTAGAATTAACCCGCTGTCCTGTGGGATTCCAAAGGGGCGTGCGTGGGGTGGCAGTACTTCTACCTCTACCCTGCAATGGTCTTGATATGACAGAGTGGTATGGCAGTGAATAGTCACTCAACTACTGAATTAACCCGTCGTCCCATAGGAGCCCAAAGGGGTGTGCGCGGGGTGGCGGTACTGCTAATGCTACCCCACAATGGTCTTTAAATGACATAGGGTAGTGTGGTACAAGAGTCAAAGCATTAAATGATTACACCGTTCGATTTCCCAATCAATGACATGTATTCAAACTCAAAATATGGGTAGATTCTGAAATATTTTTCATGAATTGACATTAATAGTGAGGTGATTGAGCTCAACAAAAAATATTACTTGGGACTCGACAACATTTTGGCAATCATTCACAAAGCTCATTGTACAGGAGGAAAGGGAGTTCAAGCAGGAAAACTCTACAGCTATTATTTCGCCGAATAAATTCACAGAAACCCTATGTAGCAAGTGTATAAGAACTGAATTTGCTTCTACAAGTAGACACTTAAAAAATCAAGTAGGAGTAAATTCTTTGTCATGCCACCCAAAATAAGTCAACTTGCAAGTAAAAAGGAAGAGTCCATAATTTCTAGATTTGGCCAAATTGATATTCCCAAATGTCTTCATAGATGTTGAGTTTATTAAAGTATTGGCACAATATTATCACCCAGCTACCAGGACTATAAGAATGCCAGATGGTTCACCATTAGTGGTGCTGACTAAAGAAGCAATTATAGAGTGTTTTATGTTAAACAAGCAAGCTATCACTAAGATCAACTTAGATAGGAGTGAGGAGGATTATAGTTGATTGAGAAAAACCTACAAGAGTGATGAACTTCCTTTACACATGACAATAGGTGTAAACAATAGGATACCTATCTCCCCCTCCGAAAATGAGCCATTTTCCATAGAAGACTTCCAAGTATATTTCAAAAGAACTTATTTTGCTTTGTGCCAAGTGCTTGGAAGAGATGCTGAAGAGAGAATGCCAACATATCTCATGATGATGGCAATGAGGATACACAATCCTAAAGTCAACATTGAGTATGACTTTGCTGCTGAAATTGAGAAAGGGCTACATGAGGGATTTTTGCAAGTAAGAGAGAACTTAGCTCCCATCACTTTCAAGAAATACTCTCTACTGTGTCATTTAATATTGTACCAAACTAGAAACATATGGACTAAAATAATGTGTTTGGGAATGATTGATGATGAAGGGAATAGGTTGCCTATACAAAACTGGTGTTACATCTGGGATAGTAGATGTAAAAATAGTGATTATGTAATATTTCATGATGATTTTGTAGTAAAGGTCATGGCTTCTCTTGGTCATATTTCACCAAGATTGCCTAATAAAATCATGCAAGTATTAAGACCTTTAGCATTGAAGCCAAAGCAGGGACACACTCACAATTTCGGTGATTGGTTCTTCTTAGTAGACCAAACAGTAATAAGGGTCTATGGGTGTCCTCAAGCCCCACATGTTTTACCTAAATTTGTTTCTATTTGAATTGCATTTTTAGAATTTATGTGGAAAATGTTATGGATGGAGTAGGATGTTATGAAAAGATAGAAAAAGGGGACATTCCTCCTTGACCTAACTAAATGTGAGGGGCTATCCATAGGGTTTGACACTCTTGAAGAATTGCAAAACTATTTGAAGATGCAACATTCATTGAAGTCATGAGGAGAAAGGGTCTTTGAACCTGAAGGGCATATTAATTTTATAAAGTAGACACTTCTCACTAGAGTTGGGATTACCCATGTAATGGATTACGAAGAATATGTAATAAGAAATTGCTTTACACTTGATGAATTTTTTCAGAGGAAGAGGAAGTGGGAAATCATAAAGAGGCTTGAGGAGGAGAAGAAAAGGGACACTAGATTCTAAGGATTCTATGTTGAAGAAAATGATCCTATCAAAAGGATGAACGTAATAATTGACAACTTTGAAAGATTATATGTTCAACCAGAAAAGAAACCTGAGGGTGAGTCTTCAAAACCCTCCAATCTTCCCATCAAACCAAGAGGTATTGTAATCACAGAGCCCCTACCAGACACTGCCACAATACAATCAGAAGCATCCCCCAAGAACCAATTCCTAAAAGGCATAAGACACATGGAGTGGACCCCTTAGTGGCATATGAAATAAGTGGAGTAGGGGATACTAAAGAGGTAGTCGATGCACTTTTAAATTTTAAAGATGATGAAGTTGATCACCCACCGCCTAAGCTTGAAAATGATGCTCACAAACCAGAAGAAAGAGTGGATGTACATGGGCATAATGATCAAGAAGTGCATGATGATGAAAGGGTGATTGTTGCCCTTAGATTTATTGAAGATGATGAATTTATTCAAACTCCTGAGTTTAAGGATTTTTTGTTTAAGATGAAAATGAAAGAATTTGAGGAGAGACTCCAAATTAATAAGATGGGCATTGAGGAGTCACAACATGACTAGATTGTTGCCCAAACTCTTGAAAAACTTAGGATTAATGAAATTACTATTAGCCCCCAAGAAGCAAGAAAATTGGTCTTAGAAAGCATTATACTAATTATTCCTGGGATGGAGTTAAAAGATATATTCTTACTAGATCAATTAAGAAGCCAAGAAGATCCCATGTTGGTTTCTGAATTCAATTTAGATGAGGGAATGAGTGGCATAGGTTACAATTCAAGACTTGAAACGCTAGCCTTTTGGACAAAGCAAGAAAGAACAAAAAAACCAAGATTGCTTGATGTTGTAAATAAAATGAGAGGGAATGCCATGGTAAAGACACTTCAAGACACATCAACATTGGAGGTAGCTACTATGACAATGCACTCAACAATGTTTACTAGGGATGCGGTTAAAGCTATAGAGCTTAGATTGGCAGAATATGAGAAAGCACATACTGATCTAAATGATGAAGTAAATAGGTTATTCATAGAAAATGTGAAATTGAAACATCAGTTGAAGGGAGCAGGGCTTTTCGAAAGAACATAATTAATAGTATACTAGCCCCTTGCCATCCAGATTGATACAGGTAAATCACTGTTGAACAAGTTAATGTGCTAAAACAAGAAATTGAGAAGTTAAAAAAGAGTAATGAAGAACAAAGGAAAGAGCAAAGAGAGAAACCATTAGGGTATTGGAACAGATCTTGGAGCATAGGGTTAAACTAATTGTGGAAAAATTAGAAAATGTGTATGAATATTATGTTTCCTTGTCACAAGAAATTGATCAGATAAAGGCCCATGTACCTATATTGGACCCCTTAGTCAATAAATGGCAACCTGTACATCACATCTTAACGACTTTGTGTAGAATTTTACAAAGGAGTGTTGAGGGCCCCACAACTTTAAAGCCTACTGAGCAAATGGTCTAAACGGTCACAGATGAATTTCAATACATGTCTGCAAAATACCAAAAGATCAAGGCAAGAATGGATTCATTTCACACACTAAAGCAGTGGTTTGTTCCTAATTTACTAAGGGATGATGATCAACTGAAAGGCTCCAAGGATTGGACAAATGAGTTTAGTAAAATTGTTCCCAATTGCCTCACTAATATACAGAAGGATGGTGACATAAATATTCACCACCTTAATTTAACCTTGGATGGAATAATTGCACTGGATGTTGGGTACTCAAAATTCATCACGGATACCAAAGGGTTATTGGACAGCAGATGGAAGAGTCACTTGGCCAACACAAAAAAAATCTAGGAGTACAAATAACCTCATGATTACACGATGTACCAATGGGAGCAGATATATCTAGCTCCCCCAGAAGAATAGGCCTTACAATGAAGTACCAAGACTTGCAGATACTATCATGGAGAGAGGACCTTACCAGATTTGAATGATCACGGGTACCTTACGATGAGTAATAGACTTCCGTATCTTGTGAGTGTTGTGGAGTTCAACATCTGATAAATTCTCTTCACTTCTCATCTTTCATTGCTTTTAAAGTTTTATGTAAACAATGATAATTAAGACTTTTTGATTTATGTTAAAAGTGGGTAACTAACAAGACACTTTTTGACATGTTAGTCAGGACAAAATTTTGAAACGTATTGTAAAATATTTTTGAAGATCAATAGAATGAAGTAATAATTGGTGACCAAATTATGGTTTCAATTGTTTGTTGAAGTGAATTAATGAATGTTATCTTTCTATCTCCAGTTTGATCTTTCCTTGTTTTTTAAATCAATATATCAAGGGTATGTTTGGTTTGTCAAAACACAATTACTATCAAACAATTCATTTTGTACTACATTTTGGTGTCAAATCTTTGGCAATTATGGTTAGTTTCATTACATTCAAATTCTGAATTCTGGGAAATTATATACAGTACATAGATTGATGGTTCTTTGGATAGTGAAATTATCTCTCTTAGAAATTAACTGAAATATCTTGTCTTGAAATATCTAGAAGGATTATTTTAATTAAAGAGGATTTCATGGTTATTTTTCTAATGATTTTATAGTGCAACTAGCTTGCTATTTTCATTCAAGATACAAGTCATGATCAAATTCAAGCACATACCAAGAAGATGGTACTCTACTTCAAAACCTCAACCTCACTTAGTTTAGTCTACTTACATGGGGATATTAAGGAAGTTGCTAAACAATTAATATATATAATTTGTTGTTTGTGAAGGAGAATCCTGTGAGATCCAATATGGCAGTGGATCAATACTCGATTTCTTTTTTGCTAATACTGAACGAGTTTAGGGTGCTGCAACAACCAAGACGTTATACTTTAGAACATCAAAGTTTATAGTTATGGCGGTTGATACAAATCCTCCTACCATTCTTGATCCTTTTATTTCATTGGCCAAAGATAAGGTATTGATTTTTTCTCTCTCCTTGGACCATTTTGAATTTTGACATTATTGCAACCTTTTAAGATGTCAGATGGGCATTGAATTTGTTTTAGGTTAACTCCATGTGCCATGCAATACCTAAGTCATTCCTTAATTTGTGAGAGGATTTCCTTCAATCACCTCTGATATGTTTCAACCATTCACTGGAAATATTTACATCATATAGATGTTGCAAAAGTGGATTGAAGGGATCAAAACCAATAAAATGAACACAATTTGATTCTTATTGTATAGGGCAGTAATCACATGGGTAAAATGGTGGGATTGAAACTAATGAAATGATGTTTGACATAGTAAAACCCTTTTAACTGCAAATTTTTCCCACGATCAAATCCCATGACTTGCTACCCTTTTTTCTCATTTTGACGACTTGTAAGAGAATAAACCTAAATAACTTGCACAGGAACATCAAATTTTTGGAATTATACTAACGATGAGTTTTGAACCATTTGGTGACACTTCTATGTATTTGTTCAAGAAGTTGTTTTCTTGCAAGTTTAATGGATGCCTTAAGTTTTGTTATTAATCATTAGTTTGAAAATTACCATTGCAAAAAGTACCTTATGTGTTTGTGCCTTCAAAAGTTGAATTGGGTGGTGCTTGTAAAGTGAATGGGGAAGATGATGTCATTGTTGGAAAACTTGTGGTGAAACATCAGGTTAGTAATTTTTGGATGTTAAGGCTTCCTAGTTGGATATTAAAGATCTTTTCTCATCAACTTAATTTGGAATTTATGTATAAATGAATTTTTTAATGGTACAAGTCTTTACTAAGACAACACATGAACCGGGGTTGACATTTTTGTTGTCCAAGTCTGATGGAATTCTTGGGCTTGGTTTCCAAGAATTTTTTTTTGATAATGTTGTTCTAGTCTGGTTAGTGTTGATAGCCTTCATTCTATAATATGTCAACTTCATTCTATAATTTGAGCATATCACCTTTCTTAAATTTTGAACAAGGTTCTGAAATCAAGGGTTCAATATGCATATTTCAGGCCTATGTTGAATACTTCATTTACGGCATTTGTTGATAGGGCTACATTTTTTTAATTGATTTATCTTTCTATTGTATTTGGACTTTCTTTTGTAAACTTGCAATATAGAATGAACTTTTATTCTTTCTGAATTGAGACTAATATTAATTTTGTTGGTTGTATTGAGGCACAACTTCATTCATGGTGGAAAAGGCAACACCTTGATGTTGCTCATATCAGATGGCATTGTTATGCATATTCTGCAGACACGCCCCGCCGAAGGCAAGGACCCCCTTTTTTTTCGCTTTTTCCTTGCTCTTGCTGACTTGGTCCCTACTCGCTTTGATTTTTCCTTCATTTTTTGACTTTGGGGACAGGTTGCCTGTGGATTTGGGATGTTTTTGTAATTCCAAAGTGAACTGCCAAGGTTTCATTGAGTTTCAAGAAGTTGTGGGAATTTCATTGCGGGTCGCCATCCTTCTGTCACTATCTATGGGAATTTCATTGTGGGCCGTTATCCCTCCATCTCTATCCGCAAGAATTTCTTTGTGGGTCGTTGTCCCTCTGTCATTGTCTGCGGGATTCTATGTGTAGGTCGCCATCTCTAGGATTCTGTGTGTGGATTGTCATTTTTAGGGTGGCGGACCCTCTAGCTTCCCCCTTCCAAATCTCCACATTTCCAAAAAAGGGTGCACACTTCAAGTTTTCATCATCTAGGGCCCATAAAATAAGTGTCTTCACATGCCTAAAGGGATTTGCATCAAATTTACTGTGTGTTTAGACACTACAAAAATTTCACTGAGGAAGTCTGCTCGTGGAAGTCCGTCCGCAGAAGTTCGTTTGAGCAATGTCATTGTAAAGGGCAGTGGACCCTCTGAATTCCACATTCCAAATTTTTGCATTTTTCAAAATGAGTCAAAGCTTAAGGAAATATGTCTTGGCACTCTTTCTACTCATTTTCCCATGTGATAAAATTGAAAATTCTCAAATTTACTAAGTTTTATGAAGTTGCGGGAATTTCTTTACAGGCCACCGTCCCTCCGTCACTGTCTACGGGAATTTCTTTGCGAGTTGTCGTCCCTCCGTCACCATTCGTGAGAATTTCTTTGCAGGATTTCATCCCTCCTTTGATGTCCATGAGAATTTCTTTGTGGGTCGTTGTCCCTCCGTCACCATTGGTGGGATTCCTTATGCGGGTCATTGTCCCTCAATTGTCGTTTGTGAGTTTCTGTGTGCTCAATGTTGTTTTTAAGTCAATGGACCCTCCAACTTCCACATTCCAGACTTCCACATTTTTTGAAAAGGGCCAAATCATTGAGGAATAGGTCTAGGCACCCTTCTAATGCATCTTCCATGTGTTTGATTTGAAAAAACTCAAAATTGCTAAGATTTGTGGCTTTGTGGAACTCCACATGTGAGTCACCGTCTCCTGAACGCTATCACTTAATGACCGAGCTTTAATGCCTTTCCACCTCATGGCACCCACATACCTCGAACCCGTAAATGCATCAAGATTAACCTGGTAACTTCAAGTGCCTTACAATTGATTTCTACACGTACCAAAGCGCCTCACATGGAATTTGATTGCCAAGTTCACCATGCAAAACTTTTGCTACAGGCAGCTGCCTGCGGGTCTCCGTGGCCTTGACGTCGTCTTGCTCCTAGTTGCTCCGAACGACTTCTGACCTAGGGGAAACCCGCACCCCTGAACCTGCATTTATGTTTATGGTCCAAATGAGCTCTAAATGTGGAACAATGATGAATATTGTGATCTTTTAATGATGCATGGATGGATTTAACAATGAGTTTGTAGGATTTGACTAACGTTTGCCTTGATTTATGTATGAAAGCACTTACTACACTTCTTCTGTGAATAATTCATAGAACCATGCTAAAGGCGTAAATTTTGTTGTGCTTGGAGGGTGATTGCGGCCACCAAAGGAGCCGCTTATCTGAATATTGACGTCAAGGGGAGTTCTACCTAATTGAATAAGCTTGCTTAAGAATCTGTGTAAGGCAATACCAAGTTGAGAAATGCTTTCAAACAAGGAGCAGGAGGGAGTTGTTTTATTTTCCACCAAATGATAATGGTGATTGTTAGGAGTTGTCCACCAGGATCAGGAGTAGCATGTCTGCTTGTTAGTAACACAAATCTACAAGAAGATTCATTTGATTGGCTAAAAGAATGCTACAAATACATCAAACAAAAGGCAAACTTTAGTAGTCTTCAACTACAACAAAGGATGGCAGCCACTATAGGATAAAACAACTACAGTAGCTAAAAGACAAAATAGGCGACAAGACAAAATAGACAAGACGCCAAAATAGCCTATTTTAAATTGTGAAATATTGGGGGTAGGTGAAACCCTAACTTGTAATGAATCTTGGCCACACAATGCAAATCAATCATAACCATTCATTTGGGCTTTGGAAAACTATAAATAGAGGCTTGCTCCTCATTTGTAATTGTTGGTGAATTGGTGTAAAAGGCACTTTGCAACAATAGAGAGAAGTATTGCATGAATTTGGGTGTTTCTTTTGAGTTTGTTCATTATGCATGCATGATTCAACTTCCATATTAGTTTTAGTTGTTAGTTTTTTGGATGGATTTAATGGTGAATGTTGTTACAATATTTGATGAACTTCTAGCCCATACTTTTGGCACTTGTTGATGACAAACTGTTGTGTAAAGTTAGCCTAGGCTTGTTTAATTCATTATTGTAAATTAGTTCAATTTTATGCTCATGAAGTGAATGCACAATCTGAAAATATACAGACCTTAGGAGATTGCACTGGTTTTGTGTAGCTATAGGTTCTCTTGGTCAAGAAAAAATTAGTTTATGGGATTCTATCTACTGTAGCATTCTCCATTGTTACTATTCATTCATAGCTTAGATTTGGAATAGCTTCTCTTACCCTTCCTCTTTTGCTATTTCTTTTAGTCCTTTGTTAAAGTAGGTTTCCAAGCATCACCCCAATGCTAAATTTGATGAACATGGTGAGTTCCAACTTGTTGTTTTGAGTGAGCAACCACTGTTCATTCATTTCCAACACTTTTAAACTCCATTTGCAGACCCAACTTCCCATGCTTTGTATACCATAAAGGCCACCCTATGATTACCAGCAAATCACATTAACCAACTGAATTATTCCAAGCATTGTCATGACCTGACACCCGAGAGACCTTAGGGTAGTAATCTGGAACTTGTTTGCAGATTTCTACCTTTCAAGAGAGGTAGTGCACTTGTGTGCCACCTGTGTTGAGAAGGTGCAAAAACACCCATAAAAAAAACTGGCGCTAGGAGGTAATGGCTAAGCACAAGGCTGCAAAGCTAGAAGTTGAAAGCACTTTCAAGTAAAAATTTGAGATAGAGAAGATCTCATCATCTGCTGGAAATTTTGAATCAAAAAATTGAAGACAAGGCAAACAAAATCCGGGTTGAGATGGAGCAGCAACTTCAAATCAACATCACTCAGCTACATGAAGATCTAAATAGGAGATTGAGGAAGCCATTGCAGTACTTTGCATTGGCAAACAAATGTAGAATTCATGGCACTCACAAACACAATGAATTGGAATGTCTAACATTCTTGGGTAGAATTGAGATGGTTTTGCAAGGAGAGATCCCATTTTGGTAAATATACTAACCCTTAGCTCTGCCAGACCCAGAAGAAGAATTGATTAACATGGCAGCCAAGGCTTTCCAGGAGTTGATTCAAGAACACTTGAGCAACAAGGATGTGCTAAGACTAGGTGAGGTATTGATGGCTAGGTGGAGGGTCCATAATGCACCACATTATGAATTTACTTGTCCATCATGTGCGCACATCATTGCCCAAGTTGGGAGTTGTTTAGACAAGTTAGAGTAGCCAACTCTTAATGAAGAGGAGTCATCTACTAAGGTAGGAGGACAATTAACATTTAGAGGACACCATGATGAAGCTGAACCAAGAAGCTCCATAGAAGTAAGTGCTAGGATAGCATACATTGAGGATGAGAATCGAAAGGAAGGAGCTGATTTCCTTGGGACAACATAGAGCCCTCATGAAGGTTCAGTTGGAAATGAATTCAAAGACCCTTTCTCCATCAGTGAAGAGCGATCCTCCACTCAGGGAGAGGAGCAATTGGTAGTTGAAAGGATATACATACAAGATGAATTAGATGAATCTACAACAGGATATGTTGGGACAACTAACACAAATGCCAAATATCAGAAAGAAGAAGAGGTTGAAAGCCTTGGGGCAGCAAAAAATAATGATGAAACCTCCAATGAAATAGGATTTGAAGACCCATTCTCAATGAGTGAAGGCAATTAGACAACTGAAAAAGAAGATTTGGAGGGGTGGGAACAACCACAGGCCATGGTTGTCTACCACCAAACTTCCTTCCCAACTGATGATGAAGATTTCGTAGTGGAAAGATATAACGAGCTCATGACAAGACTCAAAAGGGATTGGTCAGAGTTGAGATACCAAGTGGATTTGGGGGTATTGTTGCTACCAGGTTGGTGTAGGCTCCATGATTTAGCGCATTCGTAGTTCATGTGTGAGTTAAGCCAAGAAGCCATCAAGCAAGTTAGAGAGCAAGTAGAGGAACTTCATTCAGTTGCTGTCAGAATCAAAGCAGAGGCCCAAGAATCAGAATCAAGTGATGACCTAGCTGAAGGCAGCCCTCAAGAAGGCATTGGGGCAGCAATGGAAGGAGAACAACATAGTCTCGTACCTCTCAATGATGAAGTAGATCAAGTGGAAGGGTTGTCCATTGATCATCAAGAGTCCTCCCTCTCGTAGAGAATCAATACATGATTGATGATCAATCTCATGAGGGATTTGTAGAAGGAAATCATGCATGGGATTTCGATCCCCTTGGGGAGGTGTTGTCAATTGATTACTTCTTTCCGTTAGGGGCTATACTCTGGAGGTATGCCAATGTTGAGGAGGAGTACATTTCAGAAGAGGGCGATGATGAGGACATATCACCCAAACCTCCGGATGGCGAAGCATTAGAGCTCCCGAATTGGGAAAGGAAATCTTTCTCCATCTATAGTAATAGTGAACAAGAGGAAAAAAGTGAACATCATGGTGAGCCACATGAACTGCAAGGAGAAAAGGACCAAGAAAAAGATGTCTTGGTAGCCGCCTACGAAGATGATATACCTTGCAAGCTACAAGTTACAACTGGGAGTCTTTCTACCTTGTCTATCGCTACTCCTCCTACACATTTCGTGAGTTGTGATAGGATAGATTTTTCCATGTCATGTTTTTTTTGACATGGAACATCATAAAATTGAGATCAACATGAGGGAAGTGAGATGGAACAACATGCTGCGTTTTAAAGGTGAAAATTAAGTAGACACTAGGATCGCGAAGGACCAACATGATAGTGTCTTATCTCATCGAAGAACAACTGATAGAGTTTGTGGGTCCCACTAGTAGGTTGGGGGAGGTGTTTGTTGTCCCATTCTCCCAGCCTCATGCAATCCCAAGACCAGGTACAAGGTTCCTTGCATTTGAAAAATTTTCTTCACAATGTATACTGCATGATCAATTTGATTGTGGTCTACAAATTTGTGATGCAAGAGGAATGTTGCACCATCCATTGCTTCCACTTGAAGCTACCAACACAACGATCAACGATGCAGTGCTCGCTCTCGACTGTCAAGCGTTTCCACCTTTGCATGGCGACATCCAAGTTCTATCTTTCCTTGCTCCTATGAATACTTGTAGCTACATTTATCATTTTGCATATGGGAACTAGGGATGACAGACTTGTTTATGGATCGTTCATGGGCTTGATGAACTGCTTAACTTTTAATTTTTCCTAATGATGTTATTGAATCTGAATGTTGCACTATAAAGTTTTATTTTTCTGAATATAAGGATGAATTTACATGGCTTAGGATTGTAATGATTTCCCTTTTGCTTGTACATGCATTACGAAATCTAACGGGCATGAATGTCGGTTTGCCTTGCTTGAACATGGTCCTTTGTAAATATATTTTGTACATAGTTGTTTTTGGGTAGTGTAGGTTTCTTGTATATACTCCACTTTTCCATTTTTTTTAGGTTAGTTGGTTTGTCGTAGGTTAGTTTGCTTTAGAGTATTTTCCTTGTTTTCTTTTTCTTTCCCGCTTTAGTTAGTTTAGGTGTTTGCTTTCTGTTTGCTTCCGCTTTGCTACTGTTTTGGCTTGGGGTCCCTCTACTTTTGGTCGGGAATGTTTGCACACACAACTTGTTTTATATTTCTTGGGGTCGTTCTATGTATTTCTTTGATAAAATTTAATCAATTTTTCAGAGTGGATGGTGAGGGTCTTCTGTTAGTGTCAAGTGACTCGGATGTTTGATTCAAAGGGGATAATTCTTTGGCTTAGTCTGACTTTGATGCATTCCAAAATATTATATCTCACACGCACTTTAAGAATCCTAAGGTTGTTGTAGGTCCTATTGTGAAGTTGAGTTAAGTGAAAAATCTAAAATTTTGCTTCAACACCACTATGATTCTCAGCCCTAAGTGCAAGCTTCACTGCTTGCGGGTTGAAAAGGAAAAAAGAATTGAAAAAAAGAAAATCAAAAGAAAAGAAAGAAAAAGAAAAACATTGAAAATCAAAAGAAAGAAATTCAACCTTTAGGGGAATCCAAGTAACTCTACCGGGGCTATGGATGCCTAATTGGCAGCGAGGCAATGTCTCAGATGCTTTTGGAGTTAGAATAAACTACGTAGCTTAACTTGATGGAGCTTAGGCTCTTGTAGCAACTTAAGGATGGGAATGAATGCATTTTCACACACTTGGATTTTCAACATACTGAAGGTTGGGTTGACTAGTGGTTTTGATCCTTTGGTCGAGCGTCTAGTTTGTTTGCCCTAGCGTGAAGGTCAGAACTAGAGATTATGGGTTCATGATTCCAGTTTGTCATCAAAATGCTCCAGAGCATTTCCCCAACCAAGTCACCATTGGTTGTGCATATTTTGCACACACACCTCACTTAAGGCAGGGACCCCCTTTTCTTCACTTTTTCCTTGCTCCTGCTGACTTGGTCCTTGCTCGCTTGCTTCGCCTTTGCCTTCATTTTTTGACTTTGGGGACAAGTCACCTATGGATTGGGGATGTTGTGTAATGCCTAAGTGAATTGCCAAGATTTCGTTGAGTTTTGGGAAGATGTGGGAATTTCATTGCAGTTCATCGTCCCTTCATCGTCCTTTGCGAGAATTTCTTTGTAGGTTGTTGTCCCTCTGTCACTGTCTGCAGGAATTTATTTGCAAGTCATCATCCCTCTATCCCCGTCAGTGAGAATTTCTTTGCGGGTCACCATCCCTCTGTCGTCATCCACGGGATTCCATGTGCAGGTCGGTGTGTGCAGGTTTCTATTTGTGGATTATTGCTTTTTAGGGCGGTTGATCCTCCGGCTTCCCCCTTCCAAATCTCCCTATTTCCAAAAAAGGGTGCAAACTTCAAGTTTTCATCATCTAGGGCCCATAAAATGAGTGTCTTCACATGCCTAAAGGGATTTGCATCAAATTTTCCATGTGTTTAGACATTGCAGAAATTTCACTAGGAAAGTCTGCTCGTGGAATTCCATCCACGAAAGTTCGTTTGAGCAATGCCATTGTAAAGGGTGGTTGACCCTCCAGATTCCGCATTCCAAATTTTTGAATTTTCCAAAATGAGCAAATCTTAAGGAAATATGTCTTGGAACTCTTTCTACCCCTTTTCCCACGTGTTAAAATTGAAAAATCTCAAATTTACTAAGTTTTGTGAAGTTGCATGAATTTCTTTGCGGGTCGTCATCCCTCCGTCATCGTCTGTGAGAATTTCTTTATAGGCCTTCGTCCCTCTGTTATCGTCTACAAGTTTTCATGTGCTCAATGTCATTTTTAAGGCAACAGACCCTCTAGCTTCCACATTCCAATTTTTTGCATTTTTCAATAAGGGCCAAATCATTGAGGAATAGGTCTAGGCACCCTTCTAATGCATCTTCCATGTGCTTAATTTGAAAAAACTCAAAATTGCTAAGAGTTGTGGCTTTGTGGAACTCTGCATGCGGCTCACCATCTCCTAAATGTCGTCACTTAATGACCAAGCTTTAACGCCTTTCCACCTCATGGCACCTGCATGCCTCGAACTCGTAAATGCATCAAACTTAACCTGGTAACTTCAAGTGCCTTACAATTGATTTCTACATGTGCCAAAGTGCCTCACATGGAATTTGATTGCCAAGTTCACCATGCAGAACTTTTGTTGCAGGCAGCTACCTGCGGGTCTCCGTGGCCTCGACACCGTCCTGCTCCTAGTTGCTTTGAACATCTTCTGACCTAGGGGAAACCTGCACCCCTGAACCCGCATTTATGTTTATGGTCCAAATGAGCTCCAAATGTGGAATAATGATGAATATTATGATCTTTTAATGATGCATGCATGAATCTAACAATGAGTTTGTAGGATTTAACTAACATTTTCCTTGATTTACACATAAAATCACTTACTACACTTCTTGTGTGCAAAATTCATAGAACCATGCTAAGGGTGTAGATTTTGTTGTGCTTGGAGGGTGATTGCGATCACCAAAGGAGCCGCTTATCTGAATATTGACATCAAGGGGAGTTCTACCTAATTGAATAATCCCACTTAAGAATCTGTGTAAGGAAATACCAAGTTGAGAAACACTTTCAAATAAGGAGCAGGAGGTAGCTATTTTATTTTCCACCAAATGATGATGGTGATTGTCAGGAGCTATCCACTAGAATCAGGAGCAACATTTCTGCTTGTCAATAACACAAATTTGCAAGAAGATTCATTTGATTGGCTGAAAGAATGTTGCAAATACATCGAACAAGAGGTAGACTTTAGTAGTCTTCAATTGCAACAAAGGATTGCAGCCACTATAGGACAAAACAACTACAACAACTAAAAGAAAAAATAGGCTACAAGACAAAATAGACAAGAGGACAAAATAGTCTATTTTAAATTGTGAAATATTGGGGGTAGGTGAAACCCTAACTTGTAATGAATCTTGGCCACACAATGTAAATCAATCCTACCCATTCATTTGGGCTTTGGAAAACTATAAATAGGGGCTTGATCCTCATTTGTAAGTGTTGGTGAATTTGTGTAAAAGACATTTTGCAGCAATAGAAAGAAGCATTACATGAATTTGGGTGTTTCTTTAGAGTGTTCATTATGCATGCATGATTCAACTTTCATGTTAGTTAAATAGTTGTTAGTTTCTTGGATGGTTTTAATGGTGAATGTTGTTATAGTATTTGATGGACTTCTAGCCCATACTTTTGGCACTTGTTGATGACAAACTGTTGTGTAAAGTTAGCCTAGGCTTGTTTAATTCATTGTTGCAACTTAGTACAATTGTCTGTTCATGAAGTGAATGCACTGCACTGGTTTTGTGTAGCTGTAGGCTCTCTTGGTCAAGAAAAACTTGGTTTATGGGAGTCTATCTACTGTAGCATCCTCCATTGTTATTGTTCATTCATAGATTAGATTTAGAATAGCTTCTCTTACCCTTATTCTTTTGCTATTTCTTTTAGTCCTTTGTTAGAGTAGGTTTCCAAGCATCACCCCAATGCTAAATTTGATGAACATGGTGAGTTCCAGCTTACTGTTTTGAGTGAGCAACCACTGTTCATTCATTTCTACCACGTTGAAACTCCATTTGCAGACCCAACTTCCCATGCTTTGTAAACCATAAATTCCACCTTGTGATTACCAACAAATCACATTAACCAACTAAATTATTCCAATCATTGTCATGACCTGACACCTGAGAGACCTTGGGGTAGTAATTTGTAACTTGTTTGCAGATTTCTACCTTTCAAGAGATGTAGTGCACTTGTGTGCTTCCTGTGTTGAGAAGGTGCGAAAAAACCCATCAAAAAGCATGTTGGATATAAAGGAGGAAATATTCTAGCTAGGTTATTTTTGACTGCATTGAAGGAGAGAGCTTCATATATGGGACACAATCAACACTCTCCTTGGATTCTACACGTTACAGCTTGCTCTAGGAAGATTGCTCAGGTTGTAGAAGTTTTAAGAGATGAAATTAGGGGCATGTGCTCACATTGACCTAGGGCTTCAAGCATGTGTTTCCATCATTGCAAAAGTCTTTTGGAGAAGTTTCTTTCTTGCAGTCATTTCTATGCAATATTGTAACTCAGATTTTCAGTCTTGTGACTAAAAATAACAATTGTAATACTCTATTTCTAAGCTATAACTAGAACACCTTTCTTTAATTAATAAAGTTCACCGATTTTTCCTTTTCAATGGCTATCTTATATTTGTGTGCAATTGATGATTGATGTGTATTTTTATGTTTTGTGCTTAAATCCTTAAATATTAGTCAATTAAAATGACTAAATATACTACTAAATGACATCAATTAATAATTAAATTGACTAAACATACTACCAATTGATAGAAATCAATGTTAACAATGAATAAATATGACTAGATATATTACTAGTGAAATCGGTGAATAAAAATGACTAAATATACTACCAAATTAATCAAATGATGATTAAAATTAATGACTAAATACACTACCAATGCATAGAAATCAATGAGTAAAAACCACTAAAAAGTTACCAGTTAACAACAATCAATGACTAAATATATCAGTGAATAAAAAAATGACTAAATAAGTGACCACATTACAACAATCAATGACTAAATCAACAACTAAATAAGTGACCAGTTAAATATATCAGTGAATAAAAAATGACTAAATAAGTGACTAGATTACAACAATCAATGACTAAATCAACAACTAAATATATCGGTGGAAAATAAGTGACTAAATAAGTGACCAGATCACAACAATGAATGACTAAATCGACGACTAAATATACTACCAAATCGATCAATCAAAACAACCAATAAAGACTAAAAATGGTTTAGTCATGAACCTGGTTGCGTTATATATGACTGGCAATAAACTACTAGTGGTCACGTGACCAACTGTAGTCATTTATAAGCAGTTTTTAGTAGTTTATTGTTGTTTATGTACTAGTGATAACACATCTCTGGCATGGTAAATGCATGCCAGAGACCGACCTACTTCAGATGTGTGACCTCATCGTCACTGAGGCAGTCCCTCTACTCGCGAACGATTCGATAAGCTCACTCGTCGGGATACTCCCAAATCTTAGGATAGTCCTACAAAAAAGTGGAAAAAATTCTAAGTCAAAACATGGAATTTAAATCTGAAAACAAAAAAAAATCACTAAGACTTTTGTGCATCGCACATATGTCCCGATCCGCCATTGATGCCCCAAGGACACTAGCGCGTCCTAGGGACGACAGTGCAAAGATGGGACTTCAACGCGAAACCTAGATGAAAATGTGTCTTTTAGACAACAGTGTCAAAAAAGATGCCTGCTCAGCTAGACGTGGAAAAAATTACTAAAAAACATGCTAAAATTCACAAAAAAATGAGGTTTTGAGACCTACCTAGTCCACCTCGCGACCCTCGGTAATGTCATCCCTCAGCTGCTCTAGTCTCGATGCCTCATACTCTCTCCTGCTCAACATTTTTCTGAATTTTTTCTCACAAAAGTCAACAATTTCCTCGTAGTGAATAGTGAAAATGACCCTTCTAGGGGCCCACCTAGGTATATATAGGCCCCCCGAGGCCCATTTTTCCTAGAGTCTATGGCTCCCTAGTTTCTCCTAAATTTACCCCACCTAGTTGGAGGAAAACTCAGGAGGGGCCAAATCATCGAATTTTTCTTGACCATTCTTCTCGATGTTGTAGTTTCTTTTGATTTTTGAAATTGACCTAAAATTTGAGTTTTTGTAGGTTAAAATTTTGTGCAATTTTTCACAACCACATCGTCATTGTTTGTTGAGCTCGGTTGCTTGGGTCACCTTCGCTACCGGTTAGCTCGACCTCAGTGGCCTCTGAGGCCCCTTTTCTTGGCACACAAATCCGTAAAATTCAAATTTGGGGTAAATTTTTTCTTCTCTACTTTAGTGTGGCTGATTTTCCCCAAAATTGAGCCCACTAAAGTGGGGGAAAAATGTAATGTCACAGAATTGCACCTAAGCGTAATTACACATTTTTGCACTTTTTCCTACCATTTATGACACCTTAGAGCATTAATGAAAAAAATCCCATGGGTTAGAATTCCATTGTTCTTACCCCATATGGACCAATGGCAGAGCAATAGAAGCCTAACAATGCATTTCCCAAAAATTTAGGCCTTGGATGCTTGCGCGGTGCGCAGATGTCTGCGTGGCACACTAGCATCCTGGTTGTTTTCTGAGTTTGAAATGAGGAATCTTGAATCTTGACTTTCTTGAAACATCTCCTAATAGTCAGATTTTGGGTGTAACGACTCTTTGTTGCCCTTGCATGCAACAAAACCCCTCATTTGCTCTCATTTTTGGGTTCAAGTCATTCAATCAAGCTCTCTCTCCAAGTTTTCACCCTTGAGTTCTCTTCATTCTTAATAGCAACACTCTCACAAGCGAAGCCATGTTGGACTAAGTTCCCTCCAATAGCTACAACTCTCAAGCAAGCACTTAATGGTGTGTCTGTGTGCTCTAGAGAGGGTCTAGGCCCGTGGGTAACACTCTCTCTCTCACTCTTTCACATTTACTTGTTCGTTTACTACTTAGTGGTGCAGGTTCTACTCCTGAAGCGAGTTTTGCTTTCACCACATGCTTTGTCCATTTCGTTTACAATCCTTTTCTATCTGGTTGTTCATGGAGGTGGGAACACCAAAATGGGGGTTTGACTGAGGCAGACCCCTATACAGCCCCAACCTTTTCCCCTCATTCTTTTGTGTGTAGGTTGCAAAACGGAGCTTGGAGTGAAGACTCGAAAGTTCGGTTGAAAGTAAGTTTCCTCCAAGTTCTACTTGTGCTTTTCTTAAAGTCTATGTTCTTTGTTTGATCATTATGTTTAGTAGAGCTTATATCTGAGTTAATAAGTGAGGCCTTATTCTACCTGTTTGAGCTCTTGAGCCTTCTGTTGCTTAGGACACCAGCGTGCCATTTGGATGACAACGCACCGCATTGGCGTCCTGAATCTGCGCTGACGTCCTTTGGCCGAGAGCTCCTCTATCTGAGGCAGAAGTCTAAAAGTTTCACTCTCTCGGGATTTAAAGTAGTCTTCTCTGAAATATAACTTGTGTACATTTTCTTTACAATTTCTTCATTATGTTTATGCTGAGGTGGATAAGGGAAGTTCTTTCCCTGGTGATCTCTTGAGAACAAAGAGACTCGTGTGTAGCGAATCCCTCTTATCTCATAGGACTTTTTACTATTTTTGTTACTTTTTGACCTACCCATTTATGTGTTGAAAGAATAGCATAATAATGGTTAGTTTTTTTAACATAATGTTATATAATTTTTACTTCAGAGTTCACAATATATTATAAACATCTAATCCATATAATGATATATGTTACATTTTTTGTCATATATTCATAATGAGGAAGGGAGTTTTCATAGTAAATTTGATAACTGTTTAATATTATATATTCATATATTGGAGAATTAATATGTTTAAAATTGATTATAAAATTGATTTATATGCTTAAGTTGAGAAAAATCAACTCCATAGCTACCAAGGATCACTTTCAATCAAACACCTGTCACAAAAAGATAGAATAGAAAAGCTATGAAGGCTAAGAGCTATTGATCCAAAAAAGCATGATAATTATGAATGTGCATCTTAATGATTATACAATAAAGAATCCTTATAAAAGGGATAATCAACTTAGAAACCCTAGGTGAGGATAAAACAAGATCATGACGTGTCATCATCCTATGACTTGAGACATAAAAGAAAATGACTTAAGTAAGTTTAAGTAATTAGAGGAAAAAGAACCTAATAATTAAGTAAATAATTAATTAGGAAATACCTTTTACTCTAACATTATATTTTTATATAAATATTACTTGTAGTATATCATGATTCAATAGGAAATTCATTATCTTAAACTGTATAAAATTGAAAAAGTAAATACAAAGATGACTATAAAATAATATCAAATAATAAAAATAATATCACATAGTAAAATACTCTATTTCATTTTTTATTCGTTTAGCAAATAAAATGTGAAGAGAAGTTATAGTATGATTGATGACATAATTTCAAAACCTACCTACATAAATTGGATGTTTATAATTAGTTAAAGCGTTGACCAAATATATACAGTAATCAAACATTTGAAATAAAAGATAAAATTGATCAATATAAAAATAGAGTATGAATGTTGACAAACCTTCTTCAGTAGATAATACGAACAAGGGGTCTAAAGAAGAATTGACAAGAGTATTGGATTGAATTTTTAAAAGGTAGACGGTCGCATTGCAGTACTTAAGTAATTTCTAGATTTAGCAAATAGATGTGTAAGAATAGTTGTATTCTAATGTACAGTTAAAAAGGTTATAAAACAAAAAGAATATGAAAATTAACTACAATACTTCCAAAACCCCGCACAAAATTTCAAATTCCTACAAAAAATTATTGATTAAATGAGAAAAATATCATAAAAAAAGTCAGCATTGTGAAATACATAGAAAGAATTTACAGTTAAACCCCTTCATAAACAAAAATGAAAACAAAACAAAAACTAAAATCCTTCCAAAAACATTAGCTATAACAAAATTGCCACATGCTAGCCCAAAATTTCATCTTAACTTAAAACAAACAAAAAATGAGGAATAGAAGATTTTTGTTTGCCGTTAAGAAATGGTCATAAAGTAAATGAAGAAAATATTGATCCAAAAGACTCCCAAAAAAAAAAAGCATTACGCTAACACTATCATCTCAACTAAATTTAACCAAACAAACAAAGTACGGTCCTATAGTTGGAAGACAAACAAAATGAATGTAAACATTTAAGTAAAATTCTTCAAAAACCAGAGCTAGAACTGAAGCTCCTACATTGTCTAAACCATATTTGTGCTAATTTAACAGAAATATAAGAAAACAATGCCTATAATGAACAATTAAATTACAAAGCTCTTTTGAAATTACAGAGTTGTTTTGAAATTGTTCAATGTTGGCAATTGCGGTGTGATTCTTCCTGCAAATCATGTTTCTAAATACTAATGACAGGAATGTATAAGCTCATAATGTCATAGCATGTCATCGGATTTCTGTAAAGGAAAGAACTGGACAAATAAAGCTTCGGATGGCAACTGGTCAAGCTCAAACAAATATAAATCTACCTATGTATAAAAGAATAGGCCTATCAATGAACCTGAT
This sequence comes from Sequoia sempervirens, assembly GCA_007258455.2. Classification (NCBI taxonomy): domain Eukaryota; kingdom Viridiplantae; phylum Streptophyta; class Pinopsida; order Cupressales; family Cupressaceae; genus Sequoia; species Sequoia sempervirens. The sequence goes on along the minus strand of VDFB02358134.1, from coordinate 186,553,601 downwards.
GAAACCTATTTTAAAGAAAATTCAACAAAATCAAAATAAATCAGTCTCAGAGTTGACAAACGTATGGGAGAATATGATGCAAATAATCGATCTGAAGGATAACTGATAAAAGCAGCAGACTAGCTTTTCAAAAGGTAGACAGTTACATTATGAGAGCAGTAATTGCTAGATTTAGGAAATAGATATTTGAGAAATGTTATCTATCAATACTTAGGTCTTATCTGCAATCAAGAGGTCTGCCGTTTCAACCTTGCTTTCGAATCCGGATCATCAGAGATAGGGGGAATTATAGGGAGGTAGATTAGTTGTGGTGAGACCGACCGCCCTGGGCTCCGCCATCGCCTTCTTTCAGGATGAGGGTTTGTCGTAGAGTATTCCCATTGGCGTGAGTCGTCTCCTCTTCGCTACAAATGAGGAATATGATAATGTATTTTGTACTATATTTGGATTTGTACAGGGTTTAGCAATTTGGCAATGACATAACCATGAGATGCTATCTAAATAGTAGGCTACCAATCCACTATATTTACTCACAAACAATATAGTTGATTGTGTAGATTGTAATTTTATTTTCAAATTTGTTAATTGAAATTATTATTTGGTATATTGGGTAGCTTAGTGAGAAGGACCTCGTGCGACCTAGCCATCTTGTTCACTGTTGTGAGGCTTAGAAACAAGAACATAATGATTGATTCCTATGAGCTCATTGTACCTATGTAAGAATTTTGTTACTTGATAAGGTTAATTCCATAAATGGGAATAATATTCTAGTGTCCTCTATCATATTCTATGGATGCATCCATGAGAGACATTTGAAGGTAATTTAGATGGTTACACAATTATGATAATTAAAAAAATTAGGTTTGTTAGAAGATTCATTACTAATTTTGTTGAGAAAATAAAAAAAATCTCTATGATGTAAGAAAAGGACAAAGCATAGAATGAGAAGGAGAGGCAAATCAATCATTTTAGGAAATCAAGGAAGCAATCAAGCAAGCTCCAGTATTGACTTTACCTTATTTTTTCAAACATTTTCAATTATTTCGTTTTCTTCATATCCTACAATTGTAGTTATATTGTTACAAAATAATCAAGATGGATACCATCAACCTATTTTTTTTTTTAGCTAATCTCTTTAACATGCTAAATTGAAATATGATATTATAGAGAAGTGGGCTTATGTTCTAGTGAGGGATGTGAATAATTTTATATCATATTTGGTAGGTGCTAAAATGATTGTGTATGTATTGCATACAACTATTAAAGATATTTTTGCATGGCAAGAAGTAATAGTTAGAAGAAGTAGATAAGTCAATAAGATACATAAATTTAATATTAAAATACGAATCACAAAGTTGATTAGAGGATTGGGATTGGCTAAACTAATGGCAGAATAAAACTTGAAGGCTATAGGAATAAATCAAGTAGATGAAAAGGTTGGTGAAAAAAAGTGTAATGTAGAAAATTATCTTGGGTATAAGGATATTTTTATACTTGATGTATATAAATTTTCTTATTAAAATGAATGAAAACTAGAAAAGGAAACTAAATTTGCATGCTTGAATATATGTAATAGTTGATGGAAATATAATGTGGAGAAACAATGGTGGTGTTCCTGAGGTTCTTGAAAGAAGAGGAAGTTGATATAGTGGTATAAAAAATACATGGTGATGTATGTGGTGGTTATTTTATGACAAATATTACAACTTATATAATTTTTAGAGCTGGACATTAGTGACCTAATCTATTTGTTTACGTACAAAAAATGATGAGAAAAATATGATGCATGTCAAAGGTTTTCGAGTAACTTAAAGGGATCAAGTTCATTTCCTTCAAGGTCCATAATGTTAGAAGCTCTATTTCAACAATGGCGAATAAGTTTTATTGGAGAGATTCTTGCAAAATCTAATGCAAGATATAGATGGATTCTAGTAGTAAAACATTATATTACTAAGTGGGTTGAGGTTATTCCCACTAAGAGAGCTATTAGTATTATGGTGATTTATTTTATATTGGATCACATTATGACAATATTTGGTGTTCCCAATAAATTATAATAGACAATGCAATGTGCTCCAAGGTAGTTGACTTCATTAAATTATGTTCAAAATATGGAATAATAATAATATATCATTCACCCGAGTCATATCATCCACAAGGAAACATACAAGCTAAATCAAGAAAAAAAATTTAATGACAATTATTAAAATAATCTTTGATTGCATGAGATTATAAGCTGTATAGGAAAATAGGATTACTTCCACGAGTCTATTGATAAATCAACTCTTGAATTAGTATATGGAGTTATTATTATTTTGTCTATTAACAATTTATTATTTGTTTATAAGTTATACCAGATACAGTTGAAGAAATAGATAATGTAATTGCATGTAGAATTAATTAGTTTAGTGAATTTGATAAAATTAGAAGAAATGCTTAGAAGATCAATTTGAAGGCACAACAAAAAAAAAAAAATTGTTTGATGAGAGGGCAATCCTAATGAAATATGAAATTAGAGACATAGTGCTAGTTTGGAATTCTAGGTCACAAAATAAAGGGAAACATGGAAAATTTGACCTTATATGGTTGGGCCCATGGCTGTAAAAAATTCTTATGGTGATGACTCTTATTTCATTAAGAGGCTTAGTGGAGATTTTCAAAATTTTCTAGTGCATAGATAATTTATAAGCTATTATTTCTCACAAGATTTAGCTCCTCTTTTCAATGCATGGTTATTTTGTCCTTGTATTGTGCATTTATAGTTATTTGTTATCCATGCTAACGTGTTTTTATTGATCTTCTTGTGTGTGTGGTTTGCTTCCTAGAGTTTTTGAATTTTCACCATGTCTCACTAAAACATCCATCACCAAAAAGAGTCACTATTGGAGCTCATGTTGAATTTCTTAGTTCATTCCTATTGCTAAAAAATTGACTTTCTTTGCTAAAATGTCATACCAATTTGTATCCCCTTTGTTGTCTCAACTTACCCAAATCATCTTAAGATCAAAATTATTGTTATTCATCTAAGAGGTTAGTATTTTATAGTAATTTTGAACCTATTGAATATGCATGCTTAAAAATTCCCCTAAGATTGTTCAGATAATCAAAATTACCAAAATAGCTAAAATAGCAAGATTTTTATTTTTAGTAAATTTGTATTTATGTATGGATCTAAAATGTTACCCAAAGCTCTAATAATACATAGTCAACCTTGAGAATCAAATTTGACCAAAAAATCACTCTTAGACAACAATTTATTTAACTTTTATAATTTCAAAAGTTGTGGCACAATCTTGAATTATAATTTTGAAGGTTCAAATGGTGGAATTAGGCTCTAAAAATTGGTCAAATTGGCATAGCAATTTTTTACAATGTAGATCTATCTAAGCTCTTCAATTTGAAAAAATAGGAGGTCAAACAATTACCAAATCAAAATTTATGACTTCCGAAAGTTATGCTATTTCATTTTTTTTTTACAATAAGTTTTAAATACTTGTAAAACTAAAGTGGAAGGCAACAAATTTCAAAATCAAAAGCTAGATAAAATAGAAAATTCTAAACAATGTGATGTTTTAATTTTTCTAAAACTGTAACAATTAGGTTGGTTTTTTAAAAGAGAATATATATAACGTAAATGTTTTTTTCATTTGTAAGGGTTGGGTGATTTTAGAGAGAAATAGACTTGTAAAAAAAATCTATAAAAATTTGTAACTTTTTTTTTAAGGATAATAGAGATATGAAATTTACTATAGTGTGTTTATTTTAATGATTTTTTCTAAAATAATGATATGAATACAAAAATAACAATTTGGTTACCTCCTACACGTTATTTCCTAGTCTTTAAAAGAAGTATATTTTTAAGGAAAATATATAATTTTGGCTTATACATTTTCTATAATATTTATAAGTTTGATTAGTTCATCTTCAAGGAAAGTGTTAAATTTTTTCAAACAATAAATGGGAAGTGCATTATTTGTTGAGGATCAAGAAATATAAAAAAAAATTGCAACTCAAATATGTGGGGTTAAATCATTGTAAGGCAATGATATATTGTTGTTCAACCTTGAAGATTGAATTTTATTAAAGTGCAATATTCAATCAAGGTTTGGACCATGTAGTCCCAAGGAATAGGCACCAATCTTTTTCAACGTCCCTATACACTAAATAAAATAAAATAAAGAATCACACTTTAGTGTTGCATGTTAGTAGTTTAGGTGTTAGGTTCATGTACAAGCATTAAGGATTGTAGAAAAGTTGGTATTGCAAAATCATTTCAAAATCCTTACTTATATTCATGAGAAAATAACTTGTTGTCCATTGTGATAAATCTATGGTTCATAAAAAATATAGTATCATTTGAGGTGTACTCACCTAGGTTTCAAAGCCTAAAGTGTAGGAGAGACATCCATCTCTCATTCATTGGCCTATCTTATCAATGATCTTAAACACAAAAAAATGCAACTTCTCAAAGATGATTGATAATGAGTTGGAGAACTAATAGGGAAATCCACTTAAGTGTTTTGAAATGGATATATGAATCCTACCTATAAATAACTTTTCAATTTCAATTTTAATTGTCTCTCAATGTAGGGTTTTTCTTGTTAGGGTTGTCTTCATAGCTCCTCATATTTTTTATGTAGATGCATTGAATATAGATGTTAGGGTGGATCCCTTTCATATCATTGTATTCATGTGGAAAGTAATTTTAATGTGCATATAACACATCAAACAATATTGATTCATGTTTATTTGAAAACTACCTATTTATGTTTGGTGATTTTCCTAGATGGATAGTAATATGTTTGTTTCCAAAATACACTAATTTAACATTCTTATATTCAATCATTAAGGATTTTAAAGAATAGTGACAATGTAGTAATGTATGGAAGGTTGTAACTTCTTTTAAAAATTCTTCACTTGGAGGGATAACTCATGCCAATGGAAAACATTATATTGTTAGGAAGAATTGTTGATTATTTTATGCATATTTGAGAATAATTTGTTGAATAGATGTTTGGGGATTGTCATCTTCCTCATAGTCACTCAAGTTTCATATGTTTTTACTATGATCATTTCTAAGGATAAAATCATTTTTGTTTCATCAACTTAATCAAGTTCATCCACCCACAAATTCTTAGGAAAATCTAATATGAGTTTGGCAAGTGGATATAAAGAAACTTTATATCATTCAGTCCATTTTTTATTTTCATATTTCCTAACCTACAATCTATTAAAGAAACTATAGTGGAAAGACAAGGCATTCACAACATTAGTGTATATCCATCTTTCTAGTTTTATGGATGAAGTATCATGAAATTTACAAGATATTCCCATATTTCTATTGTGACTAGGACATATTCTTTGGCATCTTTAGGTTCAACATTTTATTGATCATCTATTTGCAACACAATGGATGTTGTTTACTACTATCTCTACTTGATTGGTTATTGTAGATCAAATAGTATAGTAAATATGAGAAAATAGATAACATCAATTCAAAAAATGTGTCCATATAATTATTTAGAAGCCTTTAAAAAAATCCAAGAATCACTATGTATGTGATCCCTAATCATCTATACAATTAGAAATAAATATAATATTGTCGATAGTTTTTGACGCTTACCAACCATTGACAATTGTCAATTATTGGGAACTAACTTTGCTAATTACAATAAAACTAATATGATTATTAACATAATACATCTATGATTATTAACATAATACATCATCCCTCCCAAAAAGAAAGTCATCTTCTAGACAATTGACAAATATAATTGGGAGGAAAAACAACAAAAATAAATACCTATTTATCTACTAATGAGGTGGGTGAGAGGATGTCCCTAGAGTTGGATAGATTGAGGATGTAGTGTAGAAGTTGAGAAATCCAACTTCACAGACCCCGAAGATCACCTGCATGCAAATAACCTATCACAGAAAGGAACAAATGGAGACAAAAAAGCAAGGGTGCTCTGCAAGCTTCAAGAGAGATTGCATTGACTGAATTAAATAATTACAAAGATCAATCCTTAAAAGGAGATCATGCAAAACCTAAAAGTAACCCTAATAGGTAGACATTTAATAATTAATATAATTATTAAATGTCACAATATGCAAACTAAAGTGAAATCTTAAGAGAGGAATAAAGGTAACTTAATTAACATAATTAAGTTAAAACCTTTACTCTAACACCCCCCCTTAAGATGAGCAAAAGTGCAGCTACAAACATGTGCAAAGAAAGAAAAGGTAACTACAATGCATGAAAGCAAACAAGGGTCCCGACAACTAGGCTAATGAGGTGCCCAAAATACAACCAAATCTCTTAAAGTGGAGAAATAGGAAACCTCATGGAAAAACTTACTCCAAAAAGAGATGCAAGGCATGAAGAACATCAGTAAAAAAGAAGCCGCAATATCAAAAAAATGAAGATGATGGCTTTGAAGTCGGGCGAAATCTCTCCCGGCCAAGGTTTACTGAGGGCAGCCAAGGTCAAAAACCTTCCAGCAAAAAGCTTAGCTCGTCCTGCCATCGGAAGCAGAAACCATTTTCCGGAACGAACAGGGCGGCCGAACACCGACTATAGAAAAAAAATCATATTTAAGGTGGTTTCGGCGCCGAACCCCTTGAATACACAAACCAAAAGTGCTTTCACTTTCACACTTTCACTGTGAATTACCAGTCAGTCAGTCCCTCAGCGCGGCGAACATAATCCGAACGGCGACCCAACAAAATTTCTCACCGGCGAAAGCAAATTTCGGTCCTCTCTTCAAACTTCATCATTCCAATTCGCATATCGACCACTATTGAGCACGAGGTATTTAAAATTCCATTTTTTTTAGTTCAAAATGCATGTATTTGTTTAATTTTGAAACCCTATATGCAATTTTTTTAAAATTTGTTGAATTCAAATTGCACTTGTTTGATTGTTTGAAAGTTTTTAAAGCATTTTTAATATAGTATTTTGCTTCCCCGTTTTGCATAATCCAAGGGTTTGAGTAAGGAAAAACGAGTTTCCTCCGAAAGTTAGTGCAAAAAAACATTATAATAGCTCTCAACATAGTCTAAAAAATGGAGATAAATACATTCCTAAAGACTAGAAATGTAGGGTTAAGCTCACAAAATAATTTTAAAACTACAAATTTAGGGTCAAACTTGTAGATAAAAATGCAAATTTCATACATGTAGGAGTGAACCGTGAAAGTCATAGCTTGATTTGTTAAGGTGTTATAATATTAAATCTTATAAAAAATCAAGAATCATATCATTGATTACGTACATTACAATAAAATATGTCCATATAACAAATGAAGCTAGTTCAATATCTTCATGTAGTGTGTACAAATTGAAATATAATTGACTAAAACTATAAGTTACTCTTATTGAACAATTTCCTCATGTAGTGTGTATAAATGGAACCATTGATTGAAAATATAAATCAAACCATCAAGAACAAAGACTTGATTGTGTCTTCATGCCCTCAATTAATATCATTTACAAAGTTTGGTCTTGGAAACCATAAAATTAACAATTACATTCTCTACCCTATTATTTGATGTATTATAATGCAATTTTCTATACTACCAAGCAAATTCAATGGTCACAAGTTTGTAGAGACACTCTAGAAAAAGGTCTATCATGTGTTTAAAATACTATTCATATTGTAACACTAGAGATTCTAAGTAATATGAGAATCCCTACATAATTTTATATAATGTATTTTCATCATCACTAACTATAGTAGACTAGTTTCTATCACTATTCAATTCATCTTCTTTCATTAGTCCATCATGACTTGATTATTCATCCTCCTTTATATTTAGAGAATAAGAACAATATATAGAACCACTACAAAATCTTCACACATATCACTAAAAGTTGATGTTTGGTATAAATGTATCCACATGCAAACAAGAGCCACCTTTGGACATTACTATTATCAAAAGGACAAACCTTATTAGAGCGAGTGCAAAAAGATGTGGGGCCAAAAAGTGGCCACCCCACCTTTTGGCCCCATCATATTAAGTATCAAGCATTAATGTTGAGGTACGCTATTCGAGGAAACTTGAATGATGAGTAAGTGAAGAGAGAGTGGGACTTTATTGTTCACAAAGTGGGAAGAAATAAAGGCAAAGGAAGTGGAAATGGGAAACATGTAGAGAATATGGCAAAAATGGTGGAAATCAAGGAAAGATTAAAAGGAAAAGAAAGAGGGAAAAGGGGAGGATAGAGGCAAAAGGAGGAAGAAGGTAGTGCAAATTATACATTTTTGAAGCTTGTGAAATTCGAGTATGTAAACCTTATTGTTTTTACTTGGTGGTAATGAGGTATGATTTTTTATGAAGGTTCTTTTTAGTATTTTTATATGTAATGTAAGAGAAAAAGCTATTCTTGTATGAAATTCTAGAAATCATGTTAAAAAGCATTAGCTTGTAATTTCTACTATGTGAATGGAAATCTATTGCTCTACCTAGGACATTTAGAAGCTTGTGTTGCATTCATGAAGCCAAACATAGTAGATATTTTTTTTACTTTATGTGTGTTATTGGAGATAGGGTTTTAGTATATAGAACCATACAATAAAATGGGGTAGTTCCTTGTTTGAACTAAAAACCCTACTATTTTTTAGTGAAGGGATAGCTAGCTATAACATTTTGACTTTCACTTGTGAGTCTTAACACCCATATGGGTTATTGTTGCTTTGTCTTATGGATTATGGTGGTAAATTCTTAAGATGTATGTAAATCTAGAAGACCAATGTTGAATCTTTATTTGTTGATAGGCTAAATAGAGTTAGAACTAGTATGGGTTCATTACATGTATGCCATTCAAAATTCATGCACATCATATATATGTGAGAGAGATAGTGATAAAGAGAGATAGAGATAAAGGGTAATATAGATAGATAGAATAAGCACAAACCATTTGCTATGAATATGCACAAAATATTTATATATTGATCTTGATAAGGTCATGAAGACATACATAATACATCATGAAAATCTCATATACAGTGACATGAGGCCAACATTGTCTCTTAGACTACAAAATATCACCAATATATATTCATGAAAATAGTTATGAATGTGTCATAAAGATATAAAAGTGTTTATGTATGTGTAGCAAATGCTATTAATGAAACATTATGCCTCTCTTTGTTTGACTATAAACTGAACTTCGATCCCTTGAATTAGTTATTATCTTGCATTGTGTTGATTGTGTGTGCCCCTAACAATTATGCAACTCAACCTACACACACAAACATATTATAAAATTAGTGATTATACCAAAATTTATAAATAAATAAAATATTTTTTTAAAATGATACTAAAATAATAAACACACTTACAACAAACTAATACTCAACATCATCAACAAAGGGTTGTCCTCAAAAGAGGATGCTTACAAAACAAAACCAAAATGTGTGTGTATCCATATATACATATATATACATGTATGCATACACATATACATATACATACATGTATATACGTATACATAAATATACATACACACATACATACATACATACATACATACATACATATGTGTGTGTGTTTATGTATACGTATATATGTATACATATATATATATATATATATATATACATATAGAAAATAAATGTATGTATATACATATATACATGCATATATACATATGTATGTATACATGAATGTGTCTACATATCTACATATACATATATACATATATACATATTTAGATACGTGCATGTGTATGTATACATATGTAGATATATTCACATATACATGAATATGTATGTATAGTACATGAGTAATTTTTTTAATGAAAACCATGTTTAGGAATGAAAATATCCAATCCCTTATACTTCTAAACTAAAGTTTGTAATGCTTATGGTTCTTTTGGCCTTATAGATTCTTGAATCATTTTATAATATAAAACCAAAATATAACCTACTTTGGCTCTAATAATTGTAAACCCTTTAGGAATTCTGAATTGTTGCATCTTGTCTTGATTTTCCCACCATTGTTATTCCTTTTGAAAATTTTACAAATTAGGCAAAGAATCCTTGCACTTATATAGAGGATCCTTATGTATGTTCTTAAAATTATTTAAGGTTAAATGACTTAATCTAAAATAAATGCATATACGGATCTCTTGCAATTGTAACCTCTTTACTAGTGTTCAAACATATTTGATACCTTAATGGCATGACATAGATGATGTTGCTTGATATTGCTTTATCCATGGATACCCAAATAAAATATGAGATACATCTAAAGAAGAAAGAATATGACATAGAATAAGAACTTCCTTCATCTTTGTGACCAAAAAATTAAGGTAAAAATAATGTATCCTATAGTTTCAATCAACATATCATTAGTCAATTTTAAATAAACCCCTCAAATATGCATATGCTTGTTGATAAATGATGATAAAACAAAAATTATTCAATGCATACATTTTATTGGTGAGTAAGATCAATAAACACACCCTTACATGGTTCATGATCCACACAAAACCAAATGACCATTATAATTATTTGGTAATATCTCACAATGTGAAGAAGGTGTCAAAAAAATTAGCATACCTAAATCGTAAATTGACTTGTCATAAAGTGGGTGGGTAGCTTAGTGGTGGAGATTTGCATCCTAACTAGTTCATGGAAATTTCAACATGAGGAGAACTAATAGTAAAATAATAATATCTTTTGACAACATAGACATCCAAGTACTCATTCCAAGATTGTTGAAGATACAACATTAATACATTAGGATTTCAATTAAATATCACACTTTCCTATAAAAAAATCCCAATTGATCTATCTTTTGGTAGTGCATTTAGTTTGATATTTTTTTCTTCCCCATACTTACAAGATTCCTTTATTATCGAAGCTTATTTACTCTAGTATGTTATCCTTGGTTCTCATATGAACTATATATATATAATTCAATCAAGATCCTCTTATCATTTAAACTTAGCTTATTTTTTCTCCCAATTTCTTCTTAATGAACATATGGTCTTTCTTCCTCTATTAGCCTACTCATGCACCATCACCAACCATGAATGAATCTCCATGAAGCTAAATACCCATTTGTACTTGGTTGGTGTAAGTTGGGATTAGTGTTCCATTCACTTAAAATCTTATCTTTAATGTTGCTTTTTTCTAAATTCTTTCTAAAGGGCATAAATTACAGTCGATAGAGCTTTGATTTTAATATTTTCTTAAAATTAAAAATATTAATGAGTTTGATGCATTAAGCTAAAAAATATCAATTTGGAAACCATTAAAACCCTCGAGAGACTCTCGCAAAGTGAAAATGAGCTCCAAAATTTTATAGTGTGATATGTGAGAAAAAATGAAAAGGTAAGCAATGGGCTCAAGATATTATTATAATAAAATTAAATAAGGAGATCGTGATGATTATTGTACTAGGAGTTACATTGGGAAGAGTGGAGCATCTTTTCATAATAGATGAGACTTATTGTAGTTGACATCTTCATCATAAAGCACTAGTATTGGGAGTGGTTACTATCAAGGTTATGGGATTTAAGGTCCTATATCATTAGTTCGTTTATATTTTGTGTACATGTTCCAATGCATAGTGGGGCATGGGTTCTTTTCTTGTGGACCATGATTTTTTTCCACTCATTACATAAATTAATTGATCATTTCTTGTTTCCCTTGCTCTATATATAATTTAATGTATGACATAAGGTTTAAATAGTGTTATGTAGAAATAGCCAAAACATTAGACTAAAGAAGATTGAGTGGATTGGATTGTTATAATCTTGTTATGAATATTAATAAAAGTTTCATATCTCTTTAGTAGTGGGATTTTTTGAAAGGGTTTCTCCATATTATAATTCTAGTGTTCATGAGGTTTGAATATTTATTTATTTTCTCCACTATTTCATTAATATTATTTGGTATATTGTATGTTTGATTAGACTTAAAGTGCCTCACCATTAGTTGATACTCCTACTATATATATTTACCTTGTTTGCAATAGTTTAGTCCATGTCAATAGTTGATTTGCACCCTTAATAACTTGGTGGGAATATCAAGTATTTTTTATTAAATATAATCAATAATCATTGTAAAAGAAATTTTAAATCAACTATTAGTCTAGAATGATTATTTGAGTGTTAGATAAACCATTTAAATTTAACCTTCATAATATTACTCTAAATATGTAGTTTTACCAACAAAATGAATGATATTTATGTCTATTACATGACAATTACAAAATCATGACTATAATTCTTTAAATTATACTCATAATCTAATTTAATACTCATAAGATATTAAATCATTGTTTTTCTCAAGAGACGTGTAATTAAATATCAAGAATATTCTTTAGTTTATTAGTCCACAAAATAATTTTAATATAGTCCATAACATTCAATTTTAAAATTCATAGAGTTGTTGGGATATTATCATATCACTAGCTATGGAAAAATTTAGGAAAGGGTGGGATATTACACTGCACCCTATATTTGTGTGTTTTAGAGAAAATTAGCATGGAAGGTTTGCATTTCTCACAAATAAGAAAAAATCCTGAGAATAATGTACAATATTCTACTATATGTTTTCATATTGTTGAGTTATGCCTTGCAAATTAAATGTGTATCTTTTCCTCTACAACATTCCATTTATACATAGAACTATGGATTAATGGTTTTATTATATTATGATTGAATTATGCCTCATGTTGGAAATTCCTCTATCTCTTCTTTGCTAAAATACTTTGGAACTAATAGGATTCAATTGTGTTTTATGACATAGGTCTATATTACCACAATGATGTATGTATAGGTGTACATTTTAACTTGGTTAGCTTTCCTAGCAAGTTCTTCATTACAACAATCACTCCACCTTGTCACTCAATCAAGCCCACTAGAACATATATTGGAATTTAACCTCTTTCATACTAAAAGAAAAAGTAATCATTAATTATATTTAATTTACCATATAATTTGATCTAAGTAATGCATTTTATAAGATCTAATTGGTGTATTTACAAAAACTATTTTGTGTTTTGGGCATAGGTGGTCCTAGAAAATATGCATAAATAATAAGATAGACTATGGATTATCTTTTAAATATTGTTCACGGTTTTTCATGTCATATTTTTATAGGAGGTCCTCATAATTGGTATTCTTGTATGGTATTAGAGCCAAGCTAGGTGCATTTGACACCTATGTTGTGGCTCAAGGGAGTGTGTTGGAGAAATGATACACACCTAAGTCATAAAAAGACTCATCACAATGTGAGCTATTAGCTCAATAGTAGAGCATCCTAACACCAAATGGGAGGTCCTAAGTTTGAATACTAGTTAATCCATAGAAATTTCTATAAAAGTCAATCACTAGTACATAAGAAGAAGAATAAGTACCCTTATAATTTTTATTAATACCAACAAATTATCATTCCTCACATTATTACATAGGCTAACAATGATTTCAAGCTCGGCCAACATGTATATGTACCTCAATTCATGACCCTCCTCATATAAAACCATTTTTATTAGATTTATTTAGTGTGTAATATTTAAATTTTCATTAGGAGGAACAATTGAAGGATTGACCCCAATATTAACCCTCTCAACCTAATTTTTTTTTTTTATGAATCAAATCCTTAATCAATTATTCCTTAATCCCATAAAATGTTGAGTATAATTACAATTAACTCTACAATTTAATAACAAAATTCTTTCTCATTATATCTTTGGGAATAACCTTATATTTATCTAATGGCCTAATAGGAGTTTGTGTAATCATGTAGCTAATCAAGTAAATTTTGAAGCACATTTTTACAAAGGAAAAGTTGAGGCTTTAGAGTCATAATTATATTATAAACACTTATAATGTATAATGTTGTAATGGTCACTTCTACTATTTTACTATCCTTTTGGAAATAATTTTCTTTCTTTTTCAAATTTACATAAGGGTAGGATGATGTAGATGAAGCATTAGAAGATCCATAATTAAGTGTGGTAGCCTCTAACAACTTTAGTTCTTTACATTCATCTCACTTGCACATGCAAATGTTAAGAATGTATATACTTTGTCGATCCTTGTTTATAGTCAAAAAATCTAAAATAATAAACTTCAATCTAACATTCCTAATATTTGCATTGGCCAATTTCAATATTTAAAAATAGACCCAAATGGAAGATAATACTATTAAATTTCATGGGAAGAACTTAGCCAATAACTTATCATCATACACAAAATCCAAATATGTAGCACTAAAAACCTTGAATGTGTCATGGGATCTCCTTTAACATTGTGCATCCCAAATCTAGGATCCAAAAATCCAACAAAAAATGGATATGTAAAATTTTTAATAGAAATTGAATTGTGTTTGATTTTTATATGTACATGTCTTTTTTTGTTTCCATTAGGTAAGGAATCAACATTACTTTTCATCTCAACAAGCCTTTAAACATTAATGTCAAGGGTAGATAGAGGCACACTAGGATTACGGACATGAATGAAAGTGGCAAGATGAGAAATCTAAGGTGGTGTATAAATTTGTCGTGACATAATAAATGAGTGTGGAGTGACAAAGACTTGCATAGGAATATCACAGTGGGGGGAACATGGGAAGTGTAAACAAAACTAATGAGAACTAATGTGGAGACAAGAGAACTATGTGCATCACAATAAGTAAGCATGAGATGAGATCTAGGAAAAAGGAGATGATAAATTTGGGGAGATTTGGTGGAAGGAGAAATAAATTGCATAAGATAGATAGGAGTAAAAAACAATAAGGAGGAATACATGAAGAAGAAGCTTGGGATGGAGGGAAAATGGCACATCACTCAAAGGGACGCTTGAGCTACCTTTACCTATTTAACTTAAGTAATTTCTTTCCACATGGCTTATTAATCAACATAGTATATGAAGGAGATCAATCATTGTACTAGGATTAATATTACTAGCCAAATTTGTAAGATCCAAAGAAAGGTTGTGTGCATCAAAGCTATATCTTGATTACCATTTTCTCAACAAGGGCCTCATGGTCAAATGAATGGTAATCAAAGCTATATCTTGATTACCATTTTCTCAATAAGCCATGTGGAAAGAAAGTAATTAAAGTTAAATAGGTAAAAGGATAAGCTCAACAATCCCTTTGAGTGATTTACATAATAAAAAGTTGAAAATCTACAAACATAAATACTAAGTTACAAAAACAAGAATAATCTTTATGGTAATAGAAAGAGAAAATGCTTCCTCTTAAAAAACATAACATTAAGTACCAAAACATGATTCAAGTACCAACACATTCAAGTAACAAAACATTAAGTATGATGATTGGGATGAGAGGATCAACTTGGGGAGGATTATTATAACATCATTAGTTGGAACTTTTTAATTTCATCTCTTTGTATTCCATGTTGTTTTTAATATTTTTAATTAGAGTGCAGATGATGTTAATATACATTTAATGATGCATTTTTGATGTGCTATAATTTTTTGATGTTCTCAAGGCTATATAATTGAAGTTCATTTATTTTATACTTTAATCTTTGTATTCTTTATTCTTTTCTTTCATCGCTTACTTAAAAATTTGAACCATTTAAGGATGTTTATGTTATAGATTATAGTTGTCTTCCAATTATTTTAAATCAAGTTAATAAGATGAAAATATTATTGATGAGTAGATGAATTAAATTACAAGTTCTATTTTAGATTTGTATTCTTTTTATCTAGATATATTATTTACCAAAGTCTCATTGTTTTTTAGGTGTACTATATATATATATAACATGGAAAATTTAGATCATGTTTCACTTGTGCTAGAATCTTTGTTTGCAAATACTAGTAATGAGATAAAAAAATTAAGAGATTCATTAGCACAAGGTGCAAACCCAGGGATATATAGTGAACCATGCATGTTAATATTGCATAGTCTAGAAAAACTAAAAGATGAACTTGAGAGGACTAGGCATATTCAAGACAGAGTGATCATATTCTTTCCGCATGAAGAAAGCACATGGTGATCGCCTTAAACAAAATACAAGATAGTGTCACCAAAGAAATGATAAAAGCCACTTGTTTTCCATTTTATCAAATAAAAGCGTAAGGTTAGGGGATACTAGGTCACTAGGTGTGTCAATCATGCTATGGCCTCATTGATCTTCCCACAATTTCTTGCAGCACATGGTCTATACCCAGACAATGACCAGATTCCATTGTATTTTGTTTAGCAGTTGTATGGTGAGGTCCATTTGGGCCTCAAAGCAATCCACGCAGACATTCCACCATATGTTGGTCGTATGCAGGATTGCTGATAGGCCCACCTATCGTTGAGCGAGGACTAAATTCCAATGTTTAGGGTATTGGTTGGTGATAGGTCTCCCGCTTCCTCACCCACTCTGCCCCCATAGCAGATGAGCAGCCAAGCCCAGCGAAGCAATTGGACACCGAGGTGATTACTGGCGTCGCCACCACTGGTATACTGACAAGGTGACAACTATTTGATCACATGCCTCCATGAGGCCATATTAGTAATTTGTTCCATTTTTATGTTTTGAGATTTTAATAAGCCCAAGAGGCCACCTTTGTGGTGTTATAGGTCCTAGGATGTTGTTCATTTCTCATATATTGTAAAAATTGTCAAAAGTGCAAAATTAGGTAGATGAAATGTCATTAAGGTGTTTTGTCAACACACTAATCAAAAGGTGGTTGAAAATAGTTGGTTTGGGTTGAAAATGTATAAATAAACCCTCCAAAACTCGAATTGGGGGTTGGAGACATCATTTTTTGAAGATTGATGAATGGAAACCTCAAATGTTGTGCATCTTTCTGATTTTCACATTGTTTCTAGATCAAAGTTGTGATTTGTACGGCCTGGTATGGAATCAAATGATAGAGTATCATATATTGATGGAAAGATCTCTGTTTCTAGTTTCCAATTCCTTTTGTCTCATTGAATTTCATCGAGTTTTGTGGAAGATATTAATATTTTGGTGAGACTGCCTATTCTAACAATATTGTGCAGAATTTACAGTATAAAAAGTGTGATGGTACGGAATGAAAAGTCTATAATTTGGATTTGAAATCAATTGGATTTTGTTTCCATGTGAATCTACTTTCATTTGGTTCAATTCTCATCAAATTTAATTAAGATTTGAATAAGTTATGAACATTTTTGTGAGGGTAGGTCTGAACCCTACCTAGGGTATGCAGTTTTGGTAAAAATACAATAACTTTCATTTCAACCGTTGGATCCTTATAAGAATTGGAAGAGAAGTGTATCATCATGTTTTATTCAATCTCACCAGAGGGATTGGCTTCATTATTCAATTTTTTAGAAGTTATTAATGACTGTTCATTACATTAAATTATGGGCTGCCATGGCTATGCTTTCAATGTGATATAGAATGACTAAGAACATTTGTCATATAATTATTGTTTTGGATTATTATTGAAGGTTTGTGTGATGTTTTGTGAATCCTCATAGCTCTGCATCAAATTGGTATCAGAGCCTAGAAAAGATATGGGCTGGTGAAGTTTGTTGGTTTTGTGTTGGTGTTTGTGGTTGTGTGTTGTACAGGTTGAGGAAGGAACCTGATTGCCTAGGTGTGGCAAAGTAAAGTGGAAGCAAGGAGAGACTTGCTTGTGGAGATGGATTTGTTGAGAAGATTGGAAAGATATTTGCAGGCTGAGGATTCAAGAAAGAAGGAAAGAGAGGAAAAAGAGTTGAGAAAGAAGGAAAGAAAGAAAAGGATAAGGCAAGAGAAGATGGACAAAGAGATTGCTGAGTTGAAGGGAGAATTGAAAAGACTTGAAGAAGAGTTCCAAGAATCCATGATGAAGATGGAACAAATGATGAAACAAGATACAAGTTGGCATTTGACATTGAAAAGGAAGATGGTTTGGCCTATAAAGAAGATTATGAAGAAGCAAATAAAACAAAAGAGGGCAGCAAATTCAGTTAAAGATGAAGAAGAAGATTTATGGGCACAATATGCAGCCATTGAAGAAGAATGGAATAGTAAGGTTGGTGATGGAAAATTCAAACAAAAGGAAGAAGAACTCATCAAGGTAGAAGAAAGCAAGGAAATTGAGGTTGAAATTGAATTGGTGTCAAGATTGGATAAGTTGGTTATGGGTGAAGAGGAATTTGAAGTACAAGAAGACAAGGAGGAGACCTCAAGGTCTCTATATTTTGTTTCTAATTTTTCTTTGGATTATGTATGTGCAGATTATGAAGGACAAAGTGAAGTGTTTGATGATATGATAGAGTTTTGGGACTTCCAAGTTGCAGGGATGCTTTAAAGAGAAGGCATAAGAAGAACAAAAGGAAGAAAAGACAAAATTGATTGAAAATACAAAGGACAAGGTGCAAAGTAACTGGAAGACTAGGAAGAAGATAATTCAAAGGGGCTTGAATTCTTTTTCCCTCGGGAGTTTGGTGCAGGAGCACCTATTTGATCACATACCTCCATGAGGCCATATTGAGTAATTTGTTCCATTTTTATGTTTTGAGATTTTAATAAGCCCAAGAGGCCACCTTTGTGGTGTTATAGGTCCTAGGATGTTGTTCATTTCTCATATATTGTAAAAATTGTCAAAAGTGCAAAATTAGGTAGATGAAATGTCATTAAGGTGTTTTGTCAACACACTAATCAAAAGGTGGTTGAAAATAGTTGGTTTGGGTTGAAAATGTATAAATAAACCCTCCAAAACTCGAATTGGGGGTTGGAGACATCATTTTTTGAAGATTGATGAATGGAAACCTCAAATGTTGTGCATCTTTCTGATTTTCACATTGTTTCCAGATCAAAGTTGTGATTTGTACGGCCTGGTATGGAATCAAATGATAGAGTATCATATATTTATGGAAAGATCTCTGTTTCTAGTTTCCAATTCCTTTTGTCTCATTGAATTTCATCGAGTTTTGTGGAAGATATTAATATTTTGGTGAGACTGCCTATTCTAACAATATTGTGCATAATTTACAGTATAAAAAGTGTGATGGTACGGAATGCAAAGTCTATAATTTGGATCTGAAATCAATTGGATTTTGTTTCCAAGTGAATCTACTTTCATTTGGTTCAATTCTCATCAAGTTTAATTAAGATTTGAATAAGTTATGAACATTTTTGTGAGGGTAGGTCTGAACCCTACCTAGGGTTTGCAGTTTTGGTAAAAATACAATAACTTTCATTTCAACCGTTGGATCCTTATAAGAATTGGAAGAGAAGTGTATCATCATGTTTTATTCAATCTCACCAGAGGGATTGGCTTCATTATTCAATTTTTTAGAAGTTATTAATGACTGTTCATTACATTAAATTATGGGTTGCCATGGCTATGCTTTCAATGTGATATAGAATGACTAAGAACATTTGTCATATAATTATTGTTTTGGATTATTATTGAAGGTTTGTGTGATGTTTTGTGAATCCTCATAGCTTTGCATCACTGATGATCGTGTAGGTCAGTATTTGATATCTAGACATTCCCGATCCACACCATTTTCAGCACAGTGGACCACCATGGATCCTTTTACAATGACTGGCATCCCTACTCCTACACAACTTGATGCACTTGCAGGAGATATGGCACGCATGACTCTACATTGTTTGGCTGAGGACCTGTTGGAGGCATATGCCCACATTTCATCAGACAATGGGATCGGTATAGAGCATGTTAGAGATCATTTGAGATGTAGAGGTCGTTCAGTTCCAAGATCCCATCACTCTCAGCCGACCACTAGTTCGCATCAGAATCCACCTACAGTTCATAAGATAGCTGCACAGACTATGGGTTTTATTGATATGTTGATTGGTTCTAGTTCATCATCACCGATGCCATCTCACCTTCATAGTCCTCTACATTCATCATTTATGGCACGACATGGGATAGATCAGATGGATGCAAATATTGATTCGTCGCTTGATCGTTTGGTCCATATGGTGGAGGCTAATGTTTCGTAGTGGACTTAGGTCATCCTGATATCGATGATGCATGTATGTGTGCATGTGCATGTTTCAATTCTTTTTCATTATTTTTCTTAAATTTCTTTTAACTAGATATTCATTTAAGCTGATATATATATGTGTGTATATATATTTGCTCATAGGTGGACATACCTCATATCACTCCTAGCCTTGGTCCGCATCGCGGTGCATGATCGAGTGACTCTCAGGATGAATCTGTTACGCGAATATGAAGCCATAAAATATATATTTATGTATGCATAGATAAATACAAGTTGTAGATTGATATTTAAAATACAAGTTCATTTAAAATAACTTTCATAAAATTTTATTTTAATGTACTATATGTATTTAACACATCTTGTACAAAAATTTTGATTTGCGTGGCTCAAAGACATCCATCGAAAGGTAGACCGCTCTCATTTAGAGGCTATCTGCCTAGGAGTAGACATTCTTATTAGGCCATGCATTCTAGATTTATGATCTTTATCACATGTGTATTTGATTATATATGATGATCTTTAAAATAGTATTTGATATTTGTTGATCTCTTACACTTGCTTATATGATCTAGACATACATTTGCTTGTTTTTTGATCTTTATTATTCGACATTAGATGATCTTTAATTTACATTTTGCTTTTATGATATATGTACATATATTTTCTTATATGATATATACATATATTTGTTGCTTTGCTTATAATATGTGTTATGTTTATATGTATTGAATTTTTACATATATGTACACATGTGTTTGCTTTATGGTTTAAACATGTTTACACATAATATATGTATGCATTGCTTTTAAATATCTACAAGTATACATGTTTTCTTTTTTATGACCCTATTAAACCGAGCATTTCCTTATATTCAATATACATTTGATCTCTGGTAGAATTTTAGGGAAATCAATGCCATTTTATAATTAAGTTCATTCATGTTGATCACAATAAATAAGAACAAGATATAATCTTTTTGACAAGTAACTTGAAATTCAATTCAAATTATATCGAGTTATTATACGTTTCTTACAAGTAACTTGAAATTCAATTCAAATGTTTAATTAAGAAAATTTAATTCAAATTATACGGTCTCTATTATACATTTTTGACAACTAACTTGAAATTCAATTCAAATATAATTAAGAAAATTCAATTCAAATTATACCTCTAATATTCATACATTTTTTTACACTTTACCAAAATTTTAAAATTACTAGATATGTTGTGCATACATATGAATTAAATAAGAACAAACTCCACAATGAAATAACTTGTTTGTTTACTACTTGATTCATTTAAACTAGAGGATCTAGTTATTCCATGTACACTTGAATAATTTTGATTCACTTGGAGCACAAATTTTCGAGAAGTTTTTGCACATTTATCAAGGAGGAAAATATTGGAGCTGGACAACTTTTCA